>CM076582.1:1303281094-1303470299 GCA_034641835.2 Pinus albicaulis | reverse complement strand
ATAATAGCTAAACCAATAAAATAATATTTATGAATTTTCAATTCACTTTTTGCATCAAAATCCATGTAACCATAGTGTGCGGAGCCTCCCATGGGATTTTTTGGTTTTCATTTGTCCAGTCAATTTTATTTTTTCTTCTTTGCATTCATTTGGTGGTTTTCCACTGTTTTATTGCATTATTTGAGTGATTGCCTTCTTTCTCATTAGAATTTCTGTTTTTCTCATTTTGAGCCTAGATTACACGGTTCGTATGAGTTTTGTGATTCCTCTTTGATTTGAAGGATTTCTCCATCAGTTTGAGGTCTGATTGTGTGTTCTGCGTTGAGTGAACTTGCTTAATTTTTCTCTTTCGCTATCATTTCTTGAATTGGCCTTTTTATTAGTTTTCATTTTGTTTAGTGCATTTTTCTCTTAAAACATTGAAAATACAAAAATCAAATCTCTTTTCTTTTGATTAGTTAGTGAAAACTGAAAAATTTTCTGCATTATTAGTGTTATCTAACTCTAGAGGAAAAGCTTTTAGTTTCATTAGCATGCATTAGAGACACTAGTGGTTGTTTTGTGATCATTTTGTTATTGTGTGAAATCTCTCAATCTTCCCGTAGTTATCTATTCATTGAACAAAGTGATATATTGTGGCATGTAGTGTGCATTTAGAGGATATTGAGACATAACATTCGGTAGGGCCTGAAAATTGAAACATAATTGAAGATCAACTCTAAAATTTATTCAATTCACCTTAAGGCAGCATTGAAACATTAATGAAATATTTAGAGGTCTAGGCTAGGGACGTGTTCCGACGTCATTAAACCTAGTTGTTCGCCTCTTGGCGTTAGACAGCACTAGTACGGACTTGTGCTCCCCATACCGTCACGTATATAAAGGGAGACCCCACTAGGTTGCTATCCTTTATCCGTAGGAAGCCCAATCTGCTTCCTTATACCCGTGATACACCGGACACAACATTCGGGGAGATTACCTGCACGTACGTCAAGTCCTTGGTTGAATTCTGTTTCATTTTGAAGCTAAGGTGTATATTTGCAGTTCATGGATATCTAGTACACCCCTTTTCCTAGAGTTCTAGAGTAGTCATTTTGATCTTTTCTGACTCATTAAATTTGAAAGGATCATGAAGTGCTTATCCTTTCATGCTTGTTTCCAAATTGAAATAGATAGAGTCACCTTTCATCTGTTTCTTGACTCTTAAAACATGAAACAGTGAAATTTCTATGTTTCAATGTGGTAAAATAAATCACCTGCGATCACACACCATTTTAGAGCTCACTTCTTGGCCGTTTGATTGTGTGCCTTGGTTTTTACCCATGTGCTTTTGTTTGATCTCTTCCTCTTTTCATTACTGTCATAGTGGAGGAACCTTCAGTTTCGTCTACTGGTAGTCCTTACACAGACGATTCATCAGAGGTATCTCAGTCCTTTTCTGAACCTCAGCATCCCATTGTCTCCGAGTTTCCTGACGGGGAGACTGGTTTTATCTGAGCTTCCCTTTGGAGGACCAGTTGAGTTCAATTGGCCCTTATCCAATGCTTGGTTTGGATTTGGAGTAGGGGAATATTTCCCTCCTCTTACATCGTGTTAGCCTTTTTTAGCTACTGTTATCCCTCCCAGTCCTTGCTGTCTTTTGGAAGATCTAGCGGCAAGGTCAGATATGAACTCATCCAGTCCTTCTCCTAGTGAGGAAATCCCTACATTTGGTGAAGACTACTAGTTGTTCCTAGAAAACAACCCCAAATTATCTTTCATGTCTTCACCTGGCTCTTCGCTTCCAGGGAGATACAGATCCTTAAGTCAGACTATGGCCGCTGTCACCTCTATGGGAGTCTCAAATTCATCTACGAGGCTGGTTATTCCTTCATTAGGGATGTCCTCGAGGACACCCCTCACGTCATCTCCTCAGGTCACATCAATACCTGTTAGGCCTACTATCTGTGTAGATACATCTACACCCGCTGTTACTACTCATTCTGTCAGGACCGCGTCACTTCCCAAAGACATCTACATAGAATTTGCTATTCCAGATAATTTCTCTCTTGAGGAGTATCATTTTTCTCTACAGCAGTCGAACTCTGAGGTTGGACAATCCTCCCAAGATCCCAACCATCCTTATTCTTCCTATTATGCACAGGAAGGTACACCCGTTTATATTTTTCCATATCAGTACGATGAGCAAGGAAACCCTCTACATTTTCCCTTATCAATTTTCCCGGTTGGGCAACCTTCCAACCCATAAGGACAACCCTTCGAGGGTCAACCTTCGGTCCAGCCTAGTTACCTATATGACCCGCAAGGGTAACCCTTACAAGGCCAACCTTCAAGTCAACAGGGATTGTTATACGGTCTGCAAGGATATTACTACAACCCTCAAGGTCAACCTATACAACCTCACCATGTGTTCCAACCAGGGCAACCTCAAGAACCCGCAGGTAAACTAGGGTAGCAATGTAATATCCCAAATGTGGAATATTTTGCTTTCTCGGGAATATATTAAGATATTACAATTCCTTATTTAGTGAGACATCACAATTCCATTTCAGAGATTGAATGATGGGGCATTTAAAAGATATGACTCCTTCTAAATAAGGGAGAAATCCTAAGGCTAGCTGGCCCTTCTCAGACTCTGCCTATGGATATGAAATATTCCACCTCGGGAATTTCTGCTACAGGGTCCTTGAGGACGCTGTATAAGGAAGCTGTTGCAAAAATAAGACATACCAACACTAGGATGCCCTGGATAACATCTCATAAAACTCCTATGCAAAATATGAGCTTAAATAAATACATCTAGATGGACTATTCAGATCTCCCCAATCTAGGTATCTAAAACAATGCTCAATGAGAGAGCTTACCGCAATATATGAACATAAACATGAACTCTGCACCTCTAAATACACCATCAGAAGGGAAATGCTACAGCCATAATTATATTATGATATATAAGTGGAAATATACAAGAAATAGATGAGGGAAAAGCCACTCAAACTTTAAGAGCTAACTTCCAATGAATAAGAAGTGGAATACAAGAGTTGCTGCATTTCCACAAAATGTCGGAGTAGCTGAAACTACGCTGAGTACATGAAGGTATAAGTTTTTTAATATGAAAAAATGTACATATGTCTGAAGGAATAAAAGAAAATAGCCCAGAAACAAGAAATGGGCTGAAATACACGATTTCTAGCCAATCTAGGAAGATTGCTAGAAATGCCAGGGAAAATACAAAATGTGACAACAAAGTTGTCACTGCAACTGAAACCAAACATGAATGAGGCTATGGCAGATATTAAATTTGAATGCCCTCCTCTGATAATGCCTCCAATACAAAAGGCTGATCCCTTTGTCTCAAAAGCAACTCCTGATGAGCTCTATGAAACCCTCTCTCACTGCCTCCATAAAATAACACAGTTTCCTCCATGGACTGCGTAGTGGGAGATGATGGAATGTTGGCCCATGCCAAATGATCTAAAATAAAGCCTAAGAATCATCCTTTCATCTCCTCCAATGAATATAACCCTCCATTACTGAACAAAACAAGCTAAGAAGACTCCATGAGTTCCTCTCTAGCTGCACCCAGCTACACAAAGTCCTCTCTGCTGCAGAAATAACGTTGTAGGACATGAATGAAGCTGTGTCCAATGCCAGATGGAGGAAAATCAGATCAATCCTCATCCTTCCTTGAATAATAGGTAGGGATTCCCGACTGGGAACACCCTAGTGCCCGAGGGCACCATCACTCTGCTAAACAGCCTAGGGATGCAAGCTCTTGCAGACCCAAAGTCTGAAATCTAAAAAATAGCATAATGAAAATGGGCTTCCATCTCCTCCATATAAAGTGAGAGAACTCTTATCCACCATGGTCCCACCAATTAGGGTTTCCACCCTCACATGAATAGATTCCCTCCAAAACTGCGCAACTTCTCTAGGAAGCTTCTCCTCTATAGGCAACGTTGTTGACTTTAGTCAAAGATGACTAATCCAAGTAAGTTGGGTTCCATTCACACCATGGGTGTTTATTTCAGCTACTTTATTCTCTCCCCTTTCACATTAGGAGTGTTATTTCTTCATTTAAAAGGGGCTAAGGTGTCTCATTTCCCATTTTATTAAAATAAATAAAATGTGCAACTATAATGTTCCATTTTAGCTTGAGGCTAAAATTGGGAAAATTACAATCCTCCCCTCCCACATGTTGCTTTCCCTCAAGCAACTGCATAGAGAGAACAAAATTTTCTCCCCCTTCTTCTCTTGTGGCCTCCTCATCAATGGTCCCACCACTGCTCAAATATGCTGCAATGAATCTATCCTCCAATGCAGTCTCCCAGGTATGCAAGCTATCAACAATGCTCCTCATGGAAAGATAGAAGGTGTAGTGGAATCCTTCCTATTGTGCTAAGGCCTCCTAAAGGTAGGAGTGATGATATGAATGGGAAAATTTGTCTCCCAATGATGATCCTCTCATCCATGCAATCATCCAAATGAAAATATCACCCCTGATTTATGCAATGAATTGAGGCTGAATGGAGAGTGTGCTTACATCCTCATGATGGCCCTCTCTCCATTTGAAGTGTGCATGGAGCTGCCTCTGTATTTGGGCTGAAAATTATGGCCTCCAATAATGGCCCAAGCTACCCCATCAAGAAAAGTCAGCCATGATATGCCTCTGCAAATTCTTCAAGTGGTCCCTCCCACAAGAAGGTACAAGTAGCAATGTAGCAATCATGGTTTGCCCATGGTGTCTCCTACATGATACATCATATAAAATGGGGAGAAACATGCTCCCAATGGGATGTACATATAATAATCTCCAAATAATGCTCCTCATGAGTGTACAAACATCTGAAATATAATGGAGCAATATGCAATAAAAGAAAGTTGTCAAATGACAACCAGAGAGCAGTCTCAAGTTCCACTCATGGAACTGCGTTGTGCCTCCTTGGCCTGCCTCAAAATCAAAATTAACAAGTGTTATACTAGCCACTTTTTTTCTACCACACATCTCCTCATAAGATGAAAACATGAGAATACAAATGGGTGCCAATGGTGCACATCGAGAAACATGTGGCTTCCCCCACAACCATCACATAATTAGCCAAAATCAAGGCTACAAGTAGCTGCAAGTACATCCTCATGAAAAATGCAAGAAGGAAAAATCCTCCTTGATAAATCATGCTCCTCAATCAATGAAAAGAAGTACAAGACCAAGCATGAAATTATACCTCCTCCATCATGCACTAGAGCTCTTGAGCTGAAATGGCTCAACTGAATGTTCTCCCTGCCCTCCAATGAGTAAGGGAATGGTTGTGCCAACCTCTCCAAAGTCAATCGGGCTATGCATTTATCCATATGCCGATGTATATCCTACTGCATTCCCTCCAAAGTGAACTCCTCTAGCAAGGAAAAATATGCATCCAATTGCATAGCTAGGAAGTCCTGATGTGTTGCATGCAAAAGTTTCTCCTTGAGATTAGCAACTCTAGTCAAGAAAAGTCTTCCATGATGTTAGATGATCATGTCCTCTACTAAATATCTGCCATCTCCATCAAGGCCATCCAAGAATAATGCATGCACCAAGATCCTGGGACCTCTCAACCAAAATCTGAGTCCTCCAACATGGATCAATCATCCACATAGACAGCGCTGGTATTCTGCAATAAAGTGCTCCCATCACACTGCTACCTACTACCATGATATCCCCTCATGCGAAATTCATCCTCCAAGTTGCCGCCATGCCATCATGCAGCCGCACCATGCTCAAGAATTGGTTGGGGTCAATCTTCTGCCATTTATTTTTTTAAAACACTCCTTAATAAGCCTGGTGCGGGTACAACACTGAGATAGTGCGCCAGCTGGCGTGCTCTCTTTGGAGGATTTCCCTTATTGGTGCGGGTATAACACTAACTAGTCGCACCAAGGAAAAAAAGGCTATTTTTAGGGTTTTTCACAAGGAATTGTCTTCGGGGGAATGAATGCCCTTGTCTAGGGGGATGCCATGAAAGTGGTTTCAAGTCATGTCACTGCTCACAGGTCACGGAATAAGCCCTCCAATGTGCAAGACGGGGAATTGCAGGGACGGTGACAAATTTTTTTGTAACAGATGCCCACTAAATCATGAGGCCCGAGAGAGAGAGAGGGGTGAAATGCTTTACAAGAACGTGTCCAACTAAAAACACTGCTGTCAGAAAACCTGCGTAGACAAGTACAAATGATATCTCAAATACATGATATATGTGGTATGGGCACAGCAATCCATAATAGAGTATATAATAATCCATATCCAAGGCATGGACGCATCCATCCAATGAGGATCTATAAGTAGACTCAGGCATGGTCGTAGCCATCCAATGAACGAGTCATGCAACCAATCATAATAATCCAAAAAATCACAGCCTAGATTCTAACAGAAAAAATCCAGGGTCTTGCGCTCCATCTTGACCTAAAAAAAGTACAAGTTCAAGCATGTGAATAAGTGAGTTGAAGTTGAACATGCAAGAACATCGCCTGATTACCATCCAATGATGAAAGTCGTTAACAGACGCGAGAGGCACCACCAATATCGTCAATGGCCCTCAAGGTACTATAGGTACAATCTACAACATGTGAATCAATGAGCTGGCATCGAACACTCGTAGAATCACTCGATCAGAGGCCAATGATGAAAACCTCACATCGAACAAGAAGAACCTGCCATTGAGGCATGCAGGCTCTAAGGCACCAGAAGGGAGTCTCTAGATTAGCTTCCCGGATAATGAGCTGAAGTCGACAGGAAGTGATCTTGATCAAAGGTGGGCCATAGTGTTTCCCACATCATCGTCATGAGACAGAGGAACATAATGTCTTTGTGAATCAGGATTAGATGAGAATCAGAGGACGGTTGAGACTTTGCAGAGGTCAACTTCTCTTGAACATATCGGTGGCATGACAATGGATTTGGCAGTATTTGACATCAAAAGATCAGAGGTCATGATGACGAGGCAAAGAGCAGATGAGAAGTCAAAAGGGATTACTCAAACCCATGGAGGCAAATAGATAATGAGGTGAGATGTACCCAACCTGACACGAATGCAGACAAGTGCCATGTTCAAGAGCAACATACTACCGACACAACGATGATACTGGTTCCATTTTCCCCACCATTTCTGGTGAGTACCCCAATTATTTTTGAAGACAAGATGTAAGGGGATAGAATATGCTTGTAATATAAATCCTTCCTTCGGACAAATCCATCCTAGTACATTTAACGAGCCCTAGGAAGTAGAAACTCGAATACCATCATTATGACTAAATCCAATGTCATCGAGGTTTAACGAGTCTGACAAAGGAATAACTCGGCATATTTTCACGTTTAGAGAGTTTGAAAAGAGCTAAAAGATGACTGCAAAATGACTTTTTCGTGTTTTTACCGAGTCCGAAAAAGTATAAAATACAACTCGTATCACCGTCGAAGCTACGAAAAAAACTTTCGTTGCACATAAAGGCAAGTGTAAAATCCATTTTCGTCAAAATATATTAAAATATTGAGAAAAATGACTTTTAAAACCTAATTTTGACTTCAAAAGTTATAAATATTCCACAAATAGGAAAAACACATTTACTTTTACTTTTTACCTCATTTGGAGAGAAACAATGGTCTTTTTGTGTGTGAACTTGCGGTGGTGATTGCGACTGATCCAGGACACCATTTAGATTCTCATCAGTTCCAGGTAAGAGGCGCTCCCTTAAGCTCTGTTTTGATTCATTTTTTATGAATTTCCATTATGCATCCGATCTCTAGGGGGAACCTTTTGTAATTCTAGGGTTTGATCCATTAGCGTGGGTATCGGGCATGGACCCGTGCCAGTGGACATTTTCTCACAAAGGGGTTGCGCCAACTGGCGCGACTGTCATGAAAACAGTCGCACCAATGGCGCAACGTGATTTTCCACTTTAAATTCCCAAAATGTGAGCCATCCATCTAGATTTTTGAATGCAACAGAGATCTAACAAAGAATTTTTAATCATGTTGATGCAAATATTTAGGCATAATTGTTATTGAATGGAAAGAGAGGGAACATGGAGAGGAAGACAAAATGGCCATGGAAAATGAAACTTGCATGAATGCACTTCGGAAATGTGGTCTCAAGAAATTCTTCCTTACGCCATGCTTACGAACTCAACCTAAGCTATTATAGTAATTTGCAACATATGTGATGAAAACGAGGAAGTGTTTAAACATCAGGACCAAGTGTTAGAACTCGAGGTCTCTGATGTCTATTTTATAACTGGATTGTCGCGTAGAGGCCTAGTGCCCATTATGATAGGCAATAGACCTTCTAGAGAGAATATGGAACAGGTAATGGCGAGAGTGTGCCCAGGGGCACAGACAGGATCGGGAAGTGGGAAAGTGGACATCGACATTGTCCACAACCTAGCACTCAGAGTAGTGCTTCACACTATTGCGCGGGCTATGGGATCGCATGCACTGCATGAGGCAACGAAGGCGCAGCTCCTACTAGCCTCCCAGTGTATGAATCCTACATTGTTTGATTGGGCCACCGTAGTGACAACCAACATCAAAAGACAACTAACAAAGTGTAAGAATGCCAAACTGAAGCAGTTTGGATACGGTTCCATTTTGGTGTCGTTCATCTTGGAACGACTACCCATTTTCCAGGGCCAAGGGACAATAGTTGCCGAGCCGATACCGAGAGAGCCGCAGATGGCTCACTGGGTAGCACTTATGCCCAGGTTAGGAGGGGGTCAACAGATGTCTTGGAGACCCGAATTCTTTGTGTGGTTACGGTGTCAACTGATCGTGGTCGAGGATTGGCCCTACGCTGGGACCGATTTCATTGGATACCCAGATCTCTCATTTCCGGAGGGGGACAACTAGGACGAGGAGCTAGGTATGACTCTTTTTTAATTTTATGTATTTATAATTTTTTTGTGATACATGTCCATTAACAACAACTTTTATGTGTATGCGGATGTCGACCCAGAGAGGCCCATGGGCATGTCGCCCATTGCACGAAGGACCCCTCTTGCGCATGACCCTCAAGATGAGGGTGGCGAAGGGAGCGAAATGATCCAGAACCTGGAGGGCATTGCCCGAGGAATCCCAAACTATGCACGGTTGGTAGATGTCCCATTATCTTACCAGTGACACACTGTGGGGGTGCCTAGTCGCCTTCACCGACTGTTGAGGCGATTGGTGCGCGCGGTAGTATGTTACCACAAGCATCACAATGATTAGCTATCTAGGGATTTTATATGCATATTTTTTGAGAGACATGTTGTCTCCAACTGTCATCAAACAAACATGTATATTTTTTGATTTTATGTGATGTACACAAACTGCAAACTATTCGACACATATATCTATATATCTAGATGGATCTTCTTTACATGTGATGATGTTCTTTATATGCCATGAAAATGTCTAATACAATGTTATTTAATGTATCAGTTGCATAACAAACGATCCAATGGAAAATTTCACAAAATGTATTTAATCACACATTTTATTTTTATGCAAGCTTAAAAACACACATGGAAACACATATGCAAACTATGCTTGAAATGTGGAAGACGGGCATGCCCCTCGGCATGGTGTCTCAATTTGAGGTACATGTCCCCCAAGCTTCAGTCCATAGGAAAATGGAGTGAAGGTTCAAAACATAAGAGATTTGGGCTAAATCTAACAAAACTGGATTTGAACAGGCTCGTGTTTCATTATTTTAACGAGGTTGACACACTTAAAAGAACTGTCCTCGTAGTAGCTTGTTTCATTGTTTTAGGAGCTTGGCACAAGAAGATGAACTGTGCTCCGATGAGCTCAATGGAGGAGGCTCAGGGGGGGATAACCAGATACATCACGCTCTAGACAATCGAACATTGCCCCCAGGCTGGGCATAAAGGAGGAACGATGATGTCTATCGCTCCAAGGGAGCTGCTCAAGAGACATTGTTTCAAAAATGGCTTCATCAGAGGGGTAAATATCTTTAAGAGGATCAGCCGAGTTGGCCTCATCGAGCCAGGGGGGTTGGGAATAGATATCTAAAGCCATGCCCGAAGGAGCATGCTGAGAAGGAGGAGGATCGGATGTGGCAACATTTCCACAGTAATTAATCTCTACTGGATTTATGGGCATCGATTCTCCAAAATCAGTCACCTGTTTAAGCGAAGGGATGGTTCAGGGGTCATCGGACCTAGAGACCATATTAACTTGAACGGTGTGTGGTGGTGGCATGGGAAAAATACCCATGAGGATGGGGTCCTTGAAGAGACCGGGTCCTACACTGTGAGGGGGATTGGGGATCTGATCCACCTAAGGAACGTTGTTCTCAGTGGTTGAAGTGAAAAAATACAACTGATCCGCAGTAATGATTCTGCCCTCATGAGGAAACTTAAGAATTCAGAAGAGGGTGGATGGCACACATAACATGGCATGAGTCCAACTGCAGTCGAGAAGAATATTGTAGTTAAGCTTGGCGTCAACTACTTCTACTTCTACATTGACTATCCTTCCTTGTAATGTAATCGGAAACTCTCGAGAACACCCAGGGGTTTTGATTCCTGACCATCGAATGCCTTTGAGGCATTGGGAGACGATGAAAGAGCCGGAGAGCCAATGGCCTTCCAGCATGTAGATGACATGACACAGGTGGAAGCACCTTCATCCACAACAGCCCTATGGATGTTGAGGCCATTGATCCCATCTTGGATCATAAGAGAAATTTCATGCAGAAGCCAGGGGGTAAAATTTTCTAGGTCGAAGGTGAGAAGATTAGAATTAGTGGGATCTATTCCATCGATCGCAAACAACAGATCTTTCCATTGTGAAGGGAAAATTTGAAGGACTTCCAATGCGAACATATCAGAAGGCGCCTGTGCCAAATCCTCAAAAATACTGTAGTGCTGAGCGGCACAGGCATTTGGGTTGTAGGAAGATCTTTGTAGAACACCTTTAGAGGGTGGCCTCACAACAGGTTCAGCAGTAGGATTCTCAATTTCCAAAGGACCAGAGACAGGAGGAGGAGGTGGTCCATCCACAACTTCCTTCCCAGTTGCTTGACGTGATCCAGCATAATCCTTCGAGCGCGTAGCAATTAAGACAGGTGAAGCACCATTCATCATAAATACCTGGGACACAAATGCTGCAGATGGAGAAGGTTGTCAACCATCTAGGTCTGCAGATATGGGAACAGTTCTTTGAGAACTTCCAGAGTCCCTTTGGAGCCTTTGAGAAGTTGACTAATTTCAGATCATTGGGGACAATCCTTGGTATAATAATCTCCTTCACAAATAAAGCAGGGGTACTTCGGTTTACATTGGGAACCGTCATCAGTATGAGGTTTAGAAGACTCTGGCTTTGGGGCAACGGGTTTGTATTTTCCTTTTCCCTTATTCTTTCTTTTAGAGGCCTTTTCAATGGGATTAGCCTGAACGGCATTGACCTCCACAGTTTTCCCAGAATCTGTAGGAGCGGGAAGAGTAGAAATATTGGAAGAATTGGATTTCTGCTTCCCATTTGAAGATTTTCGATAATTTTTAGACACGAAACCAATAACACCATCCACTGCAGGGGTAGGTGGTGCTTTAGAGGTTCCTGGACCTGGAGCATCAGTCAAAATATCATAAAGTGTGCCAGACTGAGAGTATACTAGATCCAGGTACCGGGCACGCGTGATGGCTTGTTCTTCAGTCACACATGCCCCCATAGCAATATCTTGAGCGATTTTGTTAACGAAGGAGGTGGTGAACCAATGAGTTAGTAGCTGATCAGGTATATCAAACTTGATCAGTCTACGATGACGTTACCACTCATGAATATGATCGGATATGTGGGTGGCTTTATTTTGCTTCAAAGAAGTCAGGAGATGCGTCCCGGCTTCATAGCGAACCGGTAACTGGAAGTGAGTCAGAAAATACATTGCTAACGTGTTGAAATATTGAAAGATGCCACGGGGTAATTCGATATACCACTTAGTGGTAGCACCGGTAAGAGTGTGCTGGAAGAGACGTAGACAAATTGAATCATCCACCCAAGAATTAGACGAACACCACAAATGGTAGGTCATTACATGAGCTTGGGGGTCCTCTCCAGCGTTACCTTAAAACTTAGGGCAGTCTTCGGGTACCTTGGTCAGAATCGGGGACCAATAAGGATTGTGAAGAATCAGATCATTGGTTAATTTATAAACGTCTGGTAACTCCAAGGTAGCCAAGAACAGCAACTGCAGATTAAAAGGCATACCATGCCCTCGATAAGGACCTGTACCTGTACTTCATGCTGGTTGAGTGTATCCTTTCCCCCATGGGTTCTGTCCCGAAGGATTTTGACCATAGGGGGTATAGGGTGTATAACCAGTCTGATATGGCTGCTGGTAACCAATGTACGGGGGTTGATAACTAGAGTATGTACCTTGATTATATGTCAGCCCCATTTGAGAAATCTGTGGATTTGGCTGCTGAGTATAGGTGTAGTGGGGTTGTTGAGTGTAATAATGAGAACCTTGGGGTGGGTTATAAGTCATTCGAGATGGACCTTGATAATATTAACCGCCTTGGGGTTGAGCAGGCTGCTGGTAGGTGGGACCCTACTGAGCCTAGTAATTAGGGCACACCGGTTGATTCGGTTGTGACATCGAGTAAATCGGCTATTGAGCAGGGTTGACAGGATGTGTAGGCTGGCCTGGTTGGACAGGTTGACCTGGTTGAGCAGGTTGACCCTGGTAAACAGGTTGCGCCAGTTGTGCAGGTTGACCTGGCTGATGTGGGGCACCAGGCTAAGCCGGATGGGCCGGTTGGCCTGGTGGTGGAATGGGTCCAGGTTGTGGCTGGTAACCAGTTTGACCTACAACAAGATCGTAAGATGATCCTGGCTGATGTGCAACATTCGGACCAACAGGATATTGAGGTTGCATAGGTTGTGAAGGTTGGACTTGGCCCCCAGGACCGTACAATGGCCCAGGTTGGTACCCCGATTAACATGTGGGTCCTTGAGGTTGCCCTGGTTGGACCACAGGGTGAGGATAGATAGGTTGACCAGAACGGTTGTAGGACTGTCCTTGTGGACCATATAACAACCCTTGCTGGCCCAAAGGTGTTGGGAAAAATACTGAGAGGGGGGGGTGAATCAGTATTTACTGCATATTCAAACTTTTTACTTTTTCACTCCTTAAAACCCATACGCTACTTTACTACAGTAAACCAGCGTATATACGCGGATCCCATTTATGAAACTAGCGTATACACAGAGATTTAGATATGTCATTAAATCTTCACTTAAACCATTCCATCATTTATTCATCAGATATTCAATAAGCAGTAAACAGGTGCAGTAAGAACAGAATAAAACATCACACAAAGCATCACACATGAACACCAGGATTTTTAGGTGGAAACCCAAATCGGGAGAAAACCACCGCTGCAGTTGCTCAGCCTTCAATATTTTATTATAGAGAAAACATCTTACAACATACGTGCTGGCGCAGACTTGACCAGCACGCAGGCACCCACCTGCGCTCGTTTACCAGCCTCTCCTGGAAGGGAGCTCCAACCCCGACTCAAGTTAAACCCTCACCTCGGAAGGAGAGCAATAAATCCCCGATCTCGCTAATGTACCTCACCTGGAAGGGAGCTACGACCCCCTGACTGAAGGCTACAACCCTCAGCACCACCTTGGACCACGTTTCATCAATTTTCACACCGGATCCAACAACTTCAATAGAACACCACTTGCAGGCCACATTTCATCATATTTTCATACTGGACCCTTTCCATACTTTTAAGCACAACCATATATCATCAACAGATACATATCAACACAGATCAGATAGCATAAACACAGCAGAACAGCTCAGATATTTCATACCCCTTGCTTCAGCAAACCCTAGTTTGCATACGCTCTTTTACTTCACTGATTTCGCGTATATACGCGCTTCCGTCCACACAAACCTGCGTATACCTCAGTGTATATTTTATTGCGCATACGCGCTTTCTCTTTGCTGAAGCTGCGTATATACGCGCTTCCTCCGCGTCGAAGTAGCGTATAGATCTTCAATTATTCCAGAGCAGCATACTTCTTCAGATCAGATATTCAGTTCAGATTTACCCTTTCACTTCAGACAGATGTTCGCCTAGATGTTCGCCCCATCACAGATCTAGGCCTTCCATAAGCAGATCTAGTAAATACAAGTGCATTTCAGATCTAGATCCCCTTCTTCATCATTGGTGCATCATACACTCATATTTATCTTCAAGTGTAACCCTTTCCAATCAGATCTACTTCAGAGAGAAGAATTCATTCAAGCTCAGACATCTTGCACCCACCCTCATGTTGTGCACAATGAATTTCTTCTCCTTTTATATGATTATCCTTTTTCAATACCATGAGCCCCTTTTTTCAATACCATGGACCAAAACAATACCATAAGCCCAAAACTACCTGGACGGGGTCAATTAGGCGGATCATTACCCAATACTATGGGTCAATTCCATGGTGGTTACCCTTGGATTTGCACTTTTTGAGCGCTTTAGCCCATACGCGACTTGTAACGTTCCTTTCCGCGTGCATACGCGACTTCCCCTAGGCCAATCCGCGTATACCAAGAGACATGCTCTTTTTCATCATTCTCTGAGTACATTTTGAAATCCTTTCTTCATTGCCTACTGTAAATACTGTAGATACATCAGATTTCCTTCATCAAGGACATATTCTATCAAACACAACTTCATCAAGTAAGTTGTCATCATCTTCATCAAGTGGGTTTCCTTTCAAGTACAACACTCAACATCATATCATCAACAATCATCAACAATCATCATATCACTTCAGATTTACATCATTTAACAAGTCCATCAAGCCAATAATAGCTTCATCAAGTGTATTGCCATCAAGGACAACACATGCCAACAATATTATGTCTTCATCTTCATTTAGTGGGTTGCCATCAAGGACAACACTCTGCATCATATTTCCAACAATCTCCCCCTTTGGACTTGATGGCAACCACGATGGTGTTTGGTTACCACAGCATATAGATACTATGTCACTCTCCCAAATATGTCACATCATTATCTTCTCTTTATTCAAACACCATGTCACTCTCCCCCTTTGACATCAAGGGCAAAGGGCGGATCAAAAACCAACATTCTCCCCTTTTCTCCTCATGTGGAAGAAACATTCTGCAGATCTGATATGTGCTGAAGTGGCCAAACTCCCCCTGAGTTCATGCTGAATCTTCAAACATATTTGTCAATGAAGTACATGACTCTATAAACTTTCTATCACCAAAGACTCATACTTACATCAATTAACCATCCAAGTGGATTTACATATGAGACTCAACTACCCAACCAAGTGGGTTTACAAATTTGACTCAGCTACCCAACCAAGTGGGTTTACAAAAATTGACTCAGCTACCCAACTAAGTGGGTTTACAAAAATGACAAGTCCTTACATGACTGAATATTACAATTTACAACATGGGTCTCAACCAGACCTTTTCATCAAAGTATAAATATGAATTTTCATAATTAATACCAAAAAGACCTCAAGAGAGATCATATATCAGAACCACCATAATGCCAGCAATGCATTATACTCAGCAAAACTAATGCTCCCCCTGAATCTGTGCAACCAAGCAATTTTTTTAAATGACTAAGGCTCCCCCTTAGTTTGTGCATCCTGAAAACTTCCACCAAAATAATCATCAAGGCATCTTCATCAAAACATTAGAAACAGAATTATGAGAACTGGAACACCACCAGAGATACCAAACAGTATCAGAGATACCAAACAGCATTGCAGCTGTGCTGAAGAGAGCTGAACCAACCAAAAATTGTCAGCAATCAGTCATACGCGGTTTTATGTGCAGGAACTTGCGTATATACGCGACTGTGTTTCAGGAAACCCGCGTATCCCAAGACATCTTCTAAATTTCAACCAGATCTGATTCTTTGTAAGGCAAAGACAGTGTTCAGCTTCTTTCTGAGACATTTGAATGCTTCCCTGGACTACAGATAGATAGAATGGTGTAGTTGTGTCTTCTTTGCTTGAGCTTTCCAACAGTGTGCTGAAAATTTTCCACTTTCCCAGATCTGTTCATCCTGCATTCTTTTTCTACATGTCCATACTTATTACAAGCATAACATCTCATGTGGCTAGAGAAATAAACATAAGAATCATAATGAGTATTTCTATTCTTCCTCCTTTTACAATCAGCTGCTTTATGTCCATACTTGTTACATGAAAAACAATATCCCCTGAAGAAGCTAGAGTACCTTTCTGAGTAGAATTTGTTTGTTTGTGGCTGAAATGATCTGCTCCTGCAATTTGCTGCAACATGCCCATAATTATGACATTTAAAACATTCAACGTTTTTGAATGAATTCTTTTGAGAATTCATGATTGTTGGTTGATCATTGAGATCTTCTGAATTTTTGGCAATTCCTTGTGAGCTAGATTCTCCTTTAACAGTTTCATGGAAACCAAGACCATGTTTGATAGCAGAAGACCTTTGATTACTCAGAATATTGTCCAGGATATTAGTACTATCATGAAACCTCAACATTTTTACCTTTTCTTCCAATTTACCTTTGAGAATGTTTACCTCAACCTCCAAGGCTTGACATTGCTTTGTCATGCTTTCTTCTTTTCTTCTTCCATCTTCAACTTGATCCTTCAGATTTAGAATCTCTTCTTTCAACCAATCTTCATTTCCTTCACATGTTTGTTGCAGCTCTTCATTCTTCTTATTTGATTTTTCCAGATCTTCTTTAAGAGAGGTGATTTCTGCTTCAAGGCCTTCCTTTTCAAATGATTGTAGATGTTCCTTATTTTTCTTACTTGATGCTTCTAAATCTTCCTGAAGACAAATGATTGCAGCTTCAAGTCCTTCATTCTTCTTGCTTGATTTTTCAAAATCTGCTTCTAGATCTTTAATTCGATTGGATGCATAAGTGTGAAACCTTTGATACTTGTCCATCTGTTCGTTCAGCATTTCTATTTGATCTTTCATTTGTGAGATCATCTCTTTATAGATAGTTTCTTGCTTATTGTATGAACTTTGTAGTTCTTCTTCTTTAATCTTGAGAGCTTCTTCTAGATCCTCAACTTTACTTTCACTATCTTTACTATTGTTTGCACAAAGAAGAGTATTACAAGTGGCCTTATCCTTTTTCTTCTTTGCCATGAGTGCTTGTAGATCTTCGTCGGAATCTGTTTCATCTTCTTCAATTTTTGCTATACATGATTTCTGAGGTATCTCCTTTCCTTGAGTAACCTTCTCCTTTTGCTTCTTAGCCATGAGCACTTTCAGATCTTGGTCAGAATCTTCTTCATCTTCACTGGACACTTCATCATCATCTTCTTTTGCATAATAACTCTTTCTTTTTTCAAATTGTTTCCCTTTACCATGCTTTTCTCTATAAGGACATTTAGCAGCATAATGACCAACTTTTCCACACTCAAAACATTTGAAGGGAAGCTTACCTTTGAATCTTCCAGTACCTAGTTGGAGCTTTCTCACGAAATTCGCTTCTTCTTCATCGGATATATAGCTCGATTCTTTGACAACTTCCTTTTCCTTTCCTTTTGTAGATGCCTTAAAAGCAGCTTCTCTTACTTGAGAAGGACCTCCTTGTCTCATTTTAAAAGCAGTCAGAGTACCATGTAATTGAACAATAGTAAGCGATTGCAGATCTTGCCTTTCTTCAATAGCTGAAACTTTAGAGTCAAATTTTGAAGTCAAAGATCTTAAGACCTTTTCTACCAGAGTAGTATCAACCATGGTTTCACCCAAATTTCTCATCCGATTTACAATATCATCTAGACGAAGAAAGAAACTGGCAACACTTTCATCACTATGCATCTTCAAATTTTCATATTCAATTCTAAGAGTTTGGAGTTTTGCACTTTTTACCTTTGTGTCTCCTTCATAGCTTAGAATGATTTTGTCCCATATGTCTTTTGCCGAATGTAGTTGCATCACTTTGGCAAATTCTGATTCAGACATGCTTCCCAATAAGACATTCACTGCTTTGGCATTGATTTCATACTTCTTTCTTTCAGCTGCATCAGTAGGAATACTTGCCGGGTATTGATAACCTTCTTCCACGATTGCCCATACATCTGCACCAAGACTTTGCAGATATGCTTTTGTTCGTACCTTCCAAAATATCAGATTGCTTCCATTGAATAGAGGTGGCTTTATAGACATTACTCCTTCTTGACTTCCCATTGCGACGGATCTCCTTTAAGCGATCAAGCTTCTGCACAAGGACCTCCTCTGATACCAATTGTTGGGAAAAATACTGAGAGGGGGGGGGTGAATCAGTATTTACTGCATAATCAAATCCTTTTACTTTTCATTCCTTAAAAACCCATACGCTACTTTACTTCAGTAAACCAGCGTATATACGCGGATCCCCTTTATGAAACTAGCGTATACACATAGATTTAGATATGTCATTAAATCTTCACTTAAATCATTCCATCATGTATTCTTCAGATATTCAATAAGCAGTAAACAGGTGCAGTAAGAACAGAATAAACCATCACACAAAGCATCACACATGAACACCGGGATTTTTAGGTGGAAACCCAAATCGGGAGAAAACCACCGCTGCAGTTGCTCAGCCTTCAATATTTTATTATAGAGAAAACATCTTACAACATATGTGCTGGCGCAGATTTGACCAGCACGCAGGCACCCACCTGCGCTCGTTTACCAGCCTCTCCTGGAAGGGAGCTCCAACCCCCTGACTCGTTTACCAGCCTCTCCTGGAAGGGAGCTACGACCCCCGATCTCGTTTACCAGCCTCACCTGGAAGGGAGCTACGACCCCCCGATCTCGTTTACCAGCCTCACCTGGAAGGGAGCTACAACCCCCTGACTGAAGGCTACAACCCTCAGCACCACCCTGGACCACGTTTCATCAATTTTCACACTGGATCCAACCAACTTCAATAGAACACAATCCTGCACCGCAATTCATCATTTGTGACTTAACCTTTTCCATATTTTTACACGAACATACATCATCACGTATACATATCAACACAGATCGATTGTAAACACAACAGTAATGTATTCGATATTTCATATCCCTGCTTCAGCAAGCCCTAGTTTGTGAGACGCTTTCCCTTCATCGATGTTGCGTATACGCGCTTTCGTCCACACAAACCAGCGTATACCTCAGTGTATATTTTACTGCGCATACGCGCTTTCTCTTCGCTGAAGCTGCGTATATACGCGCTTCCACCGCGTCGAAGTAGCGTATAGATCTTCAATTATTACTGAGCAACATACTTCTTCAGATCAGATATTCAGTTCAGATTTACCCTTTCACTTCAGACAGACGTTCGCCTAGATGTTCGCCCCATCACAGATCTAAGCCTTCCATAGGCAGATCTAGTATATACATTTCAGATCTAGATCCCTTTCTCCATCATTGGTGCATCATCCATTCAGATTTATCTTCAAGTGTAACCCTTTCATTCAGATCTACTTCAGAGAGAAGTATTCATTCAAGCTCAGACATCTTGCACACACACTTATGATTTGCACAATGAATTTGTTCTCCTTATAAATGTTTATCCTTTTTCAATACCATGAGCCCCTTTTTTTCAATAATACCATGGGCCAAAACAAAACCATGAGCCCAAAACTACCTGGACGGGGTCAATTAGGCGGATCATTACCCAATGCAATGGGTCAATACCATGGTGGTTACCCTTGGTTTTGCACCTTTTGAGCGTACTCTGACAAATGATAGCCTCGGATTGAGTCACTCTTTGTAATGAAAAAATGCTCTCGGCTTGACATATTAATGTGAGGTAATTAGAGGTGAAAGAGACCCTTTTTATAGCTCCACAAAGAGCTGCTGCTGGATCACTGGACCATCAAGTATACGGATCTCGATCATGCTGAAAGGAGCTGGAGAAACAATCAAGTCAAAGGGAAAGGAGATATCCCTTTGCCTGATCCGAGGCACCGAACAAGAGTGGAAGCTGGAACCAAGGTACACCACCCTCTAGACCTGGCTTCTGGAATGAATGAGCTGATGTCGACAGAAGGAGGTCCACCATAGGTGAGGCAATGAGAGACCCTCAACTAAGGCACGAGAGAAAAGAGTAGAGCGACGGACAGACTGACACTAATGATGATAGTGAAGTGGAAAGGACTGAGTAGCGAATGGACGACTTCCCTTGTTAGAGCATAAAGGGCATGAATGACATGGCAGCGACTGACACAACATCATAAGGGATGGGGGACAGTGAGACTGAAGGTCATAATGTGCGACACAAGAGAGAGATCAAGCAATGAAGGATGGAGGGCTATAGCGGGGTACAGAGGGACTCGGGATAGACTCCATGAATGCGATGATGACTCAACTTGGATGCTCTAAACAAGGGCGACTCGATGGTGCTGCCACACAGTAAAGGCCCAGTGGGGGACCATAAAAACATGAGTACAAGATGGGAACTCATGACGAAAATTGACACGAACAAAGACAAGTAAGGAGGCGAAGTGGTGCCCCGAGTACAAGTGTCGTAAGTGAGGAAATTCGATTTTAATGAGAGGGGAAGTGACCCTTCTTGGATAAAATGTGTCCTGGTGAAGTATCAGATCATAAAAAACTAACACATACCCATTTGAGGGCTTGGTGAGAGCTTTCCAATGGTTCAGATGGTTTATCAAACAGGGCTACAGTGTGGTCGCAGCAGTCGAAAGAAGAAACAGGGGTTCTCTTTTAATAAGGCAGTTTTCCCTCCAAATTCACTCATTTGCTATTGTTGCTATGGTGAATGTAGAGAGGAGAGAAGGCCCTAAATCTTGCGGCGAGCGTAGCGGACAAACCGACCGTTGGAATCGAGATCCGTCAGTTGCAGGTAAGAGGCCTAACCTTACTCTTTCATTTTGATGGATTGAAAGTTCAGTTTAGGGCCCAAAATCCCAGAAACAGACCCTCCTTCATCTCTACGGCCGGGTTGCACTTTTTGGGCCAAAAAGTGCGACCTGGGACGCAGGTTTTAGTGCAAAAACTGCGACCTGGTCGTGAACTGGGCAGAAAACTGCGACCTGGGAGATGAGGGGGTTTTGGTGCTGTTTTATGGCTGGGAGTTGGGTTTTTGTGTTTGGTTATGGTATTCCCGATCTTTATGCTGACAAAGATGATGTTTTTGTGCAGGTATGGTAGATTTACGGGTTAAATGGAGAGAGAGAGAGACCTGGGTACATTACGGGCAGAGATCCAGGCGGATCAGGGTGTTCGTCGTGTGTTGGCCAGGTTTGGGGTTCTAAAGTTTCTGGAGAACCCGTTGATGAGAGTAGGAGAGCCCTTATTGGCTCGGATTATCAGCTATTGGGATCCAGAGCATGAGGTCTTTGTAGTGCAGGGGCACAGGATCGAACTGACAGTCCAGGATGTGTATTTCCTGACGGGTCTCCCACCACTGGGGATGGTGGGAAACACGCAGCCAGTATTACCGCGGGGGCGGCATATCATGGAGTTTGTGGAACGACATTGTCGACCGGGTCTCCAAGTCAAGGGGACTCGGATACCGATCGGGGATCTAGAGAGGCTAGAAACCCGTGCAGTGGCCGCAGCTGTGCTGCGTATCCTGGGCAACCAGGCATTCCATCACATCACCGGGGGGCAGATGATGCTGGTAGAGAGTGTGTTGAGTGGGACCTACTATGGGTGGGCCCAAATGATGCTGGTGTCGTTAAAACGACAGTTGTCGCTCTGCAAGCGGCAAGTGAACCACGATTGCTCGTATGGGACTTTATTGTGTGCCTTCTTCTTTGAGAAGATCCCGACCTTGCGGCCTCGTGTACAGCTTCCAGATGGGGGCCCGAGAGAGCCCAGGATGCGCGGTGGGGGCGACTACTGTGCAGAGGAGGAGGAGGGGCGGTCGGGCGAGTGTTTCGACCTGAGTTCTTTGCCCATTGGGATCAGATGCCGTTATACATAGACAACTATCCCTATAGTGGGATGAGTTATTGTGGAGATCTGGACCTGCCACTTCCGCCTGGTCGAGTCTGGGGGCCCGATGGTAAGTGACAGATTGCTATTCTTGTATGGGCGTGTTAAATTTTTTTGAATAGTAGCTAGGGTACTGATTCATGTACTATTGGTATGCAGATATAGTGCCGGTAAAACCAGCCGGATATATGGGGCGACCGGAAGCAGCTGGAGCTGCAGGTCCGAGTGGGTCGAGAGCAGCGCAAAATGAGGATGCAGCCACCCTTCTGGAGGACATCCGCCGTAGATGCGAAAGGTTGCTGACCGGAGTATCAGAGCGCGGGTGGCAGGACTTAGACGACCAGTACATAGAACCATGTATTGGTCTGCCCTCAGAATGGCGAGGGGTCATGCGGCGCATGGCGATGGCTGGTCAGGGGATTCGTGATCTACAGGTTGCAGGGGCAGAGCCATTGGCTCGGGATCCGCCAGATAGTGATTAGGTGTGGGGCATGTGGTGCCCCCTAGTGTGTATGTAGGGGCAAGTGGTGCCCCCAGTTTTGAGTTTTTTGTAACATGCTATGGGCATGTCATATGTATCAAAGTAGATGGACTCTAAACACATGTTTTTGCGACACATATTATGGATATGCATCGTTTTTAATGATTATGAATGTTATTGTCTTGTATGAAATGCATGTGATAAATTCCAATCTAGAACATAGTTTGCAATACTATCTACATAGTGATTCTGTTCTCGAGGTACATGGTTGAAAGTTATGGTTTCAAATGCACGTATCAAGATTTTCACTCGTAAATAGCATCTAAACACCATAGGGTTATGCACATGATAAACACCATTTAGTTGCATTACAAGAAGTAGGGAATTCAAAGGAACGTGCAGATGGAGGATGCGATGAAAGAGGGCATCGGCTAAGAGACCACGCACTGCATCATATTCGGCCTGATTGTTGGTGGCAGAACCAATGCAGACCCCATTAGAGAGAACAAGGGCATGCAAGGGGGTGAAGATGGCCCAACCTGCCGAGGCTAGATTCCGGGAGTAACGACTTGCACCATCGGCGTAACCGATAACGGGTGTGGACGGGGGGTCGTGCGAAATGGTGTTACAAGACAACAAATGAGGGGAGGAGAGGCAATGACGGCAGCGTAAGTTCACAGAAGACATCGGGCGGTAACTGCGGGAGGGAGTGCAAGGAGTAGGATGACTATGACTCATATACAAACTGGAGGGTGGTATATGAGGGCTATCTGAAGTATGGAGAGGACTCGGGCTACAGAGGTCAACAGAGACACGGGTGGAGTGATCTCGCGTATGGGTAGAAAAGGGGTGGTTAGGTGACACAACATGGGAGGATGCAGGGGGGCTAGACTCCAAGTGTCTCGCAGAGGAGGATAGGTAAAGAATTGTTACAGTAGATTCCGTCATCTGAACATCAGGGGGGGGAATTTCGATGGGAGCGGGGGGATCCTCAGGCTGACCTGAAGCATACTGCGTGAGGATGGGACAGGCGGATTGATTTTTTTCAACCTCATACTCTCGGACCACCTCTAAAGAGGCGCGATAATGTGTCAAGTGAGGAAAATGGTGGGAGTAATGGCCATGAATGCCGCACAAAGCACAGGGTTTGTTGGTGTGGAGAGTCTTGGGGTACTTGGTTACGGACGAAGAAGGAATGGAGGCTTCAGGGACCGTAGACTCGGGGAACGCGACTTTAACCATGGGCTGAATACGGGGCAACTCGGGACAAGCATGGGTGGCATGACCGGTGACATCACATAAGGCACAAGGCTTTGCGGGTGGAGGAGGGGCCGGGTCAGTCGTGGTGGTCTTGTCTTTAGGTGCCCCCTTGCGGGCTTTGCCTCTCTTCCCGGGAGCCATCACAATAGGCGAAGGGTCCTGTGGAGGTGCTGGGGGCACAGTGGCAACGGAGGAAGTTAGGGGGACCGGTTAAACCGGTGTCAAAGCCATGTAGGGTTTGGGGTGACCAGGAGGGGTGGCGGCTGGGGGATCAAGGTACCAGACCGATATGCCCAAGGTCAAGTTAGGGAGAGAGAGGGTGGCCATGACGGGGACAGAATATACTCCGAGAGGGGGAGCCAGGAAAGGTATCTGCCCAGCAGGGTAATGACCAGGAGGGACGACTCCGAGATGGTTAAGGCCTGGGGGAACCGATCCAGGAGGATAAAGGGGTTCAGGGATACCAGCTGTAGGAGCAGGGCCAGAAGGAGGAGGTCCGGCTGGCGGAGATGAAGGGCTAGGAGCAGGTTGTGGAGGCGGGGGGGAGGTTGTTGACCAGCCGAGGCAAAGCCGCTTTTATGGGTTGAAATTTCTAAGACGATCGTATCATGCAAACATTCGATACTGGGACCACAGAGGAGGGGGAAGGTTAGGGAAAGGTCCAAGCAGGGAGGAATCTTTGTAAATGCCGGGGGAGACACTGGTCAAGGAATCGACGGTTTTCTTGTTGGCTACAGAGGAGATGGTCGTCTCAGGTGGGATCTGAGATTTTTGCTCATGATATGTCAACTGGTCAATGGTGACTATATTTCCATTATGGGGGAAAGAAATCTTGCGGAAAACCGCGGATGGGACAGCAGACATAGCATAGGTGTAGCTTTGCCCCAATAGGATGTTGTAGTCTAGCGGGGCGTCGATCACTTCGACGTCAACGCAAACAGTCTTACCGGCGAGGGTGATAGGACAATTACGAAACAGGCCAATGGGATGGGAGGCATGGCCGTCCCACGCTCGAAGGGTGATCGTGGACGGGGCCAACTCAGGGGATCTGAGTTGCTTCCAAACCGAAGCGGACATCATGCAGGTGGATGCCCCCTCATCAATTATGCACCGGGAAACGTTGGCGTTCCGGATTTTGACTAGGATTTGGGAGGCGACGGAAGGAGGGAGAGGAGGATGGTCCGATTGAGTAGCGTCGAATACAATCATTTGGTCATCAGCAGGATCTACAATGCCCACAGTAGATAGTAGAGCCTTCTTTTGGGAAGGGCACGACTGGAGGAGTTCCAGTGTGGAAATGGCAGCAGGGGATTGCACCAAATCATCTACTGTACTATACGAATGAGCAGCTCGATCAGAAGCAGTGTTTCGACGTAGGGGTCCCTTAGGAATCTTGGTATGAACCTCAACTTTGGGATGAGGGATATGTAAGGGGCCACTGGATGTCGAAAGAGGCTTTGTAGAACCTAAAGAAGGAGGCTCGGGGGCAGACTGAGCAGGAGGCTTGGGGTACTGGCAAGACCGAGTTTGAAGGTGAAGGTTGACGGTCGGGGAAGGATCGGAGTGCATCATAAGGATCTGGTAGTTAGAGGAACCAGAAAGGGAAGGGGGAGTGGCGACCTAGCTATCAGGCGGTTGGGTAGCCACGAATCCTTGCTGAGGGAAAGGATCAGTAAACACAGCTGGTTGGGTAGTGGCCACATTAGGAGGAGCATGAGGGGAGGCGTGATGTCTGTGCAATGTGGCTTGAGATTCCCACATCTACTGCATCTGGGGTAGGAGGGGACAATCGTGGGTGTAGTGACCATAAACACCGCAACACGAACAAGGCTTGTTTCAGGCGAAGCACCGTCTGCCAATGAAGGGGTTCTGCTGATGGTTGGGCAAGTATAGGGGTCCACACCGTAATTGGGTCCACGAGTACCAGGGGCAGATTGATTTGGATTGCCTCTCCACCTTCTTTGAGAAGAAGGGGAATTAGTCGCACCCTGTTGTGCAAATACTTGCCCTGAAGGGGGCTGTAGGTGCTGTTGCGGGGGTTGAGGAGGCAAGGGAGGTGGAAGTGCATATGCTAGAGGAGCTGGCATACCAGGCTGCGGATAAGGGTAATGGTTAGGTTGGACAACATTGAGGTAAGCAGGAGGTTGGGCAAAAGGAGGAGGCATGCCGTATCCTGGATACATGCTACCGGGAGGGGGGGGAGTGCTAGAGGTGCTGGCCCCTCCCTGAGGGAGACCATAGCCCATAGGAGGTTGAGCATACGGATGGGAAAGGGCTCCAACGATACCATCGACGGAATGAGATACCCCCGGGGCATTAGCGCCACCGGGCCTGGGGAGGTCAGGAAGAACGGTATAAACATAACCAGATTGAGCGTAGATCAGGTCATATTTCAAGGCTATTTGGAGGGCGGCTTCTTCGGTTTCAGGAAAATGGGAGGCGACATCTTTGCCGATGGGAGCTGGAAGGGTGCGAAGGAACCAGTCCATATAAACCCGATCTTCGAAGGGAGGGGCTCGACATAAGCTCCGTCTTCTTCGCCATTCCTGAACATGGGCGGAAAGGCAAGTTGAAGAGGATTGCTTGAAGGAAGTCAAGAGCTCTGTGCCAGTGTCGTATCGGAGAGGGAGCTGGAAATAAGACAAAAAGGCTTGGGCAAGGGTCGCAAAGGTGGTATGGGAAGAGGTGGCTTGTTCAACATACCATTTAGAAGCTTCGCCGGTAAGCGTGCATTGGAACAAACGAAGACGAATGGAGTCATCGGTAATGGAATTGGAGGAACACCACATGTGGAAAGATCGGACATGATTGGTTGGATCTTCTCCAGCTTGGCCTTCGAACTTAGGGATGTCGAAAGGGAGCTTGGTTGGCATGGCAGGCCAACCAACATCGTGGCGGATAGGATTATTGATCAACTGATTGAAATCGGGGAGGCTGAGGCCTACGATGTACGGCAGCAAGGGGGTGGCCGGGGTAGTTCCTGTGGCGGTTCCGCTAGTAGTCGGGCCGGCATTAGGGTCGGGAGAACCGCTAGCGTTAGGCCCTGGACCAGACATAGTGAAGGTGGCAGGGGGAGAACCAGGAGGAGAAGGAGAACCCGATGAATCAGGAGAGGAGTCGGAGTGCGGACTCGAAGGAGGACTGGCTCGACGACGGCGGGGCGGAGCAGGTCAATCAACCGGAAACTGAGGGTGAAGGCCAAGAAGTCTCCGGGAAAGGCGCCTAGGGGGCGCAATGATGACAGGAAGAAGGAAACCGACAGGGGCAGAAAGGGACAGAATCAATAGAGGTCAAGGGCAGACAAGGTGCAGTGACAATTGATTTTAGAGTCTTTTCCAGGCGGTGTTAACCAGGCGCTTCTTCACTTAGGGTCAGTGTGTGGTGTGCGTTAATTTTAATTTTTAAACCCTTTCCGTTTTGAGAGCAAGAAAAAAGTGTGTTGCGTAGCTGAAAATAAACCTACAGAGAACAGTATATAATGCTGAAATAATAGAAAAATAACAGCTACTTGTGCATCTATCTAACCCAAGAAGGTGGGTCTCTCAAAACTAATCTAAAAAGAAAGGGAAAAATCTAGGCAAAACACACGGAAAAGAGGCCAATAGATCTAAGGTCAAAAGGGACAGGGATCTAAAGGATAAAGCTGCTAAAAAGAGGTGCAGATCACAGCCAAAAGACAGAGGCAAGGTGGCTGGAAAAAGGAAGGAAATCAGCAAAAAACGGAGGGGGCAAGGTGGAGGCCCTAAAAGTAGATCCAAGCAAATCTTCAGGAGGTGATTTGAGAGGTAGAAGAGCTGATTTCAATGGATCTGAACGGGAGGTAACAGATCTGGAAAAAAGGAGGCTGAAGCTCTGAAACAGAGACGGTTGAAACAGCTAAAACTCTTCCACAAAAAGTGGAGGGTACTAAATCCCTAGGGGGCTAGGTTCCCACTTAGATGAGTAAAAACAGATCAGAACTTAGTCAAAGCGGGCTGAGACAGAGGCTGGAAGACCCTGACAGAAGCTGCAACAGAACCCAGAAAAATTGCAGAAAAATCACTGAAAAAATGGCAGGTCGCAGTTTCTGACCTGTTTTCAGTGCAGGTCGCAGAAAAGGGGCAGAAAAGTGCGACCTGGAGGTCCAGGTCGCAGGTTATGGGCCAAAAAGTGTGACCCCCCGTTTCGGTTGTCTCGGCGGCGGATTTTCAGAAAAGTTGTCGTCTCAGTTGCGGCTGGTGTCGCTTACCTGCGCAATAGGGCCAGAAACACACGGAAGTTAGAAATTTTAATGTTTTAGGGTTTTATGTGAGAAAAACAACATAAAAATAGGAAAAAGAAACAGCTGAAAAGAAACCCTAGGGTCTGAAGTAGCTGGATATGCAGGAATATGAAAAACGACAGCGGTCGTAATTTAAAACCCGTGTGGAGTTGCCATTTGTTAGTATGAATCCTTTGTCGAAGTGTACGAAAAAGGACCACTTTAGCTACGCATAACTAATAGCCCTAACAACAAAAGTGGCTGCCAATATCTTCAGATCTGTGGTTAGTTGAACATAAAAGAGCTGCAAAAACCAGATCTATGCATGAAAAGACATTAAGCAGAAAAAATAAGGGTTTACTCCATATACCAATAGAGAAGACAAGAACAATTTTTGAAAGATTTTTTGTATTAATCGGGCACCTGGGAGGAAAACAAGAAGGCGTATCCAATTCTCCTCAGTGGGATGGGTTCTTGGAAGTCCTCAGCACTTCAGATCTAAAATCTCTCTCTCTTGTTGGTGTAGAAAACCCACACAAAGAATGGAACTCAAAGGTAGCTCACACAGCAAATGGTAGAAAATGGTGACCAAGTGTATAGATCCAGAGTGATCTAATAGGCAACAAAAGGTGAAGAATGGTAGGAAAAACCCTCCTATTTATAACAAAATATTGGGTCATTCTAGATCTTGGTGCATGGGTTAACGAGATCTAGATCCACTTTTTATGGAATATTTTATTATATTTGTTGGAGGGAAAAGGTATTTGACTTGGGTCAAATCCCTTGATTTGTCAAAAATAAATAAATAAATGATTTATTTATCTTTTTAAGGAAACGGTTAGAAGATAATCAAATAAATAATGATTTATCTAATTATTTAAGGAAGTGGTTGAAAGATAATTAAATAAATAATGATTTATTTAATTATTTGTGGGTGATTTGGTCATATTTAACAAGGAATATTATCTAAATAAGATTTAAATAATTATTCCTAGAAAATAATAAGATAAATAAAGGCTTATCTAATTAATTTCTTTGTTTTTGGGTTAAACATGACTGGGAATAATAATTAAATTATGGTTTAATTAATTATTCCATGAGGAAAATCAAACAAATATAGGTTTGTTTAATATTTCCTGTTGGGGTTTTCTGTTTTAACATAGTGAAAGCAGTTTTACTTAGGGTAAAACTGGTCTTACATGGTGTACTTGGGTCCATCTAATGATAATAGGTTAGATGACCAAAAAATGGTGTAGCAGATTGCCCCCCAGCGTGCGAGTGTCAGGAGCAAATCGTATGACCGAAGTACGTTGTAAGAACA
Organism: Pinus albicaulis; assembly: GCA_034641835.2. Taxonomy (NCBI): domain Eukaryota; kingdom Viridiplantae; phylum Streptophyta; class Pinopsida; order Pinales; family Pinaceae; genus Pinus; species Pinus albicaulis. Next base: position 1,303,441,017 of record CM076582.1, on the reverse strand, counting down.
CAATCACTAGACAACAAAAGGGATGTCAGAGAGAGAAATGTGAGGTAGATAGTGTGCTGAAGGACTAGAACCTGAGGAGACGAGACTCGCGGGTGCAACAAGTCTCTTTTTATGAGAGGGTACCTGTGCTGAAGGCGGCGGGGGAGGCATACCTATGCCCGCCGAGACAAAGTACAAAAGAATAGTGTGTCCAATAAACAAGGGACCGAACCATAAAGTACAGCTGGCATAATCATGAGCCAGATAAAAATATAATGAGGAATCCCATATACATGCTGTGCCTGGGATAACAGCCAGGACTTGTACAATAATATCTGAGTACATGAGATACAAATACAACCCAAATGCCCCCTGTAAATGGGGAAGGGCTCACAAAATCTGACTGATACATGCAAGTCGAAGAGGCGCTGCAAGTGACTACGGCCAACATCATCAAATATCTGGAGCTGCATCGAAGGCTGCAATGAAGAGGTCATCCGGGCATGTGGGGGGCTACCTGCAGGGCCACCCCCTCATGAGGGTTGAGACATCTCACACACACCCATGGAATCATCAAGAGCTACTGCTGGATCACTGGACCATCAAGTATACGGATCTCGATCATGCTGAAAGGAGCTAGAGAAACAATCAAGTCAAAGGGAAAGGAGATATCCCGTTGCCTGATCTGAGGCACCGAACAAGAGTGGAAGCTGGAACCAAGGTACACCACCCTCTAGACCTAGCTTCTGTAATGAATGACCTGATGTCGACAGAAGGAGGTCCACCATAGGTGAGGCAATGAGAGACCCTCAACTAAGGCACGAGAGAAAAGAGTAGAGCGACGGACAGACTGACACTAATGATGATAGTGAAGTGGAAAGGACTGAGTAGCTAATGGACAACTTCTCTTGCTAGAGCATAAAGGTCATGAATGACATGGTAGCGACTGACACAACATCATCAGGGATGGGGGACAGTGAGACTGAAGGTCATAATGTGCGACACAAGAGAGAGATCAAGCAATGAAGGATGGAGGGCTATAGCGGGGTACAAAGTGACTCGGGATAGACTCAATGAATGCGATGATGACTCAACTTGGATGCTCTAAACAAGGGCGACTCGATGGTGCTTCCACACAGTAAAGGCCTAGTGGGGGACCATGAAAAAATGAGTACAAGATGGGACCTCATGACGAAAATTGACACGAACAAAGACAAGTAAGGAGGCAAAGTGGTGCCCCAAGTACAAGTGTCGTAAGTGAGGAAATTCAATTTTAATGAGAGGGGAAGTGACCCTTCTTGGACAAAATGTGTCCTGGTGAAGTATCAGATCATAAAAACCTAATATATACCCATTTGAGGGCTCGGTGAGAGCTTTCCAACGATGCAAACGGTTTGTCAAACGGGGCTACGGTGTGGTCGCATCAGTTGAAAGAAGAAACAGGGGTTCTCTTTTAATAAGGCAGTTTTCCCTCCAAATTCACTCATTTGCTATTGTTGCTGTGGTGAATGTAGAGAGGAGAGAAGGCCCTAAATCTTGCGGCGAGAGTAGCGGACAAACCGACCGTTGGAATCGAGATCCGTCAGTTGCAGGTAAGAGGCCTAACCTTACTCTTTCATTTTGATGGATTGAAAGTTCAGTTTAGGGCCCAAAATCCCAGAAACAGACCCTCCTTCATCTCTACGGCCGGGTCGCACTTTTTGGGCCAAAAAGTACCACCTGGGACGCAGGTTTCAGGGCAAAACCTGTGACCTGGTCTAGAACTGGGCAGAAAACTGCGACCTGGGAGATGAGGGGGTTTTGGTGCTGTTTTATGGCTGAGAGTTGGGTTTTTGTGTTTGGTTATGGTATTCCCGATCTTTATGCTGACAAAGATGATGTTTTTGTGTAGTTATGGCATATTTACGGGTTAACTGGAGAGAGAGAGACTTGGGTACATTACGGGCAGAGATCCAGGCGGATCAGGGTGTCCGTCGTGTGTTGGCCAGGTTTGGGGTTCTAAAGTTTTTGGAGAACCCGTTGATGAGAGCAGGAGAGCCCTTGTTGGCCCGGATTATCAGTTATTGGGATCCAGAGTATGATGTTTTTGTAGTGCAGGGGAACAGGATCGAACTGACAGTCCAGGATATATATTTCCTGACAGGTCTTCCACCACTGGGGATGGTGGGAAACACGCAGCCAGTATTACCGCAGGGGCGGCATATCATGGAGTTTGTGGAACGACATTGTCGACCGAGTCTCCAAGTCGAGGGGACTCAGATACCGATCGGGGATCTAGAGAGGCTAGAAACCCGTGCAGTGGCTGCAGCTGTGCTGCGTATCCTGGGCAACCAGGCATTCCATCACATCACCGAGGGGCAGATGATGCTGGTAGAGAGTGTGTTGAGTGGGAACTACTATGGGTGGGCCCAAATGATGCTGGTGTCATTAAAATGACAGTTGTCGCTCTGCAAGCGGCAAGTGAACCACGATTGCTCGTATGGGGCTTTATTGTGCGCCTTCTTCTTTGAGAAGATCCCGACCTTGTGGCCTTGTATACAGCTTCCAGATGGGGGCCCGAGAGAGCCCAGGATGCGCTGGTGGGGGCAGCTACTGTGCAGAGGAGGAGGAGGGGCGGTCGGGCGAGTGTTTCGACCTAAGTTTTTCGCTCATTGGGCTCAGATGCTGTTATACATAGACAACTATCCCTATAGTGGGATGAGTTATTGTGGAGATCCAGACCTACCACTTCCGCCTGGTCAAGTCTGGGGGCCCGATGGTAAGTGATAGATTTATATTCTTGTATGGGCATGTTACAGGTTTCTGAATAGTAGCTAGGGTACTGATTCATGTACTGGTGGTATGCAGATATAGCGCCGGTAAAACTGGCTGGATATATGGGACGGACGGCAGTAGCTGGAGCCACTGGTCCGAGTGGGTCGAGAGCAGCGCAAAATGAGGATGCAGCCGCCCTTCTGGAGGACATCCGCCGTAGATGCGAAAGTTTGCTGACCGGAGTATCAGAGCGTGGGTGGCAGGACTTAGACGACCAGTACATAGAACCATGTATTGGTCTGCCCTCTGAATGGCGAGGGGTCATGCGGTGCATGGCGATGGTTGGTTAGGGGATCCGTGATCTACAAGCTGTAGGGGCAGATCCATTGGCTCGGGATCTGCCAGATAGTGATTACGTGTGGGGCATGTGGTGCCCCCTAGTGTGTATGTAAGGGCAAGTGGTGCCCCCAGTTTTGAGTTTTTTGTAACATGCTATGGGCATGTCATATGTATCAGAGTAGATGGACTCTAAACACATGTTTTTGCGACACATATTATGGATATGCATCGTTTTTAATGATTATGAATGTTATTGTCTTGTATGAAATGCGTGTGATAAATACCAATCTAGAACATGGTTTGCAATACTATCTACATAGTGATTTTGTTCTCGAGGTACATGGTTGAAAGTTATGGTTCAAATGCACGTATCAAGAGTTTCACTCGTAAATAGCGTCTAAACGGCACAGGGTTATGCACACGATAAACACCATTTAGTTGCATGACAAGAAGTAGGGAATCCAAACGAACGTGCAGATGGAGGATGGGATGGAAGAGGGCATCGGCTAAGAGACCACACACTGCATCATATTCGGCCTGATTGTTGGTGGAAGAACCAATGCAGACCCCGTTAGAGAGAACAAGGGCATGCAAGGTGGTGAATATGGCCCAACCTGCCGAGGCTAGATTCCAGGAGTAACGACTTGCACCATCGGCATAACCGATAAAGGGTGTGGACGAGGGGTCCTGCAGAATGGTGTTACAAGACAACAAATGAGGGGAGGAGAGGCAATGACGGAAGCGTGAGTGCACAGAAGACATCGGGCGGCAACTGTGGGAGGGAGTGCAAGGAGCATGATGATTATGACTCATATACGAACTAGAGGGTGGTATATGAGGGCGATCGAAAGTATGGTGAGGACTCAGACTGTGGAGGTCAACAGAGACACGGGTGGAGTGATCTCGTGTATGGGTAGAAAAGGGGTGGTCAGGTGACACAACAGGGGAGAATGTAGGGGAGCTAGGCTCCAAGTGTCTCGCAGAGGAGGATAGGTAAAGAATGGTTATAGTAGACTCCGTCATCTGAACATCAGGGGGGGGAATGTTGATGGGAGCGGGGGGATCCTCTGGCTGACCTGAAGCATACTGCGCGAGGATGGGAGAGGCGGATTGATTTTTTTCAACCTCATACTCTCGGACCACCTCTAAAGAGGCACGATAATGCATCAGGTGAGGACAATGGTGGGAGTAATGGCCATGAACGACGCACAAAGCACAGGGTTTGTTGGTGCGGAGAGTCTTGGGGTTCTTGGTTACGGATGAAGAAGGAATGGAGGCTTCAGGAATCGTAGACTCGGGGAACACGACTTTAACCATGGGTTGAATATGGGGCAACTCGAGACAAGCATGGGTGGCATGACCGGTGACATCACACAAGGCACAAGGCTTTACTTCCCGGGCGAGAGGAGGTTGGGTCAGTCGTGTTGGTCTTGTCTTTAGGTGCCCCCTTGCGGGCTTTGCCTTTCTTCCGGGATCCGTCACGGCGGGCGAAGGGTCTGTGGAGTCTTTGGGGAGCACGGTGGCAATAGAGGAAGCGAGGGGGACCGGTTGGACCGGTGTCAAAGCCATGTAGGGTTTGGGGTGACCCGGAGGGGTGGCGGCTGGGGGATCAAGGTACCAGACCGGAATGCCCAAGGTCAGGTTAGGAAGGGAGAGGGTGGCCATGACGGGGACAGAATATACTCCGGGAGGGGGAGCCAGGAAGGGGATCTGTCCAGCAGGGTAATGGCCGGGAGGGACGGCTTCGAGATGGTTAAGGCCAGGAGGAACCGATCCAGGAGGATAAAGGGGTTCAGGGATACCAGCTGTAGGGGGAGGGCCAGAAGGAGGAGGTCTGGCTGGCTGAGATGAATGGCTAGGAGCGGGTTGTGGAGGGCGAGGGGGAGGTTGTTGACTAGCCGAGGCAGGCCGCTTACGGGCAGCCTAAGACGATTGCATCATGCAAACATTCGATAAGCTGGGATCAGTGATAGGAGGAGGGGGAAGGTTAGGGAAAGTTCCAAGCAGGGAGGAATCTTTATAAATGCCAGGGGAGACACTGGTCAAGGAATCGACGGTTTTATTGTTGGCTACAGAAGAGATGGTCGTCTCAGGTGAGGTCTGAGATTTTCGCTCATGATATGTCAACTGGTCAATGGTGACTATCTTTCCATTATGGGGGAAAGACATCTTGCGGAAAACTACGGATGGGACAGCAGACATAGCATAGGTGTAGCTTCACCCCAATAGAATGTTGTAGTCTAGCGGGGCGTCGATGACTTAGACGTCAATGCAAACAGTCTTACCGGCGAGGGTGATAGGAAAATTACGAAACAGGCCAATGGGCTGGGAGGCATGGCCGTCCCACGCTCGAAGGGTGATCGTGGAAGGGGCCAACACAGGGGATCCGAGTTGCTTCCAAACCGAAGCAGACATCATGCAGGTGGATGCCCCCTCATCAATTATGCACCGGGAAACGTTGGCGTTCCGGATTTTGACTAGGATTTGGGAGGCGACGGAAGGAGGGAGAGGAGGATGGTCCGATTGAGTAGCGTCGAATACAATCATTTGGTCATCAGCAGGATCTACAATGCCCACAGTAGATAGTAGAGCCTTCTTTTGGGAAGGGCACGACTGGAGGAGTTCCAGTGTGGAAATGGCAGCAGGGGATTGCACCAAATCATCTACTGTACTATACGAATGAGCAGCTCGATCAGAAGCAGTGTTTCGACGTAGGGGTCCCTTAGGAATCTTGGTATGAACCTCAACTTTGGGATGAGGGATATGTAAGGGGCCACTGGATGTCGAAAGAGGCTTTGTAGAACCTAAAGAAGGAGGCTCGGGGGCAGACTGAGCAGGAGGCTTGGGGTACTGGCAAGACCGAGTTTGAAGGTGAAGGTTGACGGTCGGGGAAGGATCGGAGTGCATCATAAGGATCTGGTAGTTAGAGGAACCAGAAAGGGAAGGGGGAGTGGCGACCTAGCTATCAGGCGGTTGGGTAGCCACGAATCCTTGCTGAGGGAAAGGATCAGTAAACACAGCTGGTTGGGTAGTGGCCACATTAGGAGGAGCATGAGGGGAGGCGTGTTGTCCGCGTAATGTGGCTTGAGACTCCCACATCTGCCGCATCTAGGGTAAGAGGGGACAATCGTGGGTGTAATGACCATAAACATCGCAACACGAACAAGGCTTGTTTGTGTGAAGCAGCCTGTCCGGCTTGGGCTGAGTGCCCTGTTGCTAGTTGGCAGTGTTAGGGTCCACACCAGAATTGGGTCCACGGGTACCAGGGGCAGGTTGGTTTTGATTGCCTCTCCACCTTCTTTGAGAAGAAGGGGGATTAGTCGTGCCCTGCTGTGCAAATACTTGCCCTGGAGGGGGCTGTAAGTGTTGTTGCGGGTTTGGAGGAGGCAACGGAGATGGAAGTGCATATGTTGGAGGAGTTGGCACACCAGGCTGCGGATAAAGGTAATGGTTAGGTTGGGCGACATTGAGGTAAGCAGGAGGTTGGGAAAAAGGAGGAGGCATGTCGTATCCTGGATACATGCTACCGGGAGGGGGGAGAGTGCTGGAGGTGCTGGCCCCTCCCTGAGGGAGACCATAGCCCATAGGAGGTTGAGCGTACGGATGGGAAAGGGCTCCAACGATACCGTCGGCGGAATGAGATGCCCCCGGGGCATTAGCGCCACCGGGCCTTGGGAGGTCAGGAAGAACGGTATAAACATAACCATATTGAGCGTAGATCAGGTCATATTTCAAGGCTATTTGGAGGGCGGCTTCTTCGGTTTCAGGAAAATGGTAGGCGACATCTTTGCCGATGGGAGCTAGAAGGGTGCGAAGGAACCAGTCCATATAAACCCGATCTTCGAAGGGAGGGGCTCGACATAAGCTCCGTCTTCTTCGCCATTCCTGAACATGGGCAGAAAGGCGGGTTGAAGAGGATTGCTTGAAGGAAGTCAAGAGCTCCGTGCCAGTATCGTATCGGAGAGGGAGCTGGAAATAAGATAAAAAGGCTTGGGCAAGGGTCGCAAAGGTGGTATGGGAAGAGGTGGCTTGTTCAACATACCATTTAGAAGCTTCGCCGGTAAGCGTGCGTTGGAACAAATGAAGACGGATGGAGTCATCGGTAATGGAATTGGAGGAACACCACATGTGGAAAGATCGGACATGATTGGTTGGATCTTCTCTAGTAAGGCCCTCAAACTTAGGGATGTCTGAGGGGAGCTTGGTTGGCATAGCGGGCCAGTTAGCATTGTGGTGAATGGGGTCATTGATCAACTGATGGAAATCGGGGAGGCTGAGGCCTGCAATGTACGGCAGCACAGGGGTGGCCGGGGTAGTTCTTGTGGCGGTTCCGCTAGTAGTAGGGCCGGCATTAGGGCCGGGAGAACCGCTAGCGTTAGGCCCTGGACCAGACATAGTGAAGGTGACAGGGGGAGAACCGGGAGGAGAAGGAGGACCAGATGAATCAGGAGAGCAGTCGGAGTGTGGACTCGAAGGTGGACTGGCTCGATGACGGCGGGGCGGAGCAGGTCGATCGACCGGAAACTGAGGATGAAGGCCAAGAAGTCTCCGGGAAAGGCGCCTTGGGGGCGCAATGATGGCAGGAAGAAGGAAACCGACAGGGGCAGAAAGGGACAGAATCAATTAAGGTCAAGGGCAGAAAAGGTGCAGTGACAATTGATTTTAGAGTCTTTGCCAGGCGGTGTTAACCAGGCGCTTCTTCGCTTAGGGTCAGTGTGTGGCGTGCATTAATTTTAATTTTTAAACCCTTTCCGTTTTGAGAGCAAGAAAAAAGTGTGCTGCGTAGCTGAAAATAAACCTACAGAGAACAGTATATAATGCTGAAATAACAGAAAAATAACAGCTACTTGTGCATCTATCTAACCCAAGAAGGTGGGTCTCTCAAAACTAATCTGAAAAGAAAGGGAAAAATCTAGGCAAAACACACAGAAAAGAGGCCAATAGATCTAAGGTCAAAAGGGACAGGGATCTAAAGGATAAAGCTGCTGAAAAGAGGTGCAGATCACAGCCAAGAGACAGAGGCAAGGTGGCTGGAAAAAGGAAGGTAATCAGCAAAAAGCGGAGGGGGCAAGGAGGAGGCCCTAAAAGTAGATCCAAACAAATCTTCAGGAGGTGATTTGAGAGGTAGAAGAGATGATTACAATGGATCTGAAAGGGAGGTAACATATCTGGAAAAAAGGAGGCTGAAGCTCTGAAAAACAGATGGCTGAAACAACGAAAACTCTTCCACCAAAAGTGGAGGGCACTAAAGCCCTAGGGGGCTAGGTTCCCACTTAGATGAGTAAAAACAGATCAGAACTTGGTCAAAGCGGGTTGAGACAGAGGCTGGAAGACCCTGACAGAAGATGCAGCAAAACCCTGAAAAATTGCAGAAAAATCACTGAAAAATTGGTAGGTCGCAGGTTCTGACCTGTTTTCAGTGCAGGTCGCAAAAAAGGGGCAGAAAAGTGTGACTTGGAGGTCCAGGTCGCAGGTTATGGGCCAAAAAGTGCGACCCCCCGTTCCGGTTGTCTCGGCGGCAGATTTTCAGAAAAGTTTCCGTCTCAGTTGCGGCTGGTGTCGCTTACCTGCGCAATAGGGCCAGAAACACACGGAAGTTAGAAATTTTAATGTTTTAGGGTTTTATGTGAGAAAAACAACATAAAAATAGGAAAAAGAAACAGCTGAAAAGAAACCCTAGGGTCTGAAGTAGCTGGATATGCAGGAATATGAAAAACGACAGCGGTCGTAATTTAAAACCCGTGTGGAGTCGCCATTTGTTAGTATGAATCCTTTGTCGAAGTGTACAAAAAAGGACCACTTTAGCTACGCATAACTAATAGCCCTAACAACAAAAATGGCTGCCAATATCTTCAGATCTGCGGTTAGTTAGACATAAAAGAGCTGCAAAAAACCAGATCTATGCATGGAAAGACATTAAGCAGAAAAAGTAAGGGTTTGCTCCATATACCAATAGACAAGACAAGAACAATTTTTGAAAGAATTTTTATATTAATGGGGCACCTGAGAGGAAAACAAGAAGGTGTATCCAATTCTCCTCAGTGGGATGGGTTCTTGGAAGTCCTCAGCACTTCAGATCTAATATTTCTCTCTCTTGTTGGTGTAGAAGACCCACACAAAGAATGGAACTCAAGGGAGCTCACACAGCAAATGGCAGAAAATGGTGACCAAGTGTATAGATCCAGAGTGATATAATAGGCAACAAAAGGTGAAGAATGGTAGGAAAAACCCTCCTATTTATAACAAAATATTGGGTCATTCTAGATCTTGGTGCATGGGTTAACGAGATCTAGATCCACTTTTTATGGAATATTTTATTATATTTGTTGGAGGGAAAAGGTATTTGACTTGGGTCAAATCCCTTAATTTGTCAAAAATAAATAAATAAATGATTTATTTATCTTTTAAGGAAGCGGTTAGAAGATAATCAAATAAATAATGATTTATTTAATTATTTAAGGAAGTGGTTGAAAGATAATTAAATAAATAGTGATTTATTTAATTATTTGTGGGTGATTTGGTCATATTTAACAAGGAATATTATCTAAATAAGGTTTAAATAATTATTCCTATAAAATAATAAGATAAATAAAGGTTTATCTAATTAATTTCTTTGATTTTGGGTTAAACATGACTGGGAATAATAATTAAATTATGGTTTAATTAATTATTCCATGAGGAAAATCAAGCAAATATAGGTTTGTTTATTATTTCCTTTTGGGGTTTCCTGTTTTAACATAGTGAAAGCAATTTTACTTAGGGTAAAATTGGTCTTACATGGTGTACTTGGGTCCATCTAATGATAATAGGTTAGATGACCAAAAAATGGTGTAACAATTATACCAAGTATAGTTCTCTATTGAAGGAGGAGAAACTTTGGACATTCTCCTTAAATGGTAAAAAAATGGAGTGTATTCTTTTATCTGATTGTTTGAACCATGGTATCAAAATTGTGTCAAAACTTACTATCTGAGAAGTTATCATGGCCATCTACTACCTTTCTTTATGATTTGGATATTTCATTATACCAAGTATACTTCTCTATTGAAGGAGGAGAAACTTTGGGCATTCTCCTTAAATGGTAAAAAAATGGAGTGGATTCTTTCTTTTGCTAACGTAGGAAACCTAGAGTTGGTGCATGTGTTCTTTATGTGGATCTCATAGAACAAGAAAATAGGTTGTTCTAAAGTGGCCTCTTTGTATTTCTTACATGAGAATAGTATTTCTGTGGGTGTCATTATTTTCTTCAGCTTAATTTACTTTCTACTAAGACAATGAATCTCAGGGAATTGAAGTGTGTGAAAAAGTATCATTCTGGTGCCGGGTAATACCCACAGTCCATGTTTCCTCAATTTTTCAACCTCAAGCTATGTATAAAGTGCCTTCAAAATTCATTGCCCAACCAAATCCGAGATCTGGGCAAACTCACACCATTTTAACTTCTGAGCTGGGAAATTAAATAAATAAATCTAGAGCTTTTAACGTCTCAAATCAGAGATTTGAGATTTTAATTCAACAATTTCTCTTCTGGTTGTAAAAACCCCACAATTCCATGGTCCAGACTCTGTTCTCTTATGCAGAAGAAAACCTTGTATCTTAAATGCTCGTTCTTGGCATTATCATTCAAATGCTCGACCATTATAAATTATAACCATAAGGGTTAACATAGCTGCCTCAAAGATTAGGGTCAGCAATCAAAATCTTGACACAAAATCCCTCTTATGTCTTATTCGACTTAGTATTCGAATACTATGGTTCAAACCACTTTATAACTAGTTGTGCCAATGTCTGAGCCTTATGGATTATGACCCAACATTCACAAGCCTGCCTTATCATTCACCACAGCAGATTGTATTGCACATATTAAACCACCATAGACCTTCGCTCGTGTGCATATCAACAACCATTCCAAAGTCTTCAACCTTGGGTTAACTCTAAATGCGTATACATATATAACTCCGAACTTTACATGATAGTCGGGTTCACTTCTTATATTCCAAGGTCCTAATCCACCTTAGTCATATGCTCCCACAATCTAACTCCGAACATGCAATATTAACACAATAAACTGAACCTTTTAAACAACCACGCAAGCGCTTTCAACCATGGCTTATAACATTTCTACGACGGTTTATATTTCATTGCATTTCACGGACCCACACGTAACTTACCTCCCAAATCCGACGGTTGATGGAGCATCGCGCCGGTTTGGATGATCCGACGATCTTCGTGAAGTTTCGCATTTTTTTGTGGTTCGAGTGTTAAAACTCAAAAGGAGCACAATGAAAGCAGTTTTCTAAAACCGTTCAAGGATGCGTGTCATTCACTTTGTGATATCACGTTATTTTTATAAAAACATCTTACCACATTTCAACTTGTGCGAAAACCGCTAGTCTTCACCTCCTGGTTTTACTATTCACTTCTTGGTTCCACAACGACCCTTGGCTTAGGGTTCTATTCCGCCTTTGTGATCTATGAATTCTTCTCTATTCCTTTTAATACCATTCCTCTGCGTTATAACTTGATACTCCTAGTTAATGCATAGCCCATCTACAACATCGCAACCATAGTTAACCAACCCCTTTCTCAATAGATCTCAGGGTTCATCGCACGAGTTTTAACCGATTCTTAGTGGAAATTACGGCCCAATTGCACAAAAGCTAATTCAAACAAGACCTGTATAATGCTGAGACAGGTTCTTCATCTATGTAAGGGAAATTTCTCATAAAGGCTTCTGACCTCTTCCAATTACCAGAGCGCTAATTAACCTACTACATTAGCTCTTCGCCACAGAACATACAGTCAAACTTTTAAACAAATTACGGAGTCTTAATTTCACACAGAGAGAACAATATCCTAATGCCCTCAATTTCTCCAATTGCATACAGGGCATTATAAAACCCCAAATAACAGAGTATGTCCATGCATTCTTACACCATTACCCATTGAATTCGAACCCCAATTACACAGGACATCATTCTAACTCCACTACAGAGATTATTCACATAGCTTATCACAGAGATTCGGGAAAAGTTCGCACAAGAATTAAGTCAGTCAAAGCACATGTACCAGTTGCAATTCTTATAACACGCGGTAGACTAGAGGAGGTCCTTCTGCAAGTTCAAGTACCTAGTCTTTTATATACTCAATGTTCAGATTCATGTATCCCTCTTTGCCACTTGTAAGGTCGCCTTAGCGCTGCTTATATGGCATGAAAAACAAATGTACTGCAAATTGCTATGCAGTGGCATCACTGTAAGAATTCATGGTAACCGCTGAGTTTTTGTGGCACTACTCTACAGTTGTTAACATCATAACAGAATTGATGCTATGTGCCCACTTCAACAAAGACCACAAGAAGGGAATTCTTTATCCCGCAGATCTCACGCCACGAAAAAACAAGTAACAAATTCTATCTTTTTGCACATTTGTAAACCATGAATTACAATGTATTGAAGGTCTCTTTTTCTGTATGTGACTTATTCTGACCAGATACGTGCAGGACTTAATTTCCTGTGAAATGAAGATGTATTTTCCCTTTTGGAATTGCATGTTATTTCTCAAGCAATTGACTGGTTTACCGATTTCATTTTTTGTCTAGTGCTTGTTGAAATATTTTATTCGGTTGCACTGAGAGAAGAATGAAAATAAATTTGAATGTGATTCTCTTAAGAGAGAACGTTTAAAGAAACTAGATAAATCCATCTTAAGCTAAGTTCTGTTAAGTCTTCTTAAAGGAAATCACGGTAAAATAAATAACAATGAAAGATAAATCCATCTCATGCTAGGATCTGATAACCAGTGAGAGGTTTATACATGGATTACAAACATGTATTTATGAATGAATATAAAAATAGTAACAGAGATCCATTATAATAACAATTCATCAGTGAATAATATTTTACCATTTTTTATCCATCTCAAGCTAGGACCTTTAAAGCAGTGAGAGCTATGAAAATTGTAATGGTAATTCATTAGTGAATAATAATATGGCATGAAAAATAAATGGTTATAGAATTATAAAAAATTCTATATTGGTGGATGAAATCAGGGTAAGTATTTTTTTTTGGGGTTACTAGATTCTTTTGTAAGTAAATCTAAATTTATCACTTACCTAAATTGGAAAATCATTTCATTTCTTGTTAGGCATACTGCCTCAAGAAATACTGCATGACAATGTCTCAAGCAACAATGCATGACAATGGCTGGTGCTTTGACACTGTTTTATGTTTATATTTGTACCATCCTTTACAGCAATCAAAATTAGACTCCCTTTCCACTTCGGTGCCATGTATGGAATTTGTGGGTATTTGTAAATTCTGCCATGAGTTGAGTTGGTTTGGATGTGTGTAGCAGACAGTGAGACACAATTGTCGGTTTGGAGGTGTGTTGGGATTGTCTTATTGACTCTGCTCATTAGTTATTGGCATTTTAATTTTTGTTCGACTTGTTCTACTCATTGAAGAAATTGGCATAGGCATGGGCCTTTGTGTTGGAGGATTGTTGAAACAAAATGATCTGCAAATATCCCAATTTGTTGAAAATCCTCTCCAGCCTCAATATCAGTGCTAGTAGTAGCATGAGCAACAACACTACACTTAGTAGAACTAGAAGAACGCGTTTTCCAAACTGCACGAGAACTACTTCCCTCACGAGTCACCATGTGCCATGCTTGGCCTCGGTGGTTCTCTTCCTTCTACTCCTGGTTCAACTACCATATCTTCATTGGAACTAACACCTCGAACTCCACTAGACAACGATTCACCATTTTGTAGTAGTGATTCGCCATTTGTACTGGTGATTCACCATGATTTTACAAGATAATATAATCTCGTCAGAGATTCGCCAAAAAATTATATATACATATTATATTATTAATAAAATCGCCTTCCATTTTTCCTATGTATCATGGGGATTCGCCCATTTATTATATATATAAATTTAGGGGGGTTCTTAAAATTTTCCCTAATATAAATTTTAATTATTAGTATATTCTATAATTAAGAATTTATGAATTTATATTTATATTTATATTTTAATTTATTTAAGTACAAAGGACAAATGCATTAGTTGTGCAATGATAATGACTTTTTTCTTGAAAATCTCATTCTTATTTATAGTCACATCAATACAATTTTTTTAATAATTTTACTTTGGTACAACTTTGAGTTGAATTTAACCATGGTTACATGGATTTTGGTGCAAAAAGTGAATTGCAAATTCATAAATATTATTTTATTGGTTTAGCTATTATTTTATTATTTCCTTAGGAGGCCCATTTTATACTTCAAAATTCCCCTAATTAGTATGGGATGGGATAAATGTATACAATGTATCAACACCCATCGTAGTAGAGAGGAGTTTTACATTGTATGGCATATGTGCTTACACGACACATGATTATGCAGGCTTAGAAGTTTGCTCTCGTAAATTACATGTTTAATTTATTGATTTCTTTATATACGTAACAATATTCTTTCACATATTAGTTATTTAATTCGTTGTAATTGTTCTCATCTTCATGATATTATTTAATGTGACATGCATATTAATTGTATACAATAATATCGCAGGTCTTGTAACAAAAGGGTATTTTGGATGTAAATGTTGTGGACCTTCTCTGAAAACTAGATGGTCCAAGGACCTATGAAAGCCAGCATATGATTGCTCCAGGGTATTCCTCCCAGAAGAAGACCCTTACAGAAGAGAAACATTCACTTTCAATGGTAAACGATAGAGAACCCAAAGGCCTCCAAGAACGACACCAGTTGAATGGCTTAGAGCATATGTGAGAGAGAAGAAGAAGGAGTTAATAGAAATGTTCGATTCAAATGGGGAGCCTATGTTCGATGATCCAAAATTATTCGACACCTATGTTGAGAAATTTACCATTGGGATGAAAAGGAAATCTATCTTTTATGACCTCCCATACTGGGAGCATCTTAAGATTACCCACTTATTAGATCCCATGCATATATTTAAAAATGTTTCATCTTCTTTATGGAGGCACATATCTTCGAAAAAAAGTGACACATTGAATGTTAGGAAAGATCTTATTACTTCAAAAACTAAAAAGAAACATCGGCCAAGACGATTAGAAATTACGGGATCAGAGGCAGGCGCTGTCCCCTCTAATTCATGGTTTTTCAAAGAAGGTGATGTCCCATGGATTTTAAAAGAAGATGATATTTCTTTGGGAAAGGAAGTTATAATGGGTGTGAGGGTGCCAACTTCATACGGGTCTTCACTACGGCACTTCTTCACCGTGGATGACCATTTGTCGGGGCTGAAATTGCATGACCATTTCAATCTTCTAAGAATACGTATAATTTCAAAAGAATGATTTTATTATTTTTTATATTAATAAATTTTATCCCATGCGGGGATAATAAAACATAACTAATTTTGTATATTATTGCACATGTTTATAAATTTGTAGTGTCATTATTCTTTGTTCATGCATGGGTGTGTGAAACATGAATTACCTCAAGACCTAGGACGTGTCATATCTAAATTATTTGCATTTGTATGTTGGATCACGTCAAAGGAGATTCACGTGGCTAGCATTCCACGGTGGCATTAAGAGATAGTTGATATTGTTTGTATGTTTGAGAAGGAACTTCCGACGAGTTTCATGGACTTACAGGTTCATCTTCTAATACACCTAGTAGATTAGGTTGAATTAGTTGGGGTGGTTTCTTATCATTCAATGTTCTCCTTAGAGAGGTACATGAAGAAATTGAAATGTTTTGTTCGACAAAGGGAAAAACCCGAGGGGTCTATGGGAGAGGGGTACATATTGTATGAGACTTTCTATTATGCCAGTGATTACATCAAGAAAATTGACAACATACCAGGTGCGGTGATTTGGGACGGTGAAAGGGTTGAAGACAAAAGAGAAGGGGAGTTGCTCCAAACAAGTGGAAAAAAGAGCTTGATAAAGAGTAAGCGAATTATAATTTTTCAAATTTGCACAAAGTTAATATTCATGTTGAACTTCGATATAATGTATATTTTGATCTATAAGTACTATATAATGTCAGTTTTATTTCATCAGCGAATGTATAAATTGAAGCAATCAATAAATTTGTTCTTTACAATTCTGAAGCGACACAATTGTGGGTCGCATTATACAAACAAAAGAGGATGAAATGGGATAGTGACAAGAAAGAATTCAAACGGTTGAATGGTAGAAGTGTGCCTTATCTCGATCATTTTAAAGAAAATATGCCCCAACAGTTGGGTTTCTGACCAAGTCAGAGAGAAATACGATGCAACTGGTCATTACCCGCATGCTGAAGAGGATGCGCTAAATGTAGGGATTGGGTGCAGCAACTGGGTAATAATATTTTTAATTTATATGTAAATTTGAAACTTATAATACATCTATATTTCATATTTTAACTGTTGGGTTATCATAATACACATGACACAATGATTTTTTTAACTTTTTTATAATAAGTGCATTTATTCTCATCTATGTGGGCATATGGACACCATTTTCGCACAGAAAATGCCAATGCTGGAAACATCACACAAGGCTGTGGAGTGGAAGTCGAGTTTGATAAATCTAGTAAATCTAACCACCGTGATCAAAACCTAGTACGAGAGACATTAGGTTACGTTAGAAAGATACAAGAGATCATTGAAGTGGATTTCTCTTATTTCCAATGTGTTATTTTTAGGTGCAAGTGGTGGGAAACCTTTGATCGGAATAATTTAAAGGAAGATCGCAATAGTAGGCTGATATGTATCAACTCTAGAAAGATGTGGGATGAAGCTAAGGAGCCCTAAGTTTTCCCTAAACACTGCAACCGGGTGTTTTTATACCTAGATGTGTTGGATAGGGATTGGTGGTTCGTATTGACACATGACCCTAGATCAAAACACATTTTTTAGAACAATAGTGTTATCATGCCATGTGAGCCGGAAGATAATGAGGGTGATCATGAGAACCGAGAGTGATATGGTACATGTGTTATTTCATAATTATTTATAATTTTTAATATGGGTTTTTCGAAACATTATGATATGTACTTTGAATTAATTGGTAATTTTCATTGTGTTAATGTTAAAATCAATATTTTACTTGATAATTTGCAATTATGTTGATCTCAAAAATAATGGCGTACTGTATAAAGTTATTTTCTTTTGTATGTAAGATCATAATAAAATAATGATAATTCTAAAGTACATGAATGTATTTGCATTATTTTCTAAACTTTATTATGTTACAATAATTCATATTATTCTAGATTTATTATTTTGCAATTATTTAAAATTTTACAAATTTACAAATTTAAAAATTTTAATAAAATCATTTCACATCAATACAATTAAAATTTTCACATTAATACAATTAAAAGTTTACAAATATTTTATATACAATTACAATTACAATCAATTCACAGTAATACAATTAAAATTTTACAAATATTTTACATAGAATTACAATTACAATTTTACAATTTCACATGCAATTACAATTACAATTACAATTTTACAAATTAAAATTTTACAATTACAATTACAATTTTACAAATTCACATATATAACATTACAATTACAATTTTAGAATTTTACATACAATTATAATTACAAATATTACAATTTTACAATATCATGATCATTTAATATTAAATTAATTAATAAACATCACTTTCATGATAACCATCGTACAAACATCATATTTGACTAAAAAACACATTCAAAATCCCTAACATCATTGTCATCATGATCATCTAACAAAACACAATTAACATTATATATTAACATCATCACAACACAAACATCAAATATACTACATCCCATGTGAAATAACTACTATCACATAAACATCTATCTGCAAGCTGCACATTAAATGAACATATCTAACATGACCTAACAATATACACATCATGATGATCACCAACATGTAAATTAAGTACAACTGCAACATGAACATAAAATACATGGACCATATATATATATATATATATATATATATATATATATAACTGAATAATGTCAAAAATATACAAATGTAATATAAATGCCATGGATCAGCTGGTGGTACATCTTCAATAGCAGTACTCGCAGAGGCCTTGCTTAGTCAATGGTGTAGCCTTGACGGTCAATGTTCCAGCCTGATCATGATCATGAGTACTGTTAGATGATGTAGGTTGTTGATTGGACGTGGCTGATGGTCCAACCTACTCTCCATGATGACTCTTTTTTGATGCTGGTGGAGGCTGCTCATCTGGCACGACGCGAGGTGAACGATTATCAGATGATGAGTCGCTGCTCATGGATTTTCAATCACGTGTTGCATCTCGACCACACCTATAACGTGCAACAGTCCTCCTCTGCCACGTAACTAAGTTCATAGCTCCTACAACATGCCACATCAGGTTTTACATGTCACGCGACATGCCTCTCCACATATGTAACAACCTACCATCAGTCTGTATGTCTCTCGTATTAGCGGGCCTGATGTTTGCCTCAAAAATCAATGCAGTGATTTGTTCACCCAACTCCATCCTGTATCTGCTATCAAGAAGATTTCTCCTAGCAAAAGATGGTACCGATGCACCAGCAGGAGTATGTCTCTCTGCACCGGCCTCCTAATGATCCTCGGCATCTGGCATGCCCTGATCATCATTAGGATCCACACCTGGAACATGTGGTGGTGTCGGCATATCCTCACCATAAAAAGACCCAATGTCTACAAAATATATACAAGTACACAACAATAATTAGAAAATTTCATTACACAATTTAATAAAAACAAGTTAAAGAATATGTTAGAATAAATTTAAATAAAACAGTAATATTACCTCTATCATCCAGCATCTCATCATCTGTGAAGAGGATGTTGGCACACCCTCGCCAATCCAAACCAGCATAAGGACAGGGGACCATAATGAAGGGATGCTCGTCAACACTAGCTAGAAACTCCAGTGCATAATGTGATATCCTCGCTGGAAACACAGTCTCACTCATCTTGGGCATCATCTACCCCCACATGTGCATCTATACCTCGAACATCAGCCTATGAGGTTGTTGAACAAAAGTAGGCCTTGTCTTTGGAAACCTCTCAAAAAATAAACAAAAAAGCTCTGAAGCAAAAGGGAATTTGACCCTCCCTTGTGCATGAGCACGACATCTATCTAAGGTTGTACAGAACTACCACAAAAAAATGGCAGACCACCTAACAAGTTGTGGCTCCTATACTAAAGAATCAACATAATATAGAAGCAAGCAACTAATGTGTTTTCTGTCATTGTTGTTGTGTGAAATGGTTGAAATGAGAAGTGAGAGGCACCTCACCTCCTGACTACCAAATGCACCAATACGTAATTGACCTCCGGAGACCTGAAAACCTGAAGGAGACAATATATATGTGCTAATGTATCTCTAGGAGTACACTAATTGACTCCCTGCTGCATAGCGAATTGGAACCTCTAGGAACGAGGGAAAATCCACCCCTCCTCGATATCCATGTAATGAAATATATGTCCTTCTCAGTGGGCATGTACCACTAGTTAGGACCAATCCGGAAAGCCTGTCGGTGAGCATTCCACCTGCGGATACGATGTCTCAAAAAAAAACCATGGCCCTTTAAAGAAGTAGCCTCCTCATAGAACTTGAGGATGCCTACCTACCTTAGGGGCCCCTGGGTAGCTGTTGTAATAGGGCGAGGGTACGCATCTCTCTCCCTTGCTCGTGCCTCCCACAGGCGAACCATTGTATACTGGTCCGCCTGTTGTTGCTGTTGTTCCCTCTCTTCTCTCCTTTCACATCTCTGAATTATTGACATATTAAATACATTTTTTTTATTAAATGAGACATGTATTTAGAAATATACATATATCATTTTTTTTGGAAAATCAAAAAAAAAAAATCGATGTGCCACAAAAAATAGGCATGCACCAGTCCTAGTGTGTTTTTTTATGGAGTGCACTGGCGACGTTGCACCATATAATGTTCAACGCACCGGAAACAGTGCTCCTGAAACTTTTCAGCTCACCATTGACTATGTACGGTGTGAGGAGTGCAGTGCGCTGACTAAACTCTAAGCCCCAGGGCATATAGTTCAGTCAGTGCACCGATCTCCTGACATCATTACATAGTCAACGATGCAGTATTTTACCCAGCCACACTGTTGACCTAGTTGAAATGTAGAATGCATTGCACTAACAAAAATACCCTCCCCAAGGCAGATATTTAAGTCAACGGATCGCGTTGCCTCTATACCACATGGTCAATGGTGTGGCCAGGTAAACGACCGCACCATAATTTTTTTTAAAATTTTAAATAACACGGTGTGCCTTTCAGTACCTCCCTGGAACCAGTGTTTATACCTTTAGCACCGGTGGCAATGCGGCCTGTAAATTTACAGGAAGCACCGCAAACTGGTGCGAGCCGAACGGCTCGAGCAAACTGTGCGACAATTTTTTTTTTCTTTTAAATGGTTAGTTTTAAGGTTATTTGAAATTCTAATCCACTAAAAGGCTTAATTATGGAAAAACAAGAAAAATACCTATACATTTGGCCATTGAGGAGGCATATTGGCTGTAGAATTTGCAAAAGAAATTTTTCCCACCGTTTTGCAAAATTCAAGCTTGAGATTGGTGGGAAATGCACAGCAGCAGTGCGTGCAATGAGTGCAATGGGAGCACTAATGTTAGGGTGGCTTAGGGAAGGATAAATTGCACCGATGCTTGAGATCTCTAGAGCACTAAGAAAAATTAAAAATGTGGTTTTTTGGCCGTAATTTTTTTTATTTAACCATGTTCCGGTGCGCAGGGTTTTATAGACACACCAGTGCAGTTGCTTAAGACTGCATCGGGGAGTTTCTATTTTGGCGTGGTGTTTTATGAGGCACCAGTGTGGAAGAGTTGTAAAGCACCGATGTGATACGATAATAAGACATGTCGGGCGGGTGTGTACAGAGCGCATGGTGTTTGGTGTGCCAATTTTTTGTGTGCACCAGTGCTTTCTCTTGTTGAACACATCGGTGCGGTTTAGGATGATAAGGGCATTGGACGAAAAACATCCGCAAAAACCTTCGCCCGCCAACCTCCTCTATTAACCTCTACTAGGAACGAACATCTAGTGTATTTTTATAAGGGTTTCCTCAAAAACATCCACTAGAGGGTCTTTTCCTTGTAGTTTTATTGACTAGGCACTTCAAAGCATAGTGGTTAGTAAACATCTTGAAATGTCCTCCTAACAAATAGTGGCAAAATTTCTGCAATGCATACACCATCACCAATCTATCTCTCTCTGTGGTTTAGTAATCTCTTTCTGTGTTTTATAGATTTTGACTTGCATAGGAAATAGGATTATCGATCTCTCCAGCTCTTGGTTGTGCTAAGATAGCTCTAAGCGCAATGCAGGAGGCATCCACATGCACATGAAACACCTTTGACCAATCTGGAAATATCAAGATAGGCGCAGTGACCATATTCTCTTTCAATAGTTCAAATCTCTTCTGACATTCCTCATCCCAACAGAATGTCACATCCTTCTTGAGCAATTTCTCCATGGGCGCAGTTATCAGCGCATAACCCTGAATGAACTTCCAATAATATCCAGTATGCCCCAATATTGAGCGCAGTTGTTTGAAATTCACGGGCATTTCTAAATTAAAAATTACTGCGATCTTCACGGGGTCTACCATCAACCCTTGCTGGCAGACAATGTGACCCAACAATATTCCGAATGGTACATAAAATATGCACTTCTTTAAATTAAGTGAGATATGGTACTTTCTACATGTATCTAGCATTAGGCGTAGACTTGAGACATGTTTTTTCCACAACCCAAAGAAACTCCAATCATCAAAGTATACTTCTAGGAACTTGTGGATAGACTCTTTGAATTCAACTACTACTACAGGCGAGAAGATAGCAGGCACATTATTCAATCCAAATGGCATGATTGTATATTGAAAAGATCCCCATTTTGTTGCAAAGGTTGTCTTACTTCTATCCTTTGGCACAATCCTGATCTAATGATAACCTAAGAACCCATATGTAAATGAATAAGCCTCTTGTCCTCCTAGATTGTCAAGGATATCATTAGAAAACAGAGTTGGGAATGGATCATGTACACAGGAATCATTTAGTTTGCGCAGGTCCACACAAATCCGTATCTCTCCTTTTGCCTTCTTATCTTTCACTACCATAGGGCTCACCCAATCAGACTCTTCCACTGGCTCTATAATGTCTGCAACCACCATTTTATCCAACTCTTCCTTAAATTTTTGTTTACACTTTGGATTCAATCTATATGGGTGTTGCTTCAAAGGTCGTGCATCAGGTTTCAAAGTGATCTTCATGACTCCATGCTCTCCAATTATCCCTTTCAAGTCGGAGAACTTTGTAGGAAACAAGTCCTAATACTCTGTCAGTAGCTCAACAACCTTTCCCACTGTGCCATCATCCCAATAATCTCCAACCTTCACCAACTTCAATTTTTCTTCAGACCCAATGTTTACCTATAAAATCTTCAAAGGATTTGTAACATCCAGCGAGGTAATTGAAGGCCCAGCAACTACGTGTTGTCCCTCAGATTCAGGAATTGTGATATTCCTTGGATCTTCTTCCGCTTCTTCTACTGTCATATTTTTGCAATTGAAAATATCCATCATCTTTGCATCCCATTCTAGTGAAGTGTGCGCTATTGTGGGCTTTGAAGTATAGAATGTGACTTCTAGGATCCCCTTTAGTTCTTTTCCCAAACCATCAAATCCACTCTCAAAGCTGAATTTCAAAATGAAACTTTCATTCAATGCAAACCATTCATTGGTTCCTCGGTGCAGCTCCCTCTCTAGGTACCAATAAATAGACACCTTCCCCAATGATTGAATGAACATGTGCACCCATTCTTGTCTTGGCTTTGTGCCCCATATTTTAGTCCATTTTTCCAGATGTCTGCACGGAGCACTCTTTCCGGAATAAACTTCTTCCATTCTAGTACTTGGAAATTCAAATTTCAATCTCATCATTCGAGCACATCCTTCCCAATTTCCAATGTTTCCTTTGTGAGTCTCCCACCATCGTTCTTGAGTAGCTCGCAATGCTATATCCAATGCATGGAATCTATGTCCTTCTAGAACAGTTGTTTCAAGTTCTCATAGAAACATGTTCACATTAGTTAAACCATCATAATATGGTAATTCTCGTACCTCTGATGATATTCAATGAAGATATTTGGTCACTCAATTGTAGCACAGCGTAGATACTTCATGTAATTGGTTCTGCTAGTTCTCCAATTCTTCATCTGAATTTGAGAAGCATGAGCTATCATTTTCCGAATTAAGCCTCCCATCATCTGTTGGGTTGATCCAATCCTCATCTCGTGCAATCAACTTGTAGGTATGGTCAATATCATCATCAACATGCATAGGTTTGTGTATCTTTCTCCTTCTGCAAGATCTAAGGGAATTATGACTATGGTACCATTGTTTTCAAATTTCATTCTTCTTCTCTTCATATTTATGATGCCATCAATATCAATATCCCAATCCAACCCCAACAATGCAGGATAAGGGTCAGTATCATTCACGATCTGTATGACTTCGAAATCTGCAAGAACCTTAACTCCTTCAATATTTACTACCACTTGTGACAGTCTTCCTAATGGAATGATTTTCTGTTGGTTTGCCATGCACAGTTGGATATTAGACCACTCCAGCTTAGGTTCTGCCATGTGCTTCCAAGTTTTCTTAGGTAAGACATTTGCATCAGGCCCTAGATCTAGAATGACCTGATCCATCTCATAAGCATTGATCTGAGCAGTCAAACATATCTCTCATCCAGTTCTCTTCTTGTTATTTTTCTTATAGATCTTGTTTACAACTTTCTGTTCCATCTAAGGTTGTTCATTTTCTACGCATTTATCTATCATTGCTTGAATATTTTCTATTGCCTTCCTTTTGTGAAGTAACTTAATGCAAGCTTGTAAGAATGGATTTATTTCTTCGTCTATGCCTACCTCATTCAAAGGTCTACTTAATGTCGATGTGATTTTTTCTGCAAACCCCTTCCTTGCTTCGACAAAATTTTATTTTTCGCATTGTAAATCAAATCCATCCCTTTTCTCAGGTGCCTTTTGAATCCACAAATCAGCATCCTGCTTCTTTCCTTTATCCTCACCAGTGGCTTCCCTGCTCCTAGTGAAAAAATTCATGTTAGGATCTTCTTCGCGCAGCTCTTCCCTAACCATATGAATGTTCTTTGTTGGAGTCCTTGTATTTTTCTCTTGCATCTTAGCAATTAAAATAAGCCAATCTTCTATTACATGATCAAACTTCCTACAGTACCTGCATGATTTTTTTGTAGGGTCCGGACAGTCACGTGCATAGTGACCAACATCTCCGCAATTGTAGAAAATGACCTGCCCCCTTCCTTGACCAGTTGATACTCCTCCTCTTGCTCTTCCTCTAGTCTAGAATCCATCACGCCTAGATAGGGATTCTAGTGAGATAGGTTCAGCCTGCATTCTATACATCTCATCTTTTTCAATAATCAAATCAAAACTTTGACAATGCTACTCATCATGTCCCAGTTACGAACAGAATCTACATAACAGTTGTTTCAACTCAGTCATGTATTTTTCGATTCTTGAATAGAAATATGTCGCATGTAGACCTGCATTCTGATGGATAGCACACCATACTGGAGGTATCCCATTTGGTCCCACTGCACTCTTCAGTGGTATTGGTCCTCCAGTGTGTAGATAATCATTGAATATTGGAGATTGATCTTTATGATGTCTGGTAGCTTTGCATCGTATGCACCATACCTCGACACATACCTCCTTGCCCTTATCTGAATCTGAATCTGTTGAGTTCCAATCACCACAGGCACTGGCACAAATTCTAGTTTGATTGCAATTTCTACAACTTCGGCCTGCATGGAAATATTTTGTTGACTCAATGGCTGGCGTAGGTGCGGGAGAAACATAGCAATAAACCACACCTTTTGTTGGGTATCATCGTTAATGAATCCATCATCTATGATAGTGCACTTTAATATCTTATCTGCATCCCAGACAGATTCATTCACCTCTTATTGAATCTCTTTCAGTTTTGTAACACGCTGTGCATATGACTTAGGCCTTTTTAACAATTATTTTAATGCATCCTTCAGATCATTCATAGTCACATTAGGGTTAATTGATACATATCTTATATACCATTTCAACGCACGATCTTGAAAAGTAGTGACCAATTGCACTTTCTTAACATCATCACCATTAACCTGTTGTGCTCTCCATACAACATCAGTGAAAAACCAAAATTTCCCTGTATCTTCATTTTTAAAACCTCTAAAGGTAGGTAGTTTCATAGATGTGGCCATACCTACGCCTGTGGGAGGTGGAGGTGGAGGGGGAGTGGATGACTTGTGAGATTAGTGTGGAAGTGGAGTGGATGGGATTTGAGCTATGGTCAATACTCCCTGATTGTTCTGATCTTGTGAGACTTCTACTTGAGAGTCTTCCTCTTCTTCAGAGGGTGCAGATTCACTAGAGATACTAGTTTCTGTCTCATCGTCACTATCAAATCTACCCCTGAGAGGATTGTAATAAACCCTTCTGCTAGGTTCACGTGGTAAATTATTCCATCGTGCATAGTCAGCCCTCTTCAGGACATTCACGCAATATGCTCACACAGATAACCCTGTTCACATAATAGAATTTTAATCTACAACTTCAAAGAGCGTAGGAAATTACCTCTGGGACCCTTGAAAAATATTATTTATGCTTCTAAATAAGACATGAACTGATCAAGGGAAAATTGAGTCACAAATTCTCCCAAGATACAATCAATCCAATGATTTATCACATGGGCAATCATGTTGCTCATCTTTTCTAAATGTTGTACCAATTTTGGAGTCCACTGAGTGATTGCATCGTCCTTCACATAGGTATTAAATTCAGTCAATCGCGGCAGCCACTCATGGAGCTCAGTTGCAAAGGAAGAAAATATTATTTCATGAAATTTTGTATAAATGTACTTCTAAACCCAATCCTCAGTAGATAATTTAGAACTTCGATTCTCTTGGATCACGAATTCACAGATCTTTCTATCTAGTAGTAGCTAATCTTGCAATTCATTCTGCGTAGGATGCTAATACATCTATTCTCTCTTAAAATGATCCCATTCCTAGCAATGGAACCATTTGTTGGCTTGATGGGTCCTAACCCATTTTTGGATTTATTGCGCAACCAACAAACCCTCCAACTATTGGCCCTTTCGACAATGACCTTCTTGCGCAGATCAATGTCTCACTCGAAACAATATGGAGGGGTGTTGGAACCAGGTTTACACACCATGAGGAATAAAATGATGTGGTGGCCCTAACATATTTATAACATAACTTAAGCAGATGTGTGCACATCTAGATCAACAATTATCAAATCAACTTCGTCACAGATGTAAATAGATAACAGAATCTGATCTTAGCAGATTATTCTAACACACAAAGTGTATATTCATGAAAAATAACTTAAATATATATATTCATATATCATATACTTAAACATTAATTGATATTCAGGCATAAAGTGTAATATCTATCTACACAGATGCATTTGATCATAAATAGAAGTAAAGTGATCTTTAGGTAATAGATTGAATCAAATTCACAGTAATCAGATAACTAAGATATCAAACACATAACACATTTGGTTCTGACAAAACAGTCTTTGCATTAATAGATTCAACAATCTATACATTCAGACTTCAGTTATTATTATCCTTCCGCACACAACTAGCAGGATCCTTTCTACCCAAACCCAGACTTAGATTGAAATCCTTACAAAATCAACATAAGCATGATATTATTACTTCTTACTTCTTTACTAGACTCTATCTATCTATATTTATATCCACCTAGCGCGCAAATACTATTGTCTCAAACCATGGTTTTAGGCCCACAGTTTTCCCTTAAAACCCATTTACATAAAATATGGACTTTGAACCACCCCAAATCCCCTTTGACTCTTCTGTGCAACATGCATAACCAAAAATATATACAAAATATGATCAAAATCCACCCTAGGGGACCCTGCTCCAACAAACACCATGCAGTCTGACCACATCCCTAATAAAGACTTGTGCTACATCATTCTCCGAGCTTGTAGACTTCACTGGAATGAAGTGTGCTACATTCGTCAACCTGTCCACTACAACCATGATGGAATAATGTTGTCTAGATATCCTCGGTAAACCTATGATAAAGTCCATGGAAATAGCCTCCCATTTCCACTCTAGAATCAGAATCGATTGTAGTAGTCCACCTGGATGCTTACACTTTTCTTTAACCTATTGAAAATCCAAGCAACTAGAGACAAACTATGCTACGTCTCTCTTCAAATTTGGCCAATAGTAGAACTTATTCACTATTGTTAGTGTCTTATGATACCTTGGGTGACTTGAATGTGGTTTCAAATGAAACTCCCTCAAGATCACGTTCTTGAGTTCACTGCTATCTAGCACATATATCTTGTCTCTAAACCTTATAAAGCCATATGTCGTGAGATGATAGTCCACGTCCTGTGCATATGTAGCTATACATGTACCTATACCACTACATGTACATGTACATGTACCACTACCTGTACCTGTACCACTCCCTATACATGTACCACTACTTGTACCTGTTCCACTCCTTGTACTATGCTTGTAATATTCCAAATTTTTAGCCTTCAAGATAAATGGAATATTAGAGTTGTTTTATCACTAAGTAGGTAAATAAATGGGTAGGGATGCCCATTAACCTCTTTAAAAGGATCAATAACACTCCTGATGTGAAATGAGTAAGAATAAGCAGCTAATTTGAGCACCCATGGGTGTGAACAGAGATGGGATCATGTTGATTCAGTCAACTTTGACCAGGTCAACAAAGCTATCTAGATACATTGAACCTCCTTGATGGACAGTGCAGTTTTGGTGGAGGACAACTTGCATGGGCTTGATGGCACATATGCATGGGACCCAATGTGAAGAGGTTCACTTGCTATACATGGAGAGGATGGGAGCCTTTTTCACTCATTCTTTGATATGATCATTTGATCTTGGTCTGCTTATACTTGGCTTCCTCTTGCTGTTTAGCAGGGTTGCAGTGTTTTTTAGCACAGGGTGTTCCTGAGCGGGAATCCCACCTCTTCCCTTGAGAGCCCTCTTGGGAGAGATCTTTTCTGTATTTCTCCACATCTAGGCTTGAGGCCAAGCACCATTATTTAGCCTCAGCGTTATTTCTGTAGTAGAATATTGTTGTGTTGCAAGGTGTTGCAATGGAGGTTTGCTAACACCACTTCCGGGTTTGTTTCTCAGTAGAGGGTGCCTTCCTTCTCTTGAGAGATCAGCTAGGAATATTTCTGGGCTCATTTCACATCTTGGAAGTAGGCCAACGTATTCCTCATCTCCTACAGTGCAGTCCCTTGCAGGAACTGCGTCATTTTGCATAGATTTGCTGCAGCAGGGTTAAGACCCTTGTTTCTGAGCTAGTTTCTTAGGGAAAGGGCCAACCCTTCTCCCGGAAAGCTAGAGGAAGGGATACTCATCCCTATTTTGTATTATTCAGATATATTCCTATAATGTTGCATTAAGACTATGTTTTTTAGATTTGAATATTCAGATCTACTCTTTTTGTACTTGTGCTCTCAAGAGACCCTTGTCGGGTTATTTCCATAATACATTAAAGAGGCCAGATCTCTGTTTTCTTAGCATATTGTCCAACGAAACTCCAGATCCATGATTCCATATTATAATGTTGTATAAACCCTCTAAAATCACACTATGCATGCTTCATGAATTTCTGTGTAGCTTAAGTCATGGGGTTTGGCTATTTTTAAGTCATTTTAAGGCTAGGAGATATGTTTAACTTATCAAAAGAGATTTGTTTCAATTTATTTTTGGTATGTGAGGGACTTGATACGTATTCTAAGGTATCCAACCATTATTTTCCCCTGTTATAACTCAATCTTCAGGAAATAACATTTTTAGGGTCTATTTGTTGCATTTTCCCCACTTGGGAGGATGTAGAAGTGCTTCTTTTTGCTGTTGATTCATTCATTTTATGGCTATGTGTTTCTCAACACATTTTATGACTTAATTTCACCTTGCTACTCCAGTATTGTGCTTATGCACTGCTGCATTCCCATTTTGGGATATTACAACGGTATTAAAGCTTATTTCTTGGCACAGCCTGCGAATTTCAACCATTATGCCATCAACAGAAGGGGAGATGTACAGAAAACAGAAGACTCCATTATGTGGAGGAATAAATATTGATAGGCTTACAAAGATACTTCCAAGATCTATACAAAGCTTTCAAGAATATCTGAAGAAAATAAGGATGGAGATGGAATCTCCAGAAGAGTTTGGCTCTAGAGCTAGATCTAGATTTGCACATGGTGAGTGTGAGCATGCAGCTACACTCCATGATGCACAACACAGTCAAATGCCCAGATCTATCATGAGATGGATGAAAGGAGGGAGAATGCCTAAGAGGAAAACTCTTAATGATTTGTTGCAGGAGTATGAATCTCAAACTGAGAGGTTTAGAGATGATACCCCTTTCCAAGAGTTTTGCAAGATCCAGGTGAAGAGAAGCAAGAACTAGAATATGGATAGATTCCTTCTGTATACATTTGATGGTTCACCTACATGTTCAGCCAGGGCTTGGGTGGAAGAGCTAGACACCTTTTTGCAGCAGCATCAAATTTCTGAAAGTGAAGCCATCAGAGTAGCAGCGCTGCATTTTGGTGGTAAGGCTTATGCATGGTGGATTTTTGAATCTTGTTCTTTGAAAAATGAAAATACTTCCTCTTTCGCAAGATTCATTAAAACATTGGTAGGAATGTTTGATGGGAAACTTCCTAAGACACATGTATTGGAGCAAGAAAAACTTAAGAAAGCAAAACCCTTGCATGTAATGGAAGAAACTATAGACCTCACTCCACTTCAAAAAACCATGGGAGAAACTGACATATTGCATCATACATTATTAGAGGCAAGACCTCTATCTCATATTCCTAAACAAGAGGGCTTGGGGATCTCTTTTTCAAAAGAGGGTCCAATTATTGGAGGGTTGCCCATACACATTGATGAAGATTAGGGCAACATCGTTGTCACATCTAGAGCACATCTAGTACCTCATGCAGAGGAAGGAGGAGCACATGCTCCAACAGGAGGAATTCTTGTATCCTTGCAAGAAGTTCCATAGGATCTCATACATGGAGGTCAAAGCAGAATCAGTGAGCAGCATGATTGTGAAGCATTGTAGATGGAAGGAGAAGGTAGGAAGGAAGGGTAGCATTACTTGATGAGAGGCACACACCCTTCTCTATTTCAGAGACCTAATGCAAAGGGGAGGTAGAATGTTCTGTGCTAGGAAGGCAAGGGCAAGGTTTCCTAATCATATGTACAGTCTACTCTTGACATTGATGTCTCACTACATGGAGGCATTCCACCTGGGAGGCCACCAGATCTAGAACTGATGAAAGACATCTTGTCTTTGGATTCACCACTCTTGGATTTTGGAGAGGTGAAGAGTTTGGAGGAAAAATTTGGCATGGGGTATGTCAAAGTAGTAGGCAGCAGCATGAGGAGAGCTTCACATGCTAGATCACCAGTGTTGTCTCTTGGGAGGATTGATCCATATTGGAGGTCTCAACTCTTGGTAGAGTACTCCAAGGATCTTATTGCTTGCATGATTCTTGATGACCTTGATGGAGATGATAGATATATGGTGGATGATATGGTCATATATTCTTATGGCATATTATTCTTGACTAGGGCTTCTAAGCTCAAGGAGAAACTGCTACATGCAGCACATGAGGACTTCTTTTCCATGCATTTTGTTGCATATCTTTCCTTGGCAGAGGAGTTCATTTGGGAGGGAATCCAGTAGGATATGTATCATCATATGGAGAGATGCATAGCTCGGATGGTGATAGAGACGATGTCACAGCCACTTCCCTACTCTTTGGAGGTGAGGGAGAATTTCTAGTTGAGCCATCTCAGCTCAAGGTCCCAAGTACATGGTGAAGAATGTATAATTCCACATTATGTTTTGTACTTCTTTACTTTATATGATTAGCTTGTTCTACCAAGGGGGATTAACCCTTCTTGCATATTGTATGATGATGTACTTGAAGCCATTTTTAGCATTGATACTGGCTATCTCATTGGTGGTTTGTGGGGAAAGCCACATGATTTTTGGTGTGCACCATTGACACCACTTTGTACTTTCATGTTTTTATCTTTTAAAATGATTGTGGCAGCAAAAAAGTGGCTGGAAAAGCACTTTTTTTTGTTTTATTTGATGCAGGAAAAGGATGAAATGTGTTGGTTTCTTGTGTGGGACCTTGATCCACTTTCCAGTTGTCATATGATAACTTGTTTCTATTGGTTTTTGCTTCCATGTATTGCTGATATTTCTATGTTCATGGGGAGCTTTGTTTGGAAAGTGGGATATGAGTTGAAGATTCCCATTGGGAGTATGATTCTCCCTACTTTTCATGATGCATGTTTCAGGAGCAGAAATGGGCAGCCCATGATTTCCAAATTACATCTCTCTTCTTCATGTGGGAGGAGCCATTTGGAGAACTTGATTTTTTGGAGGAGGCACTTCATGGTTTATTTGCTTGGTGGGGTAGCTTGGGCCACTCTTGGAGGTCATGATATTTCAGCCCAAGATCATTAGCAGGCCCATACTTATCATAAATGGAGAGAGAAACCACTTGGTTGGGAGGACCCAATCTCTCCATGCAGCCCCAACACATTGTATGAACTGGGGGTTGAGGATCTTTTTGAGCTAACTAGATTGGCTCATTTCATTTAGATGATAGCATGGGTGTGGAAGTCACTCATTGGGAATAATATTCCCCATGTTCATCATTACTCCTACCTTAAGGAGGCCATTGAATAGCAAGGAAGTTTCCACTTACATCTTCCACCTTTCTATGATGTAAGCCATATGGTTTTGCATGCTTGGGAGGAAACATCGGAGGATAGATTTGTAGCAGATCACTTTGAGCAGTGGTGGGGAATTTTGATGAGGAGGCCAAAAGAAGAAGAGGGGAGGATTTTTTCTCTCCTTATACAGTTGCTTGAGGACAAGCAACATTTTGGAGGGGAGGACTATAGTATTCCAAATTTTTAGCCTTCAAGCTAAATGGAATATTAGAGTTGTTTTATCACTAGGTAGGTGAATAAATGGGTAGGGAGGCCGATTAACCTCTTTAGAAGGATCAATAACACTCCTGATGTGAAAGCAGTAAGAATAATCAGCTAACCTTAGCACCCATGTGTGTGAACTGAGATGGGATCATGTTGATTGAGTCAACTTTGACTAGGTCAAAAAAAAATTCTAGATACATTGAACCTCCTTGATGGACAGTGCAGTTTTGGTGGAGGACAACTTGCAAGGGCTTGATGGCACATATGGATGGGACCCAATGTGAATAGGTTCACTTTCTATATATGGAGAGGATGGGAGCCTTTTTCACTCATGCTTTGATATGATCATTTGATCTTTTTCTGCTTATACTTGGCTTCCTCTTGCTGTTTAGCAGGGTTGCAGTGCTATTTAGCACAAGGTGTTCCCGAGCGGGAATCCCACCTCTTCCCTTGAGAGGCCTCTTGGGAGAGCTCTGTTCTATATTGCTCCACATCCAGGCTTGAGGCCAAGCACCATTATTTATCCTCAGCGTTATTTCTGTAGCATAATATTGTTGTGTTGTAGGGTGTTGCAGTGGAGGTTTGATAACACCACTTCCGAGTCTGTTTCTAAGTAGAGGGTGCCTTCCTTCTCTTGAGAGATCATCTAGGAAGATTTTTGGGCTCATTTCACATCTTGGAAGTAGGCCAAATTATTCCTCATCTCCTACAACATAGTCCCTTCCAAGAACTGCGTCATTTTTGATAGAGTTGTTGTAGTAGGGTTAAGACCCTTGTTTCTGCGCTAGTTTCCTAGGGAAAGGGCCAACCCTTCTCCCAGAAAGCTAGAGGAATGGATCCTCATCCCTCTTTTATATTATTCAGCTATATTCCTATAATTTTGAAGTAAGACTACATTTTTCAGAGCTAAATATTCAGATCTGCTCATTTTGTACTTGTGCTCTCAAGAGACCCTTGCCGGGTTATTTCCATAATACATTAAAGAGGCCAAATCTCTATTTTCTTAGCATATTGTCCAATGAAACTCCAGATCCATGATTCCATATTATAATTTTGTATAAACCCTCCAAAATCACGTTTTTCATGCTTCAGGAATTTCTGTATAGCTTAAGTCATGGGGTTTGGCTATTTTTAAGTCATTTTAAGGCCGGGAGATCTGTTTAACTTATCAAAAGAGATTTGTTTCAGTTTATTTTTGGTATGTGAGGGCCTTGATACGTATTCTAAGGGATCGAACCATCATTTTCCCCTGTTATAGCTCAATATTTAGGAAATAACGTTTTTAGGGTCTATTTGTTGCATTTTCCCCACTTGGGAGGATGTAGAAGTGCTTATTTTTGCTACTAATTCATTCATTTGATGTCTATGTGTTTCTCAACACATTTTATGACTTAATTTCACCCTTCTACTCCAGTATTTTGCTTATGCACTGTTTCATTCCCATTTTGGGATATTACAATGCTGCAGTCTATGCCTAAGCTCCATATACCTAACATCCTGCTAACCTACCTGCAATATCCTATCCTACAGATCTGTCCCATAGGAAAAAATAATTTTTATATGATTCACCTGTATCCTCCTGCTAAGATCATCTACAACTTTTTTCTCTTTACCTATAATATACCTGATCTCAAACTCAAAATCATTGATCGTGGCCAACCATATAGCTTGGCTAGCATTTAGATTTGGTTTTTCAAATAGATACAATAATCCATCGTGATCACTCATCAATACGAACCGTCTACCTAGAAGATAGTGCCTCCACATCTTCAATGCATGAATGATCACTGCCATCTCAAGATCATGCATCGGATAGTTCTTCTCGTGTTCATTAAGTTTTCGTGACTCATAACATACCACATGTCCTTCCTGCATAATGAATCCACCAACCCCTCTCTTCCAAGCATATGTACATACCAAAAACTCTTTTTCTGGATCAGTGATATTTAACAATGGAGCTTGTGTCAACAACTGCTTTAACTTCTCAAAACTGGTTGCACATTATTCTGTCCATTTGAAATTATTTCCTTTCATTTGAAATGATTTGATAGTATAACCAATATGTGAGAATTTCCTAATGAACCTCCTGTAATGACCTGCTAACCCCATAAATGATCTTACCTCATCCACATTCCTAGGAGTTACCCACTCCACGATAGCTCTTATCTTTTCTGGATCTATTGTTATGCCTTCCTTGGAAAACACATGTCCCAAGTAATGTACCTATGTCTGAACGAAATTTCACTTGTTGAGCTTAACATATAATTGATGCTCCCTCAACAATCTCAATATTTATGTTAATTGTTCGACATGCTCTTATTTATTTTTAAAATATACCAATATATCATCAATGAGTACAATAACAAAGTTTTCCAGATAAGGACACAATGCACTATTCATCGAGCACATAAAGGTAGTTGGAGCATTAGTCAAACCAAATGGAACTAAAACAAACTAATAATTTCCATACATGGTTGTCTTATAAACTTCATCTTCTTTAATACGTACCTAATGATATCACGGTCTCAGATCAATCTTTGAGAACATTTTTTCTCACTTCAATTGATTGAACAAAACATCAATCCTCGGCAACAGATACATGTTCTTGATGTTCACCTTATTCAACTGTCTGTAATCAATTCATAACCTGAGGATAACATCTTTCTTCTTCACAAACAATACCAGCACACCCCATAGGGATACACTTGGGCTAATGTATCCATTGTCCAACATTTCCTTAAACTGCAAATTTAACTCCACTAACTCTAGTGTGCTCATCCTTTAAGGTGCTTTAAATGTTGGCGTTGCCCCAAGTACCAATTCAATAGAAAATTATAATTCCCTGTGAAGTGGAAACTCTAAAATATTTGTGGGAAATACATCCTGAAACTGTTGTAGAACTGGGTACCTTCTCAAAACATCTACATCCTCAACTTACTTAACTTTGTCACTAGAATTATGCACTATAAATAACAAACACCCTTTATCGTGACCACATTTGGATTGCATAGTTGTCACCATCCTAACTGATGTTTCTTTCTTCTTACCCTACAAGACTCTTTGTTCCCCATTGTCATCCAAGCACTCAATAACCTTGTTGTAACAATCCACCTTGGTCCAATGAAGATACAAACAGTCCATAACCAAAAGCATGATATATGATCCCGACGGTAATACATTCATATGTGTTGAGGTATGCATACCATTCAAGTCAAATGCATAAGTTCTTACACAATGATGAACTCTCTTCTTAGTACCTGTAGCCAACTACACTAACCAAGATCCTACATCCACTTCCTTATTAAAACCACACTTATCCAACAAATCAGGATTAACATAACTATAATTAGATCCAAGGTCAATCAAAATGAAAACAACTTGATCACAAAGCTTATCGTCCATATTAATAGTAGACGCGTGGTGATCTACTTGCATGTTATCTAGCATTACATAGATCATGGGAATACTTTTTCCAACATATCCCACTAGTTGTTCTGTAATGTTCCCAATTTTTAGCCTCAAGCTAAAAGGAACATTATAGTTAGCAGTATTTTATTTGGTTAAATAAAATGGGTAAGGAGGCCCCATAATCCTTGAGAAGGAAGAATAAACACTCCTCATGTGAAAGGAGGAAGAATAAAGCAGCTAAATTGAGCACCACATGATGTGAACAGGATTGGATCATGCTTGATCTAGTCATTTTGACCAAGACCACATACACTGTCTAGATATAATGTATCTACTTGGTGGATTGTGCAGTTTTAGAGGAGGATCACATGCATGAGTTGGAAGGCACATGTGGATGGGACCCATGGTGGGGAGGAGCACTTACTATATAAGGAGAGAAGGAGACACATTGTTATTCATGCTTTTGGTTTATTATTTTCGTATGGTATGCTTAGACTTGCATACCTGAGCTATTTAGCAGGGTTGCAATGATCTTGAGCACAAGGGTGTTACTGGTCGGGAATCCCTACCTCATCCTCAAGGAAGGAGAGGGTTTGTGAACTCCATTTCCTCATTCCATAATTTGGCCAAAGCTACCTCCTTCATTCACAGCATTATTCCTGGAGCAGGATAACTTTGTGCAACAAGGTGCAGCAACAGAGGATCTCTTGAGTTGTGCCTTGGCTTGTTTTTTAGTGGAGGGCTTAGCTATTCATTGGAGGATTAGTGAGGAGGACTCCCGAGCTTATTTTCATATCATTGGCATTAGGCCAACTGTCCTTCTTCCCTCACAGCGCAGTCTCTAGCTAGATCTGCGTTATTTTGCAGTCAGTTGCTGGGAGGGTCATTTGAGCTCATCAAGAGGAGTTGTTTCTGAGTAAAGGGATCAGAATTTTGCTTAGATACACTATCAGAGGAGGGAATCATCATTTCATATCTTCTACAGCCTCATTTCATATTTTGATTCAATTGTAGTGACAAGTTAATTGTCACATTGTACATTATCCGGCATTTCTAGTAATCTCTCCTAGATTGGCTAGAAATACTTTATTGGAGCCCATTCTTTTGTTCTTGGGAATTTATTTGTATCTTTCAGCCTCATTATCATTTTGTATATATTCATCAGCTATTACTCTCATATATACTGCACAATCACTTCTCTCTAACATTTTGTGTAGTTGCAGCAACTCATGTATTTCATAGTTTGATCATGGGAGATTGGTTCCGATGGATTGAGAGGCTTTTCCCTCAAGATATTTTTGTACATTGTTGCTGATATATTAATAAACATGATGGCTGAAATATATTTCCTTTATTGACATGTTCATATTTTTATAGTTTCATGATTATGCTCATATGTTGTTGTAGCTCACTCTTTGAGCACTTTTTTTCAAGATACCAAAGGGAAGGAGATCTGTTTAACCTTCCTTGATGGATTTATTTGAGCTCAACTTATGGAAGTGTAATGTATGGTGTGTTAAATAAGGTATATAAGTCCCCTTTCAGCTTATTTTTTCATTTCCTTCCTTATACAGCGTCCTTCTGGTCCCTATTACAGCAAATTCTGAAAAAGGAATATTACAGTGGTATCAGAGCATCAATATTGGCTCAGCCTGTGCAGCCCAAGATAATATGCCATTAGAAGGAGAATATCCTCACTTTGTAGAGGATATGTACAAAGGAAACAAGAAAATATGAATGATGGAAGAGGAGATCTCCCTACTTCTTTTCCAAACTATGGAAGCTATCATAGAAGATCTCAAGGAGATAGAAAGGGAGAATTGCAGAAAGTTTCTGAGAGGGTTTGAAGATGAAGCAAGCCCTAGCTACTATCATGATGGGTGTGGAAATCTAGCCACACATGCAGATCCATAGCGCAGTTCATTGCCCACTTACACTGCAGGAATAATGGAGGAAGAAGATGAGGTCATTAGAGTAGCAGCGCTGCATCTCAAAGGTATGGCTCATGGTTGGTGGTTTAAAAATTTTGTTTCATATTATCATGCAAATGTGAGATCATATGATGGATTAACTAAGGGGTTAGTGAGGAAACTTGATGAAAATCACTGTGAAACATCATGTATCAAAACATCAAACACTTTGCATGCATTGGAGGGAAACATGAAAGAAAATCCATTCCATATTCGTGAAGGGGATTAAAACATGTATGATGATTTTCTAAGGGCAAGATCCCCATTTTGTGAAGGGCCTTCTTCCATTTGTGAAGTCATGGAGGTACTTCCTTCAAGAGATGACCAAGATCTAGGGTTTCTCCTTGATAATGAGGTAATCTCAATTATTGATGGGGAGGATGAGCATAAGAGATCTAACAGTGTTGTCCCATTGGGAGGAGATCCATCACCACATGGAGGTGAAAGGGGAGCCATTGCTTCTATTAGAGGAGCCCTTGTATCTTTGCAAGGAGTTCCAAATGTTTCAACATGTGGATGCCAAGGCACAATTCCGGAGCCATATGTAATATTTTTTGGGGATTGTGAGATGGAGGAGGAAGAGAAGGATCAACATCAAGGGATGATACATCCTTATCTATGCCAGAAAGTTTTTTCACAAGAGAAGGAGACTGTATAGTGCAGTGAAGAGAGGGAAAAATAAATCCACTCATACATACAGTCCACTTCTGAACTTGATGTCTCACTGTATGGAGGAATTCCACCTAGGAGGCCACCTAATCTAGAGTTGATGAGGGGCATCTTTTCATTCGGTTCACCACTCTTGGATTTCAGAGAGGTGAAGACATTGGAGGAGTCCAGCACAGCATAGAGAGTTTGGGGGAAACCCAAGGAGGAGGGAGACACTCTCTCATTTTCAGTATCACCCACTCTCATCACTTACACTGTGTTGACAGAGTTTGCTACAGGGATGGAGGATGGCATCTTCACGATGCAGGATGACTACTCCACAAATTTGGAGAGGAAGAGGATACTTCCTATGAGGGAGGACTCTTTCATACATAGGAGTGGATGTAGGCCACTCATGCTTACCTTGGCCTAGCTTGGGAGATTCCTTGTGGATGACAGCTTCTCATGGGAGGCCAACTTTTAAAGGACACCATCAGTATTTGAGCATGAGCAGCTGCATGATGGGCATGGAAGCATTTTGGAGGATGAATTTTGCATGGTGGATGTCAAAGTAGCAAGCAGTAGCATGAGGGGAGCTTCACATGCTAGATCACCAGCGTTGTCTATGAGGAGGATTGATCCGTATTGGAGGTCTCAGCTTTTGGTAGAGTACTCCAAGGATATTGGTGCATGCATGATTCTTTATGACCCAGAGGGAGATGACAGATACATGATGGATGATATGGTCATATATTGTTATGGTAGAATCTTCTTGACTAGGGCATCTAGTTTCAAGGAGAAACTATTACATGCAGCACATGAGGACTTCCTAGCTATGAACTTTGATGCATATCTTGTTTTTTTAGAGGAGTTCACTTGGGAGGGAATCCAGCAGGACATATATCAGCATATGGAGAGATGCATAGCCCAGATGGTGATAGAGAGGATTTCACAGCCACCTTCCTACTCATTGGGAGTGAGGGAGCTTTTTCAGTTGAGCCATTTCAGCTCAAGGTCTCAAGTACATGGTTGAGGAGGTATTATTTCACATTATGTTTTGTACTTCTTTACTTTATATGAGTAGTATATTTTCAAGAAGGATCATCCCTTCTAGCATTTTGTATAATGTACTTGCAGCTACTAGTAGCATTGATTTTGGCTACCTTAATGGTGGTTTGTGGGGGAAGCCACGTGACTCTTGATGTACACTATTAACACCACATTGTACATTCATGTTCACATCTTATGAGATGACTGTGGCAGAAAAAAAGTGGCTAGTAAAGCACTTTTTATCTTTTGTTTTGAGGCAGGCATGGAATGCACAGCGTTGGTTCCTCATGTGGAACTATGATTCACTCTCTGATTTCTAGGTGGCAGTTTTTTTTCATTGTATTTTGCTACCATACGTTGCCAATGTTTGTATACTCATGGGAGGATTTGTTTGGAGAGTGGTATTGGAGTTTAAGATGCCCATTGGGAGTATGATTCTCCCCTTTTCACATGTTGTATGCTTCAGGAGAAACAATGGGCACACCATGATTGCCATGTCACTACTTCTCTCTTCATATAGGAGGAGCTATTGGGAGAAAATGTGTTGTTGGAGGAGGCATTTCATGGTTGATTCATTTTGTGGGGAGGCTTGGGCCAATTATGGAGGCCATGAAATTTCAGCCCAATATCATAAACCCCCTCATACTTATCATAAATGGAGGGAGAGACTACTTGGATGGAAAAATCTAAACTCTCCATTCAGCCCCAACATGTTGCATAGATCCAGGGTTGAGGACTACTTTTTTGAGCTACCTAGGAGGGCTCATTTAATTTGGATGATTGCATGGGTGAAGAAGTCACTTATTTTTAATAATACTTCCCATGTTTTTCATCACTCCTACCTTGAGGAGGCCATTGAACAACAAGGAGATTTCCACTTTCATCTTCTATTATCTCATGATGTATACTTTGGTTTTACACACTTGGAGAGATACATGGAGGACGGATTTATTGCATACTTTGTTGAGATATGGTGGGATCTATTGATGAGGAGGCCACAAGAAGAGGAGGAGGAATTTTTCTCTACCTTGCAGTTGCTTGAGGACAAGCAACATTTTGAAGGGGGAGGATTGTAATGTTCCCAATTTTTAGCCTCAAGATAAAAGGAACATTATAGTTAGCAGTATTTTATTTTGTTAAATAAAATGGGTAAGGAGGCCCCATAATCCTTGAGAAGGAAGAATAAACACTCCTCATGTGAAAGGAGGAAGAATAAAGCAACTAAATTGAGCACCATATGGTGTGAACAGGATTGGATCATGCTTGATCTAGTCATTTTGACCAAGTCCACATACACTATCTAGATACAATGTATCTCCTTGGTGGATTGCGCAATTTTAGAGGAGGATCACATGCATGAGTTGCAAGGCACATGTGGATGGGACCCATGGTGGAGAGGAGCACTTACTATATAAGGAGAGGAGGAAAGCCATTGTTATTCATGCTTTTGGTTTATCATTTTTGTATGGTATGCTTAGACTTGCATACCCGGGCTGTTTAGCAAGGTTGCAGTGATCTTGAGCACAAGGGTGTTCCTGGTCGAGAATCCCTACGTCATCCTCAAGGAAGGAGAGGTTTTGTGAGCTCCATTTCCTCATTCCAGCATTTGGCCAAAGCTACCTCCTTCAGTCACAGCGTTATTCCTGGAGCAGGATAACTTTGTGTTGCAGGGTGCAGTAACAGAGGATCTCTTGAGTTGTTCCTTGGCTTGTTTTTCAGTGGAGGGCTTAGCTATTCATTGGAGGATTAGTGAGGAGGAATCTTGGGCTTATTTTCATATCATTGGAATTAGGCCAACCATCCTTCTTCCCTCACAGCGCAGCCTCCAGCTAGATCTGCGTTATTTTGCAGTCAGTTGCTGGGAGGGTCATTTGAGCTCATCAGGAGGAGTTGTTTCTGAGTAAAGGGATCAGCCTTTTGCTTAGATACACTATCAGAGGAGGACATCATCATTTCAGATCTGCTATAGCCTCATTTCATATTTTAATTCAGTTGCAGTGACAAGTTAATTGTCACGTTGTACATTATCCGTCATTTCTAGCAATCTCTCCTAGATTGGCTAGAAATCTTGTATTAGAGCCCATTCTTCTGTTCTTGGACATTTATTTGTATCTTTCAGCCTCATTATCATTTTTTATGTATTCAGCAGCTATTAATCTCATATAGACTACGCAGTCACTGCTCTCCAGCATTTTTTTCATTTGTAACAACTCATGTATTTCGT
Source organism: Pinus albicaulis (assembly GCA_034641835.2). NCBI lineage: Eukaryota > Viridiplantae > Streptophyta > Pinopsida > Pinales > Pinaceae > Pinus > Pinus albicaulis. The sequence goes on along the minus strand of CM076582.1, from coordinate 1,303,399,466 downwards.
AGTTTGATCATGGGATATTGGTTCCGATGGATTGAGAGGCTTGTCCCTCAAGATATTTCTGTACATTATTGTTGATATATTAATAAAAATTATGGCTGCAATATATTTCCTTTATTGACATGTTCATATTTTCAAAGTTTCATGATTATGCTCATATGCTGTTGTAGCTCACTCTTTGAGCACATTTTTTCAAGATACCGAAGGGAAGGAGATCTGTTTAACCTTCCTTGAGGGATTTCTTTGAGCTAAAATTCTGGAAGTGTAATGTATGGTGTGTTAACTAAGGGATCTAAGTCCCCTTTCAGCTTATTTTTGAATTTCCTTCCTTATACAGCGTCCTTCTGGTCCCTATTGCAGCAAATCCTGAAAAAGGAATATTACATGTTCCTACCGCTTACAGTAGATATGCATTATATCACCCTCATTTGTGGAAAATCCCTCCTACGATGATCTCCTCCACAAGTCCAACACTACATGAGCTCCCTATTTTGACTCTTATTTGGCTCCTCATACTGAAGTCCCTGTCCTCTGCCAGATGTGTTGAACTTCTTATGTGGTGCAACATTATCTTTGTTACTTGTATCCTGATGTATTTCTCAGTTATTTTCCCATTTTCCTTTATTCTTATCATTACCCTTCCAATATTTCTTAGTCCCGTATTTTCACTTTGATTGTTGGTAACAATTATTTAGCTTCTATATGGCCTCCTCCAATGATTTAGGCTCATCAAACTCAATCCTATCTTTAAATTATATCAGTAACCCACTAATAATAATTGAATCTTTGCCTTTTCTTCCTTGAGGTAAGGCACATACCTCAAAAAATTCATAATTCTACTAGTATAATCCTCATCGGTCATAGATCCCATATTTAGCTCATAAAACGCTTTTTCCTTATCATCATATTACCTCTTTTATAGATACTTCTTCGGAAATAGTCTCTCAATTTCGCTCCAATTCAATTCCTCCTCATAAATATCCTTGACATTATTTACATCTTCCCACCATATGTATGCTTTACCTTTGAGGTCGAATGTAGATATTATAGCCTTCATGTTTTGTAAGTAATCATGAAACCTAAAGAACTTCCTCATACCAAGAAACCATGCTTATGAGTCCTTGTATTTCTTCATTTCTCCATAAAATTTAGGTGTTTTTTTTTTCTTAAACTCATTTATAAAATATCCCCTGACACTCCTCCTCTAAGAATGATAATGATGACAATCATATGCCTATCAAAACCAGAACTAGAATAATACATGTCTCTATTACTTCTCCTATTTGGGGTGTCCAATAACTTGCCATCTTTGATCGTGTCATCTCTATCTGACCTGTGACCACCATGATACCTACTACCATATGCCCCATTAGTCCCATCCTCATGTCCATAGTTTATCCGAAGTGGTCCTTTTTTCTACAACTCTGACAAACTCTGAAGGATTATTGCATTTAACTTTACTTGTTTTCCCTATGCTTGTATGATTATGTCATTATCTACTTTACAACTTCTTATTTTTTCCTTCAAACTTATCAATGTGTCTACTAAGTCATACAAGTTCCCAAAAACATGTTTCTCATCTTATTCATAGAGAGAATATATGTAGTGTACCATCTTTCTAGTCATCTTTGATTTCTTCCTGCAAGGAATCTCATGTTAGTTAAACCAAATCACAATAAACCAACATAGCTTAGTATAATTCAGGAAGGTGTTGAGGCCTCGGAATTATACTACTAAAACATGGGGGAAAACCACCCAGTCCAGACCTTAAATGAACTCCTTTTCTGTTTGGTGTAGTGGCTCTGACTAGGGGTAATGGGACTAGTTTCCCAATAAGGATGATTTTGAGGGTGTGTGATGACATGCAAATGGAAATTATTTTAATCTATCTTATGCATCTATCTAAAATATTTACTATACTATATACCCAGTATGTTTCTTCCTTTATGCAATCTGCAAAGATATCCTTCAAATGTTAGTAATATAGATCATTTAACAGTTGAAAGAGATGAAAATTATGTAAGATTATTCTTCTAACAAAATAGTTTGACTAGAAGAATTTTGAAAAATATATCGCATTCATATGTGTGACTATACATTCAATAAGAAACTATAGACAAATATTAGAACAGAAGTGCATGTAACATTCATCTATAATAACGTTTCAAATATATAATGCAAATAAAAAGATGATTGTCAATTTATAAAGAAAGAATTAATACAAGTGACTAAAAGTACCATATGTACGAGGTTATACTCATGTAAACTGACAGTAATTGATCTTCTCCTTCTCACTTTTAAGAAATTTAAAGATTACAGTAGTGAAACATCAGTTAAACAGCTTTAATTGTCAAAAGATAACAAAATGTGTTTCATTGATTCATAAAAGCATTCACAAACTTACAATAGTGCATTCTTTGCAAAAAAAATTCTTTCAACCCTTCTCTAAATGCATGATAGGGGTTTAAATGCTAAACTAACTCTGTTCTAAAATATATTATTACAAAAATATAGAGGAGGTTTCAAACAACCATCCTCGTAGGACTAACTTAAACTACAATCTAGGAAAATAAAATAACAATTTTAATTTATGAATTCTACCCTTTCTTCTGGATTTGGTCACGAAGTTGAAAAATATCTATCATAGGCTTGAGCTGAGCTAGCTGCTAAATCCTCGATATGACCTGTCCCTTGAATACTGCGTTTGAAAGTATGGGTTGTGATCTTTTTGTTGAATCTGTTAAGGATTGCAGAATCTGATACTGATGATAAGGTTTGATTAAAAAATTTCAATAATTTCCTTGATCAAAATTATTTACCTTTTTAATTACTTCATCTTGTGTGTCTACTTTCTACTTCCACTATGTTTCTGTTTGTTTTACTTCTAATAACATTTCATACATGTACTCTTTGAGAAGTTCTGCTTTCACCAATTGTACACATACAGATTCAATAATTTCATTTGATAATTTTTATGTTTTCGCTGCTGCTTTCTCTACCTGCTTGATTTGTGCTTCCAAATCTCTGAATAGGAGCTCCTTATGAAACTTATCTACCTGAGCTAGATCAACTTCCTTTTCTGAGTCTGATGCCTGCCATTGAATGTGTTCATTGATTTTCTTTTTGAGTCATTCACATTCAAGTTTCTGGATAGATATTTGTTGGATCAGTATTTTATTTGAATCACAATAAGAGTCAATCATAGAAGCTTGATGACAAAATACCTCTTGTTCTTTCTTTACCTTAACATTTACATCCAATGCTTATTTTATAAATCTCTCTATTTTTGATTGGCTCTATATCCTGGTCATTGTTTTTTCAGTTGTGCTTGTTTCTCATTGATTTCTGCTTGATGCTGCAATTTAAGACTCTCAAAGTATTTTTGAAATTGGGCCATATTTGCACTGATTTGATCACTAGAATTGGATTTTTCTTCATTTAATAACCTCTCTATTTCTTGTACTCTGGCTTCCTTTTGCCTCAGCAACACTCTAACCTCAATATATTTATCAATAGTGGCAGTAGCATATGCCCCTGCATATTGTGATAATTTAGTTAGATGTTATGTAGGGTCATCTAATGGAATCCTTCCATAGTACTTCAACTGATTCATCTGTGAGGTTTGAGACTGTTTCATCAGTTCTTCTCCTTTTTTTCCTCTTAACTACATCCTTATAGCTAGGACTATAGAAAATGTCTAGTGAAGGAATTTCTTCAACTTGTAAAACTATTTGTTCTAGGAATGTTCAGGTGTCTAAAAACTAGTTACTTGATCAGTATTGGGATTAGCTTTGGGAGTTTTTATTGCTTCAAAAAACTCCTCCCATTCACTACTAAAATTCTTTGTTTGTGAATTTTCAGGCTAATCAAGTGTTTCATGACTGTGTTGAACTTATTAAGAAGTTGACTCTGTTCCATTACTTTCTTTTCTCTCCTGCATCTCTATCTCTTGGATTACCTGAGCAATTATATTTTCTGGGTTATCCTTTATCGATTTGGATTCATTTTTAGAGTGATCTGAATTGTGATATTGATGCTCTGATTGACCTGATTCATCCTCAGACATGTCTTTTGCTTCATTATCCAAGTTGATACTTGGAGTCGGTATGTTGACATCTTCAATAGTTAACAAATTGAGAGGAAATCTCTCAAGTCTCTTATTTCTATATACTTGGAATGCTTCAAAATCATCTTGTCTTAGTTGACTGGATGAAAATTTGATTATATCTAAAAAGAATTCCATGCCTTGGAAGAGATCATCCAATCCATCTATTTCCTTTAAAAAAGGCTTCATTTTGAGCTTTGTAGTGTAATTTTTAATTACATCATTTGGATCGTATAACCTCTTTGGAATTTCTGCCAATTTCAATAGATTAATTTTGAAAACCTCCTTGTAGGTATGGCCAATATCATAAAGTGCAAAAGTGTCGCACTATCCAGGGAAATTAGGCCAAATAGCCTTCTTAGCATCTTTCAATTGTTTAGTGATACCATTAACAAGATGGTAAGCTATCTCTCGTGCAATAAACTTATCAGGAACATAACATGGTAGGAAATGGGGAGAAGAATAGCTCCCGAATACTCTAACATATGTAAAATTATCCTCTACAAACCACCTAGCCATAGAAACAATATCTGCGCTAACCTCTTCAAAAACCCTTGGGGCCTTCTTATTGAATATCATTTGGTGAATAGGTAATATGACTCCATGACAAATTTTATAAAAGTGCAGGTGGAAGTCTGAATCCCAAATGTCTTTGTGGTAGATGTGAATTAGGTAGGGTCTTGGGTAGTCCATTTCCATCCCATGGTAGGAAAACTAGAAGAAAAGCAGGTTGTGTCCATGACATAGGCAGACATATAAAAGGGAGGTATTTATCTAGATGAAAAACTCCTTTTATTCTTATATTTTGTGATATTTTTGGCTAAACTATCTGATAGGATGTTTGCCCAGTTAATATTGACAAATTGATGATTGCGTCAATCAATGGAACCCATTCTACTGAAAACCTAGTGGTATCAGGTTTGGCAAACAATCTACACAACATACCGACAGCATAACAATAAGGGGAAGGAATTTGGGAAATTGGGTATGTACCGAGTTTATCTCGTTTCAGCTTGCCCTAGTCTTCCTTACATTATTTGATAACTTTCATGAGATCTAGATGCTCTGCTCTAAAGCTTTGCAGAAAATCCTTTGTCATATTTCTGCTACGGGGAGGGTAGGTGGTACATTGCTTGTAAATATTCTTCCCTAAAAGACCCTATGTTTTCTCCCTTTGAATCCTTGAATTCTCTATCATCTATGCTTAAGTGTTCAATTACCCACTTAACCATGTATGTGTAAGGGAGAATTTTCGGTCTTGCAGCTACCTTGTGGACAAATGAACATGCAACATAGAAGTAAGTCATGTCTGAAGTAGATGTTGTGCCTGTTGTGGAGACTTTGGCTATTACCTTTGGATTTTAATCTTCAAACAATTTATAGATTTCTTCCCATGATGAACCGCTGCAGTCCTTGTTGCAGGTAGTATCTGAAAATAAGGGAGACATGTCTGAGTCTTTAGTGGGTAGCACTTGAGATATTTCTTTTCCCTTCTTGCTCATTTCAATGTTCCTTAATTCGTTAAATGGTTTCTTGATTTCAAGTAAATAGGGAGGAGAGCATTAAAATTATAGATAACAGGAATTCAAATCTGTTTTTATATCAAACATGCATGAATAGATATGAATCTATTCAAATATAACAACAATCATCAATAATCATTCCAAAAATCAAATCTCTTACATCTTCACACGAAATATCTATCAATCAAATTTAAGCCATTAGATCTCGAATTTCATTTTGATACGACATAAGTCATTTCACATGCTCGAGAAATTAAATGACGTCAGTTCATGCATCACCATATATAACTCTTACCGTTTGTGATGTTTACCCATAAATGTTTCGAAATGTGATATGCATGAACCCCACATCGCAACTTTTATGTGATAATGAATTTGTTTTCAGTTAAGTGATACGAAATGCGAAATTCGCATTTAAAAAGTCAAGTGGTTGCACTTAATAGGACTTTAGAGATTTATCTTTGTTGTTTTGTTGGCTTTTTGGGTCCGCACAATCGCACTTATATCGAATTTCCTTATGAGTTGGTTGTTTTAAATAAGGTGCAATGCGATAAAGAGATTATAATGCAAATTGAAGTGTTTGCAAGATTTTAAAACATAACTTTGAATAAAGGTTAGCACACTTCATGGCTTGCGTAACTTAGAGGTTTGTAAGCCTTTTTAAGTTATAATCTATGCAATTTGTGATGCGCTAAAGAAATAAAGCGGAAAACTCAAAATAAAACTTTTATTTCCTAAGTTTTTATTTTTAAAGCTAAAAATAAATTTCCTATTTATTTCTAAAGGGTCCCCATTTATTAAAATAAATGGGGGGGTGTGGGGGGGGGGGTTATAGCACAACAATTGGAAATTCACTTGGGAGAACCAGATATTTCTGACAAAATTTTTGAAAATAAAAATAGTTGCAGGAATGAATTTCAAACAAATAATCTTACTAAGCAATGAAATTTCTCTTATTTACTATTCACAAGAATCCCTCTTTTAAAGATATAAGTATGAAAATATATATCAGTCTTTACTCATTTCAAAGAGTAAAGCAGGTGGCCCTTACAGATTAGCTTTATAAAAAATTACTCTTTTATCACAAGTAGAGCCTCTGTTCCAATAGGCAATTTAAGCTTTTGGTAGGGTTACCTTTTACCCAACAATGATTCATTGTCCCATCGAGTGCTTCTTATAATTTCAAAGATAAATTCTAATTTTTTGAAACTTATTTTTTCTTTTTTGTGTCATACTTTTATTTACTTAAAAGCCATTGTCTTGGCTTGGTAACCAAATGATGACAATGTCATTCACTAGTTGTAATTAAAATGATCAAGCTGGCTCTTGATGAGACCCCTTGTCCTCTTGATATAATCTCAAGTCATTACCTTGTTTTGCTAGGCAGTAATGGTAATGTCAGTTCAACTATTTCCTTATGAACATGGTAAACAAGCTCTTGATGAGACTTAAGTTTTTCTAATTATAATATTTTTGAATTTATTTCAAAAATTTATAAGTTTTCCCAGATGGGGTGAATCATTGCTCCTTTTGAGGATTATGGATGATAATGTCGAGTTTTACATTGATTTTCTGTAAAAGAGTCTTTACTATGTTAAATATTATTTTCTTGACTTATAACGGAATAATCATGCTATAAAAAGATGAGAGTTCATCAAAGATTAAATAATTTCAGTGAAATTACATTTTTTAGTGAAAATAAAATCTATTTGTCTTTCAAATCTTTCAATTTTTTCCTTAACGCTTCTTATTTCTATAAGTGATAAATCAAAAAGGATCATCTCGGATTTTATTTTGAAAAGCCAAAAATTTATACTAAGCAATTTTTATTTCTTCTAAGGAAAATAAAAAGACACTAGTATACAAGGAATAGAAGGGGTTACCTCCTATGAAAAGTATTTTTTCAAAATCTGCCCATTAATAGGCAAAGAATCTCTTTTGCCTGATAGATCTTGCAATAAGAATGTTGATGGGCCTATTTCTTCAATTATTTCAAATGGACCTAGCTAGAGTTTTTGAAACTTTGTGTGTTTACCTTTTTCCTCATGTGCTTTGTCCCATTTCAAAACCAGATCACCAATTTGAAAAAAATTCGGAGTAATAGAAGTTGAATCAAACGGGGCTTTTACTATTTGTTGATGATGTGCATGAGTCTATTTGGATTTTTCTCTTTCTTCTTCTAACTTAATAATTTGAGATTGTCTAAATTGTAAAGAAGAAGTAGGGAATTCATTAATAAATTGTACTAAGGAAAGATAGTGAATAACTACATTGGTAGGAAGTATAGCTTCTTTTCCATAGACATGATTAAATGGAGAAGTTCTGATAGAAGCTTTTTGAGTTATTTGATCTGCCCAAAGAGAAAAAATTAATGACTTGTGCCAATTTCATTGGTTTTGATCAATAGTTCTTTTGATTATTCTAATCAAGTTCTTGTTTGTAGATTCTTTGTTTCCTTGCAGATAATAATTTGCAGAATATTTAAGTTTAAAACCTCTTTTAATTGCAAATTCCATCATAGAAGTTCCTGAGAAGTAAGATGCATTATCAAGCATTAAAGCAGTAGGTAAGCCAAACCTGGTTATGATATTTTGGTCGATGAAATCAATGATACTTTCAGATTTGGCTAATTTTAATGGAATTACTTCCACCCATTTAGTAAAGTAATATGTAGCTGTGAGAATATATTTGTGATGTTTGGAAGAGTTAGGAAAAATCTCACCAATTATATCTAATCCCCATTGTTCAAATGGTTGTTGGATATTGACTGGATGTAATGGGAATGTTGGCTTCCTTTGTCTTCTAGATGTATTTTGACACACTTTTCATTTTCTTTCATGTTCATGAGAATGTTTGAAAAATGTAGGGAAATAGTAACATGCATGCAGCATTTTGTGTGTTGTCATATTTCCTCCAAAATTTCCTCCAGTTGGTCCATCATGGAGTTCCTGCAAGACTTTCTCTGCTTCATATTTTTCTAAGCATCTTAAAAGTATAGAATCAAAATTTCTCCTAAATAACACATTATTTATTAATTCATATTGTTTGGCCTTTAATCTTAAATCTCGTTTTGTTTTGTAACTGATTTAGTTCAGAGCATATCCATTCTTCAAATAGAATATAAGATCAGTGTATTGTGATTGTGCATCGTTGAGGCTTACCTCTGATATTTTTACATTGTTACCTGATTCTTCCTCTGATGATAGATGGGATGCTCCTGTAAGCATTCTGCAAAAACCTTGACCTCTAACAATTTTAGAGGGTCTAATTTCTACATCATATTCTTGTAAAGCGGTAACCCAGTTAACTCTCTTCTCTCCTAATTCTCTTTGCATCAAGAGTTGTCTTACTGCAGAGAATGGAACTATTATTTTAGTGTGAGTTTTAAGGAGAAAAGGTCTGAAATTCTTTATAGCCTTAAAGACAACAAATTCTTGCTTTTCAACAGATGTATAATTTAGTTTTGCACCTTGCAAATTTGAACTGAAAATTGATTTTGGTGCTTCAATTTGTTGGTCATTCAGCTGTGTTAAAACAACATCATATGATGTATCCGATGAAAAAGTGTATAATGTAAAAGGATTAAGAAAATTGGGGGTAGTTAGGAATGGAGCATTGAAAATTGATTGTTCAATTAAATCAAATTCTTCTCTTTCATTATGTCCCCATTTAAAGATAACAAATTTCTTAAGAAATTTCTGTAAAGGTAAAACAATTTGCGAGAAGTCAGGGACAAACCTTTTAACAAAATTAATTTGCCTAAGAAATGACTGCATAGTTTTCTTATTATGAGGGAAAGGAATTCGTTTGATCTCTTCAATTCTTTCAGGATCAATATAGATACCACTTTTTGACACAATGAATCCTAAAATTTTTCCTTCAACTAATGCAAAAAATGATTTCTTTGGATTCAATGAGATTTCATACCTTTTGCATCGCTCAAAGACTTGCTTTAGGTCATTCACATGATTAGTTACTTGTTTAGAAAAGACTGTAATGTCATCTAAATAAATAACTATCGTTTTATTTATGAGTCCCCTCAAATTTTTGTCCATAGTTCTTTGAAATGTGGCGCCTGCATTAATTAATCGAAATGGCATTTTTTGATAGGTATAGATTCCCCACTTAATTCTGAACGTAGTCTTTAATCTATCATCTGGATGTATGAGAATTTGATTATATCCCAATAATCCATCTAGAAAGGACATGAGTTTAGAACCAGCTACTATCTGCAGTACTTGTTGTTACACCATTTTTTGGTCATCTAATCCATTTTTATTAGATGGACCCATGTACACCAAGTAAGACCAATTTTACCCCAAGTAAAATCACATTCAATATGAAAAATAACTTAGTAAACCACCTTTATTAAGTTGTTTATGGTCTAAACAGGAAACCCCATAAGGAAATATTAAATAAATATACATTTGCTTGATTTTCCTCAAGAAATAATTAGTTAAACAGTAGTTTAATTAATATTTCTGGTTATCTTTAACCCAAAAGAAGGAAATTAATTAGATTAATCATTATTTATCTTATTATTTTCTAAGAATAATTGATATTATTTGTTATATATGACTAATTCACCCTTAAATAATTAAATAAATCATTATTTATTTGATTATTACTTAACCATATCCTTAAAATAATAAATAAATCATTTATTTATTTATTATTACTTATTCACATCCTTAAAATGATAAATAAATCATTTATTTATTTATTATTTACAAATAAGGGGATTTGAACCAAGTCAAATTCCTTTTCCCTCCAACAAATATAATAAAATATTCCATAAAAGTTGGATCTAGATTTGGTTAATAATATTTTAATTATGCACCAATCTCTAGACTAACTCAATATTTTTTTATAAATAGAAGGGTTTTTCCATTCATTTGTCACCTTTTGTTGCCTAAAGATCACTCTAGATCCCAACTCTTGGTCTGGCTATTGATCCATTATCATAGCCATATTTTTTCCATTTTTGTCTGGGTTTTCTACACCATCAAGAGAGAGGAATTCTAAATCTGAAGTGCTGAGGACTTACAAGAACCCATCCCATTGAGGAGAACAGGGAACACCCTCTTGTGTTTTCCTCCTAGGTGCCCTTAATATAAAATTTCATTGGATATATTCTTGTCTTGTCTATTGGATCTATGGAGTAAATCTTATTTTTCTACTGTTTAATGTCTTTTAATGCATAGATCTAGATTTTTGCAGAATTTTTCTTGATCATCTAACTGCAGATCTAAAGATATTAGCAGTCATTTCTGCTGTTAGGGTTGTTTGTTATGCACAGCTAAAGTGGTATTTTTTCGTACACCTCGAATCAAGATTCATACTAACACTTGTTCCATGGTTGGTAATGGAAATTTGTCCTTCTGACAAGCTTTGTTTAAATTCCTAAAATCAATGAAAATTCTAATATCACCATTATTCTTCCTGACATGTACCAAATTTGATACCCATTTAGACTTCCAGACTCGAAATATGATTTTTTCCTTGAGGATTTTGTTTAAGTCATTTTTAGTTTGATTTTCCAGTTTGGATGAATCTTCCTCAATTTCTGTTGTAGAGGCTTTTCTTCTGAGATCATAGGAATCATATGTTGAATCACAGAAGTGTAATATGTTTTAAGATTGGTACAATCCCAAGAAAAGACACTTTTGTACATTCTAAACAATCTGATAAATGATAATCTTTCTTCGGAAGATAGACCAAGACCTAGATTTACATTTTGAGGTTTTTCATTAGTTCCTAGATTTACTAACTCAAACATTAAGGTAGAGCTTTGTGATTTTGAGTTAGTCACTCTTTTAAACCTATCTTTTAGATCATATAGGTCTTATAACTTGACAACAGATTTAGGAATAGGATTTTCATCTTGCTCTTTCTTAATCTGAATGTCATGTTCATTTTCATCCAAAATTTGAATATCATAAGATCCTTCATATGTTAAAAAATATATGATATCTAAATCATCATTGAATACTCTCCAATTGATAATATTATCAGTAATAGATGGTCTAAAAATCAATTCAATAGAAAATCTATCAAGACTAAATTCTTCTGATGGGATCAATTTTGAGGCTACATTAGCCAGTAGATATGCACTAGCATTCTACATTCTAGGTACAAAAGAAATGTTGAAGGCTAAGAAATGAGTGGTTAACTCTTGGACTAATGATTGGTAATGTTTTAAATGTCCAAAATTACAATGAATAGTATCTCTTACCTGCTAACTATGATTTATGAATCTCCTAGAACTTTCAGATATTTGATATTGAGATCAATGGCTTTAATAATCCTTGAACTAATGCTTTGTATTGAGCTACATTGTTTCTACAATAAAATTCTAATCTGCAGGCTAACATGGTCTTTTCTCCTTCTGGGTTTATTAAAATAAAACCCGCACCTGCACCATCTTCAGATTTAGAGTCGTCGAAATAAAGAGTCCAAAACAAAGAATTAGTTGCTTTTCTATCTGTAAAATTTATACATTTGGAATTATCTGGCTGGGAAAAAATCTTAATCTGAGAAACAACTGCATTCTCAAATAAAGGTGATGGTTGAGCATTGAAATTCCCCAAAAATGACCCTGCTGAGTAGTTTCCAATAATGTTGTTATTGAACACTACTAGCTCATTTACTCCTTCAATATCGGTGACTATATGCTTCATAAACTTTTCACGATCTACCCAAATTTGATTTGGCTTTCCATTATATGGTAACCACATATGTGAACAGTCTGTTGAAAAATAACCATGAAGTTTTTCAGACCAGTCTCGACATAAAACTAAGCCGTAAAATTTAGGAATATCATCCACTAATATATCAATTATTTGAATAACTTTGGAATTTTTATGAAAATTTGATGGAAACGGAATTTATTTCTCCTACCACCTCTACTTTGGTTCTATTGAGTTGTACTATATAAACAGGTGAATTCTGCAGAGTTCTGTTCAACTTAGCACAAACTGATTTTGGAATTATGTTTGAGGAAGCCCCTGAGTTTATTAAAAAGTTATGAACATTTTTGTTGTAGATCTCATAGGTTAAGAGAAATGGAGGAGTATGAGAGATGGATTTATCACTTATCATAATCAAGTCTGTAGCATCTATTTTCATTAAAGGAGAAGGTGGCTTATCCATTTCATCAGCAGCTTGCACTATTACTAGAGCAGGTAAGTTTGAAGCAGTAATTGCATTTAAGTCTCTAAGTAATATTTTTTGTTGCTGCTTCAATTTGGTAATCTTTTGAATTGAAATTTTGGCCCTGTTTCTATTCATATCTTCAACTTACATTATACTCAATAGTGCCTGAGACTACCATTGTCTTAGATGCAGGTGGAGTGTCTGAAGTAATGGGGCTTGTTTGTGTAACCTTTGAATTAGATTGTTTGCTTGCCAATTTGTCTTTATCAGGAGTTGAAATCTTTTTTTGTTGATTTGGCTACGTTGCTTCAGTAGTATTTTTTCTCCTTGTGCTTACAGGTAAAGCTTCAAGTTATTCTTCATTTGGTAGGATGAAATCCCACATTCCGTTTAGTTCAACTTCTTCTTCTTCTTCATCTTCTTCTTCCTCTATTTGCACTTCCTCTTCTTCTTGATCAGATTCGACATTAGATATGAATTTTGGAGGTTTGGTATTAGAGGATTGACCTTTCTTAAAGTTTCTGAAAGTATTTTTTGAGGTAGCATTTTTAGCAACTTGTTTCTCGATATCTTCCATCTCGTTCGTCATAGTTTTCAAAACTTTTTGAAGACCTTCTACGTCAAAAGGATATTTTGGTGCCTTCTTCTTAGAATCATCTTTGAAAGACACCTTCTTTGACTTTTGATCTTCTTGAGAATTCTTTTCCTCAAGATTTTTTATGTGTTTCTCTACAGATAGAGATTCTTTCATATTTTCTACAAATGTTACTAGTTTTTTTCTATCGACAAAAATAGCTATATTATATGGAAGAGATGAAATATACCACTCAATTTGAACTTCTGCACTAGGAATTGTTGTAGTGGGATTTTTATTGAGTAATTTATTAAATCTTGAATTGAAATCCTTTATCTTCTCACCTGTTTTGGCTTTTAGATTTGACAAATCATTGATGAGTGTAGCAGTGGTCCTGTCATCCCCAAACTTAGCTATAAATTGTTCTTCGAACATATTCCAGCTACTTATAGAGCGGGCAGGTAGTGAAAAATACCAGGATACTACAGATCCTTTTAGAGTATATGGAAATAATATTAAAATGTAATCCTCTTCAACTACTCCATTTATATTGACAGCCAACATAAAATTGTGAATGTGTTCTTTTGTCGGAAGACCATCATCAGGATTAAATTTAGGTAACCATCTTTCAGGATTTTTGGGAAGAGCATGAAGAGGAGGGGCATGTTTACAGCCCCTAGATTGCTCCATGGGTTTACATTTGGTGGAGTTACTTGGCCTGCCATTGGATTTTGAATATGTTGGATGAGTGGGTTTGAATTGAAGAAGAGGCAGGTTGAGTGCTAGGACTACTTGAAGGGATAGTATTTTGAGTATTGGAACTAGTCAAAGTAACACTAATTGTTGGAATGGAAGTTGTGGAATTGAGCGGAGGTAATGGAGGTGAATGGGATAAGATCTCGTTGGAGAATGACTCTGATTGGATCCTCTTTATTCTCTTTCGAGTACTATCGATGGGAAATTCAAAAGGAAGGATTCATGTCTTTTGAATTTCTTATCGAGTTAATATTCTTCGAGATTATAAAGAAGACGAAATATTGATATCCGATATTTGAGAAGATTCGGGATTTTCAGCAGAAATAGATACTCTCTAAATTTTCTATCAAAGACTGAACTTCTGGGAAGCTTGATGTGAATCAGGAGACAGTATGGGTTGAGTATCACTAGGAGACTTAGGAGAAGGATGATCAACTTCATATTTTAAAGATGAAGATCTAGATAATAAACTGGAAGTTGATGGGGATCTAGAGGGAGAGAGACTTTTCAATTGACCTTTAGATTGATCAGATTTTTTTTCCATTCACATGGGTTTAGGCCCTCCTTCTAGTGCTAGAATGTTGAGGCCTTAGAATTCTGTTACCAAAACATGGGGGAAAACCACCCGGTCTCGACCTTAAAGCATCTCCTTTTCTGTTTGGTGTAGTAGCTCCAACTGGGGGTAATGGGACCAGTTTCCCAATAAGGATGATTTTTAAGGTGTGCGATGAAATGAAAATGGAAATTATTTTAATCTATCTTATGCATCTATCTAAACTGTTTATTATACTATAACAAAACATGGGGGAAACCACCCGGTCTCGACCCTGAAGCATCTCCTTTTCTGTTTGGTGTAGTAGCTCCGACTGGGGGTAATGGGACCTGTTTCCCAATAAGGATGATTTTTAAGGTGTGCGATGAAATGAAAATGGAAATTATTTTAATCTATCTTATGCATATATCTAAACTGTTTATTATACTATATACCCAGGATGTTTCTTCCTTTATGCGGTCTGTAAAGATATCCTTCAACTATTAGTAATATGGATCATTTAACGGTTGAAAGAGATGAAAATTATATAAGATGATTCTTCTAACAAAATAGTTTGACTAGAAGAATTGTGTAAAATATGTCGCATTCATATGTGTGATTATACATCCAATAAGAAACTACATACAAATATTAGAACATAATTGCATGTACATTCAACTATAATAACGTTTCAAATATATAATTCAAATAAAAAGATGACTGTCAACTTATAAAGCAATAATTAATACAAGTGAATAGAAGTACCATATGTACAAAGTTCTACTCATGTAAACTATCAGTAATTGATCTTCTCCTTCTCACTTTAAATCAATTTAATTATTACATTAGTACAACATCAGTTAAACAACTTTAATTGTCAAAAGATAATAGAATGTGTTCCATTGATTCATCAAAGAATTCACAAACTTACAATAGTGCATTCTTTGCAAATGTTTTTGACAAATTTTTGGACCCTTCTCTAAATGCATGAGAGGGGTTTAAATACTAAAATAACTATGTTCTGAAATAGATTATTACAAAAATATAGAGGAGGTTTCAAACAACCATCCTCGTAGGACTAACTTAAACTACAATCTAGGAAAATAAAATAACAAATTTGATTTATGAATTCCACCCTTTCTTCTGGATTTGGTCACGAAGTTGAAAAATATCTATCATAGGCTTGAGGTGAGATGATTGCGAAATCCTCAATATAAACTATCCCTTGAATACTGCGTTTGAAATTACGGGCTGCGATCTTTTTGTTGAATCA
Organism: Pinus albicaulis; assembly: GCA_034641835.2. Lineage (NCBI taxonomy): Eukaryota > Viridiplantae > Streptophyta > Pinopsida > Pinales > Pinaceae > Pinus > Pinus albicaulis. The sequence goes on along the minus strand of CM076582.1, from coordinate 1,303,383,551 downwards.
GTTAAGGATTGCAGAATCTGATACTGATGATAAGGTTTGATCAAAAAATTCCAATAATTTTCTTGATCAAACTTATTTACCTATTTAATTACTTCATCCTGTGTGTCTCCTTTCTACTTCCACTGTGTTTTTATCTATTTTACTTCTTAGAACACTTCAGACGTGTACTCTTTTAGAAGTTCTGCTTCCACCATCTATTCACATACAGATTGAATAATTTCAATTGATAATTTTGATGTTTTCGTTGTTGCTTTCTCTGCCTACTTGATTTGTGCTTCCCAATCTCAAAATAGGATCTCCTTATGAAACTTATCTACTTGAGGTAGATCATCTTCCTTTTCTGAGTCTGATGCCTGCCATTGAATGTGTTCATTGATTTTCTTTTCGAGTCTTTCACATTCAAGTTTTTGGATAACTATTGGCTGCATCAATATTTTATTTGAATAACAATAAGAGTCAATCATAGAAGCTTTATGACAAAATAACTCATGTTCTTTATTTAACTTAGTATTTACATTCAATGCTTCTTTTATAAATTGCTCTAGTTGCAGTTGGCTCTGTATCCTGGTCATTGTTGTTTTCAGTTGTGCTTGTTTCTCATTGATTTTTTCTTTATGCTGCAATTTAAAACTCTCAAAGTCTTTTTGAAATTGGGCCATCTTTGCTTTGATTTTCTCACTGGAATTGGATTTTTCTTTATTTAACAGCCTCTAGTTCAAGTACTCTGGCTTCCTTTTGCCTCAACAACACTCTAACCTCAGTAGCTTTATCAACAGTGGTAGTAGCATATGCCCCTGCATACTATGATAATTTAGTTATATGTTTTGTAGGGTCATCTAATGGAATCCTTCCATAGTACATGTTAGTCATCAGTATTTTTTCCTGTTGTGATGACTATATGCCTTGCCTAGGTTTTCTAGAAACCAATTTCAAACAGTCAATTTGTCCTCTAGAAAACCCCTCAAAGAAATTTTTATCTTTTTTCCTCTCTTGTAGATTGTGTTAGAAGTGGTCATCAAGTTTCAGTCTTGATAAAACTCCCCTATCCATAACTGTCATAAGCCTTGTATCTCTGAATATTCAAAATCCCTTGTTTTCACACAGCTCACTATCAAGCATAGGACAAGTTTTCTCCTCCCCTCTCACTGTTTAAATTCCCATATGATGACCTGACTATGCCCAAGAAGTCCTTCAGAAATTATGACAAACTATCTAGGTTTAGGTGATGGTGTTTAGGGTAAGTATATTGAGAAGAATATCTCTAGTCAAAAACCTTGTTTTTAATATCAGTCAACCATCCTCTCTTCTTATCTGACAAAACAAAACCCTTGTTTACCCCTAGGTCATACACCATCAAAATGGTCGTTGTGTTTTGTTTCAGCAAATCTTATTAGGTTCGAATTCAGGAAGAAACAGAGTAATAAGGTCCTATGTCCGAAGAAAAGTGATCAAGTGAAATTTTCAAACATTATCATCATGATACATCAGAAAAGACCTCAAATGATCAAAGTCATTTTATCAGTGCATCTCTGCAGGGGTGCTAGGATAGATGGCAATAAGTAGTTCTGAGCAAAGGGACACTTCAAGGAAATTTTTCAAAGCTAGAACAGTTGACTATTGGGAAATAAAGAAAATGCAGATTTCAAAGAGAAAGGAAACCTACAGGATTCATCCCTGCAAACTCAAAAGCACCAAGAAAGTCAAAAAATCATCCATCATGGAAAAATGAGTACAAAGTTTAGGAATTTACTGCATCTAGCACTTCATGTCAACTCACAATGGCATTTTCACATTCTTCCCAAACATATGGGCACAACTCTAAAAAACAGTCTTATGAGGCTAGGTATGTTAGTTTTCTGGAAAAAGACTTCCAACAATTTATACATCAAAGTGAAAAGCATAAAAAGGGAATAGCTGCCTTTTTTATACCCCTATAGCCTAGACTCTAAACCATCAAAGACACTTTCATCACAAAGGAAGCTAAAGCTACTACAAAAGAGAGTTAACCTAAGAGACACAAAGCAGATATGTTGGAGTTTGAAATATCTTACCTGATCATTATCTCCACAGTAAATTTCTACAAGAAACATGTCTCATACATATTGATAAAGGATAAACCATTTGAATTTCCTCCTTCAATGATAAATAGATGGAAATCACTTGTTTTTATGAGGCACCTCCTTCAATCATGAGCAGAGGGAAAAGACTTAAGTTTAAATAAGCCTCCTTCAATGACAAGTAGACGGCAAAGACTTAAGTTTAAAGGGCCTCCTTCATTTGATAAACAGAGATAGGCCAAATTTTTGTTTGAAATACATCCTTAAAAGATGAGCAGAGGGCCTAAAAAGTTTGACTTTAACAAACCTCCTTCAAAGTGGTAAGCAGAGGGCATAACACAAGCAGTTTGTTTAAAAGGCTAAAGCTTCATTTGATAAATAGAGACCTGGCCTAAACTTTGTTAAGGGGCTGAAACTTAAATGACAAATAGAGATAGGGCAAAGACACATTGTTAAAGAGGCCTCCTTCAATTTATAGGCAGAGGGCGCAGTTTCTAGCTTGAATTGCCTCCTTCAATTTATAAGCAGAGGGCACAGTTTCTGGCTTAAATTGCCTCCTTCAATTTATAAGCAGAGTGCACAGTTTCTGGCTTAAATTGCCTCCTTCAAATATAAAGAAGAGGGCATAGTTTCTTATAAATGCCTCCTTCAAAAATAAGCAGATGGCAAACATGTGTTTTTATGAGGAACCCCTTCAAGGAAAGCTAGAGGGCACATGTTATAAATTGAAAAAAGGGAAATTTTCCTTATACTAAAGAGTATTGTTCATAATTTGCAAGAAGGAGAAATTGTCTTTTTACCAAAAAAAACTAAAAACTGCTTTACTATTCACACACACTGTCTAAAACAAGCTCAAAAAGACTATTGTGCAACCAAAAGGGTCATTATGCACTCTGTTTTCAAGGCTAAAGGAAAAAATATGAGAAATAAATTTTAAAAGAGAGAAATTCATTTTCAAAACTCCCCAAAGGGCATATAAAAGCCCTCAACAGGCATATCTACATTTATTTCGGTATTGGGCAGAGAGACGGAAGGCGGTTTTATCCCAGGGAAAAAAACCCCATGCAAATTTTGTGGATGTGACGTGCCTGTGCCTAAGCACTACGCACCTGTAGCAGCTTACCGTAGAAATTTACAAAGCGCGCGACGTGCCTGTAACTGGAGCAACGAGTTTCAACGCCCGGCCTTTCGTGCAAAGTTCTGCCCGACACCCACATCATCCCAGCGTGCAGACGCTACGCGCCTGTGTGCAAGGGCGTAGCACCAATCAACCACTGCAAAAAAGGGGCCAAAATTGAATTTTTTGCCCAGAATTGATTTTCAAGAAAGCTTCAAGGTATTTATCACTATCTTTTACCCCTCAATTTCTCTTAAAAAAAATAGAAGATGTTTTGAAAACTGAATTGAAGGAGAAAGAAGTTTGGAGAAAAAGTGTCTATTTAATTTTGAAAGGTTGTTTATTTGAAGTTTGGGGAGTAACAGCAAAATCAAAAATTCCTCCAAAAATAAAGGTAAAAAAGGGAGGCCAATGCAACAGATTTGAGCTTGAAAATATTCAAGAGCTCACTGCCTCTCCTTTTTCTTTGTCCTATTTTCAAGAGCTTGGATGCTTTGACTCGTTAAAAGTAATAAGAGGTTACTACGGTTTTCGCCCAATCGAAATGTTTGCCCTAATATTGAAAGGAAAACAATTTCACATAGCAGGTCTAGATTTTGAACTCACTCCTAAAGCTGTTTCTAAAGCAACCAAAATCCCTTGCATAGGAGAGGAGTGGTTCAAGTAGTCATACCTTGATCTCAGTCACTATAAGCCTTTTCTAAAACCAGATCATCAAGATGAATGCCAAACCATATTTCCTTTCTCACACTTACTGAGCAACAATGCCACCCTCATGAAAGTCATCATGAAGTATTTCACTTGTGAAGGTATATTTTCCCGAGTATATTCATATCACATCAGACTCCTTATGCATTTCACACAAGCTAAGTTGCTAAACCTACCCTTTTTCCTATGCAAAATTATAGATAAGATGTCTTCCTTTGTTAAAAAGAAGCCTCCAGCTCAGCAGAAAGCAATTTTATTCCATCACTCTCTCATTAAGATCATTATCCTTCACCAGCTGGAACAAAAGGGCATCTCTTGGGAAACTTTCATCTCTCACCCTGATTTCACTTCTGCATCTTCTATGACACTACAAATCAGGCCATCTCCATCTTGAGACCCTCCTCATGCTCATTCCTCACCATCCACACCTTATGTTTCCCCTTCTTCTCATGAGTCTACTCCCCAACAAAAAGCATCCTCCATGGATGACAGTGAGAAAGAAGGATGCAGTAAAAGAAAACAAGGAAGTGATGGTGACAAAGAACAAGAAAGTGATGAAAGAAGTAGAAGAGGGAAAAGAAAGCATGATGAGGCAGGTAGTCCACAAGGAGAAAATGAAAACAGTGATAATAGTAAGGACAGTGAAGGAGGCACCGATCAAAAATATAGAGATCATGAAAGAAACCCTCAAGAGGAAGGTGAAAGCACTAATGATGATAAAGACAGCTCACAAAGGGATGGAAAAAGAACAGATGGTGAAAGTGGCAGCCCACAAGGAGAAAATGAAAATAGTGATCATGATGAAGGCAGTCCACAAGGGGAGAGTGAAAACAGTGATCATAATAAAGGCAGTCGGCAAGAAAATGAAAACAGTGATCATGATGAAGGAAGCCCACATCGGGAAAACATTGAAAACAATGAAAATGATGGAAGCGGTCACAGCAAAGAGGGAAGTAATAAAAATAGTCATGATAGCAAGAAGATGGATGAAGGCAGAGATAGTTTTGGAAAGGAAAAAATAGTAGACCTAGACATCTCTCACCAAACAGAAAAAGAGCATGATCTTTCTGAGATTACTCCTGATGATGAGTTCATTACAAATATCAAATTTAATGAACAAGGAATTTCCCCACAACAAAGTAACCAAGAAGTGCAAACAGAGAATGTTTTTGGAGAAGAGGACAGCCCTGAGGCTGTAGGAGACCAAACTAAACAAGCCCAGGTATTAATTCCTCCTCTCACTCATCATCAGCAAATTCAAGAGCATGTGTTTACTGCCTCTCCAAGGCAAGGGGCCATGCTTCCTTCATCAAAAGTGGCAAAGGCTAAAAACACTAAAACAGCAAAGAAGAAAACCACTCAAACAGTGACTATAAATATCACTAGGGCACTAAGGAGTAGAGGCAAATTGCCAAAGAAGAGCGATGTAGAATTGCCTAAGAAAACCAGAGGAAAGAAAATCATTAAATGAAAGGGCAAAGAGAAGATTGAACAACAAGAGAGCAGCCATGAGCATGAAAGGGAATTTGACATAATACAAATAGAAAATGATGCTGAAGATGATGAGGGTGAAATTCTTATATCTCTTTTGCAAAACCGAGAGGCTCAGATTAAAGACTTGGAAAAAGACCTAGAAAGATAAAAAAACATTATCCACTTTTTGCAAATGCAGAATAATCAAATGAGTGGACAGATGGAAATCTAGAGGCCCAAGCACTCAAATACAGAAGAGAAGCTCAAAGGTTACAAGTAAGGCTAGAAGAATACATGGGTGAGTATGCGGAAGATGATGAAGAAGAGGGGCCAGCAAGAAAGAGACCTAAGACCATGGGTCTTAGATGAGCATTGCAAAAGCAAAAAGGAGAAGAATCAACTCATGCACAGCAGTACCCTCTTACGGAGCTCCTTGCCTTAGAAATTGAGAATGATAAATAGTCTTGGCTTGAGAGGGAAAATCAGCATTTGGAAACCAAATTGGAGAAAGCTAACAAGGATTTGGGTCTACAAAGGAGAATGACCGAGCAGTACAAGAAGTTGAATCAGTTTTCCCGAAGGAAACTCAAAGCTGCATAAAGGAGGAACTCGGCGAAAAAATGTGGAAAAGACCTATCCCAGCTTGGAATTATTTCTCAAGCTTCATTTCATGTTTCTAAAAACCCTTAAGGGGTTTACTCACCAAATTTGGGCATTTTTTGACACATTCTTGTTTTTTGTGAATTTTAGGCCTAAAAGCATAAAACCATGGGTGCCTTAACTTTTTCTTGGAGCATCCTTAGCTGAAGAAAAATATATTTTTGGATTCCTTGACATCAAAGGAACATGCTCAAAAATTTTCAGATCAAATGAAGCTATTTTGGTCCCTCAGAAAGGCCAAAAACAAACATTTTTTACCTTTCTGCCCTTAATATCAGCAGGTGCTACACTCCTGGGTTTTTTCACTATTTCTAATTTTTTACTAACTTCTAGGCATTAGATTGGAAAAACTCAAGTATTTTTGGAAATTATACATCTGTATCTTTCCAACGAGCCATCACGGGACTCATTTCGACATCAGGAAGTCCACCAAAACTACACTGTAAAATAGACTTTTTTTCTGGTGCTACGCTCCTGTAGATTTTGCTGAAAAGAAGTTTTATGAGTGATGACTGGGCCCAATGTGTGTTAAGAAAGTTTTTTCTTGTGTGTCAGGCATTAAAAGTGTTTCTTTTTTTCTATTTTGGTCCGAAAATATACTTTTAAAGGATATTTTATGCCTTGGACTTTGTTAAGCCTCAAGGAAAGTTTTAGATATTTGTTTTTGGCCAATGGCCTTCTAGTTGCTCTAGGTGGTTTTCCTCCTCTTTGGCTTTATAAACCAAGAGGATTCATTGTAACAAAAGAGGAAAAACTTGATATATTGAGAGAAATACATAGCATTATGAGCTTGGAAGAAATACTTGTTTTATGAAGTGGATGATGTCTTTCTTGGCTTGATAGTGGAGGAGCATTGTGTGCAGGATTCCATGGCTTGGTGAATGGTGATGTTTCTCTAATTTTTTTATGTTTTCTTGTTTTCATTAATGTTCCATGCTTCTTATTTTATTTAGATCAAAAAATTATATGTTGAGATATGCTCATGGAAGCACCTCAAACCTCCTGCATATTACAGCTTTGATGTTTTCCTCCTCTTGATCGTTTCTAAAGGATTCTTAACTGCCCCTTAGGTCCATCAAGAAATTTTTATTTGTTTCATTTATGGTCATTTTGTTTTTCTATCTTGTATGATTTAAGGTATGCCCTGCTTACTTCTAGTTTCTCAAAACCCCATTTCTGAAATATTTTCTATGAAATATTGGTTGTTTTAGTTAAGTCAAAGAGGTCTCGTTCGATCTTGCCCTTTGTCCATGCTTGCAAACTTATTTCAGAGTTCTCGATAGCTCAAAATATATTTTTTAGGATTTTCCTCTCTATATATTGAGTTGTTTTTTTATCTTATTTGTTTTCCCAACAACTGAAGGTGATTTTCCAAGGTTAAGAGCTCTTATGCTTCTATGTATCGCCGGATTTTTTATCTTTCATATGTATCAGTTTGAGTTTTATTCATAGAGATTTATGGTTTTCCATACCTCATGAATACCTGCTTTAAAACTATATATGTTTAAGAGCTCTTTGTCTTTCACAAACTTAATTTTCATTTCACTTCACTTTCACCCAAAGAATCCATTTACCTTGACTAAATTGGCCCTGCAGTATACCTTTTCCATCATTTAGATAGCCTTGACTTTATCTGACCCCATAGCCCTACTGATTTGATAAACTCTCTTTATATTTTTCCTTTTTGATCATTTTACCTCAAAAACCCAAAACAAACCAAAATATACTTAACAGCTAGCCTAAAATCAAACATACAAAGCGAACAAGTTCACATCCTTCGCATAATAGAGAGAGCCCTCTCTGAGTGTAGGAAGGCTAAGTCCTAGGACTCCAAAGATTAGTCTGATGTTACCTTGTCATTTGTTTTACCAATATTCCAAATTACGGGACACCAACAGTACATCAACTGATTCATCTATGAGGTTTGAGACTATTTCATCAGTTCTTCTCCTTTTATTCCTCTTAACTACAACCTTATAGCTAAGACTGTAGAAAATGTCCAGTGAAGGAATTTATTCAACTTGTAAAACTATTTTTTTTGTAGGGTAGGCCGGTATGATCTCTCGATCATGAGTTTTTGGAAATTGTTGTAGTGGATTAACACTTTCCACTATCTTCTAGGAATGTTCAGGTGTCTAAAAACTAGTTACTTGATCAGTATTGGGATTAGATTTGGGAGTTTTTATTGCTTCAAAAAACTCCTCCTATTCACTATTAAAATTATTTGTTTGTGAATTTTCAGATTGATCAAGTGTCTCATGATTGTGCTGAACTTATTGATAATTTGACTCTGTTCCATTACTTTATTTTCGCTCATGCATCTCTATCTCTTGGATTACCTGAACAATTATATTTTATGGGCTATCCTTTTTAGATTTGGATTCATTTTCAATGTGATCCGAATTATGAGATTGATGCTCTCATTGACCTGATTCATCCTTAGACATGTCTTTCGCTTCATTATCCAAGCTGATACTTGGAGTAGGTTTGTTGACATCTTCAATAGTTAACAAATTGAGAGGAACTCTCTCAAGTCTCTTATTTATATATATTTGGACTGCTTTCAAATCATCTTGGCTTAGTTGCCTAGATGCAAATTTGATTATATCTAAAAAAAATTCCATGCCTTGGAAGAGATCATCAAATCCATCAGTTTCCTTTAAAAAAGGCTTCATTTTGAGCTTTGTAGTGTAATTTCTAATTACATCATTTGGATGGTATAACCTCTTTGGCATTTCTACCAATTTCAAGAGATTAATTTTGGAAACCTCCTTGTAGGTATGGCCAATATCATAAAGTGAAAAAGTGCCGCATTGTACAAGGAAATTAGGCCAAAAGGACTTCTTAGCATCTTTCAGTTGTTTAGTGATACCATTAACAAGTTGGTAAGCTATCTCTCATGCAAGCGACTCGTCGGGAACATAATATGGTAGGACGTAGGCAGAAGCATAACTCCCGAATACTCTGACATATGTAAAATTATCCTCTGCAAACCACCTAGCCACAGAAATAATATCTACGCTAGCCTCTTCAGAAACCCTAGGGTCCTTCTTATTGAATATCATTTGGTACATAGGTAATATGACTCCATGAAAAATTCTATAAAAGTGCGGGTGGAAGTTTGAATCCTAAAGGTCTCTGTGGTAAATGTGAATTGGGGTAGGGTCTTGGGTAGTCCATTTCCATCATATTATCACACTCAAAATTTTCAAAATTTGATTTGATAAGGTCACCATACATTTCATGTTATGTCATGCTGGGTCAAGTCTTTGATGAAGAATTTACCAAACCATGTTTATCCTATGTCAAAAAAACCACCTTCAGTCATGTCATGTCAGTCAACTACACTCCATGTCTTCTTGTTTTCACACCCATGCCTTCAAATTACAAAAGTGAGCCACTAGCTAGTTAAACACAGTTTCGTAGCAAATTCAATGTAAAATAGGCATATTTTGCTACAAAAATAGCTAATAATTTCATAGCAAATATGAGGATTTCTCTGTTTTTTTACTTTTGAGCAGTCAACTTCAAGGGTAGTTTCTGGGAAAATAGAGAATTATTTTAAGAAACTGAGAGATTTTATTATCAAGGACATATAAAATAACATTAACCTCTTTCACTTTTCTCAAAGGTGCTACAAATTAAGAGATTTAGAGATGTCTTCCGGTCCTATTTTCAGAATGCAGAATTTTTTTGTTTAATACATGTTTTTAGAATGTAGATTCTAGATAGATGAAGATGGGTTTCAAAAACCAAGAGAGTTTTTTCTTCAAGACATATTGACCTACATGAACCTCCTTCATTTTTCAATATATATCAAGTATATGGATATATGATCTCATCTCTGAACCCTATGTTTTCAGAAAAAATAGAGTCATTTTAGTGATGAATAAACTTGCTAAAGGTGAAAATGATGTTTTGAAGAGGGTAAGAGGCAAGTTTGCATGATCATATTTCATTATAATAATTTTCATACCTACAAATGAAATTTGGAAGAAAAATGAAGATTTTGGAATTTTCTCCATTATCATGTAGTTTCCTAGCGTGCTCCAGGCTTGAAGGCCAAAAAACGCTACAAAATTTTTGAAGATGCTTTTTTGCCTATAAAAATAGATTTTTGAAGATCCAAGGAGGTAGGTTGATGGTATTCACTCATTTTTACTTGACAAACATTATTTGACCAACAGAGGTGGCAGAAGGAAAAAACAAAGGACAAAAACAATCTCACTACTAAACTACACTACGAAAATTTTTGTACATGACTATTTTAGCAATCAACTTCAAGTTTGATTTCAGACCAGATGAAAAAGTATTTTGGAAATATTAAAGAGGTTTTTTTTCATCACAAGTCCAACTTCAAACACCTCTCTTAGTTTTTACAAAGCCATCGGGTTTGGAAATTATACACTCATCTTTGAAGCCTATTTTTTAGAATTTTCACTAACCAGATTTGTGAAAACATTTTAAAAATTAATCTTGGAGGAGGTCCAACTCAGCATCCACGTGGCATAATGACACATCAGCACTCTAGTACACTCAGAAAATTAGTAGGTTGCAGTTGATAAGGGTCATTAAGTTGATTTTTTGAGCTATTAATGAAAGAAGAGTCCTTTTTGTATTCAAACTCTGCAAAACAGAAATATCCCTAGGAAGTCTCCAAGTGATGGAATCATGTTTGAAATAGGTCTTTGAGGTGGGAATTCGAAGCTAGCAAGATGGAATATCATTTGTATGAGTCCTCATTCTATAAATGAGATATTTTTAGAGTTAGAAAGGGTGGGGAGATGTTATTAAGGCACTACTCTTGTAATTTTTGTCTATCAGTAATATACAGTTGCAGCAGCCTATTTCAGACCTGAGATTCTTCTATGTGTTCTTATGTATATTTCTTATATCAGTATTTTACTTTCTCTCCATTTTTCTAGTTGTATAATCACTTGGAATTCATGATTACATGCTCCAACTTCCTTTATACACCTAGTCTATTTTTTTTTCATGTTTTATTAGTTTTCTTATGTATAATCACTTGGAATTCATGGTGACATGCTCCAACTTCCTATATGCATATAGCTTGTTGTTTTTTCCTTCATGTGTGGTTTTATAAGAACACAATTTCCTCATCTTCCATGAGATATATTGACTTGTGACTTATTTTTCATATTGACTCCATAAGCCCAATGGTATTAAACCTTATACATCTTTCACCTACATAAAAACACATTCAATCCAATTCAAAGTTAGCCATATTCTTTCAAGTTGATCATTGAATATCCTTTATCAATTTGAGAGAGCCCTCTTAGACTAGAAAGGCTAATTTCCAGTTACAAGTGGTTTGAAATAGTTACTCCAAGTTGACCATTGAAGTAGCCCAACAGGACTCAATTTGATGATAACATTTTGGTGTCGTTGCCAAGGATCGAAGGTGTAAATATTCCCTGGGAAGAACTACAAATTTTCCATTCTAAGGTCTGAGACCATCAGACACTTGGCACATATTGGTTTTGTTTCTGCTCTGGTGACTCCACACATCAAATAATAAATTAGAAGGTGACTCCACTTCTTGAGGATTAGTAGCTTGATGAAGTTCCAAGATGAGTTCCATTACAATAATAAATGCCAGGTATGCCCCTATGAATCGGTCTCACATCCCTAGTTTTCCAAATCCTATGCCAAAGGTCGATTGGTTAATTGATCTTCCCATATTTAAAAATGAAAAGAAAGAAAATGTTGCTCTTTATTTGGTTAGATTCCATATGCATGTAGACAGACTTAAGGTTCAGTTCCCTAAGGATTCTCTCATGAAGATGTTTATGGTCACTTTAGAAGGAAAAGCATGGTCTTGGTACGAAAGCTTGCCAAATGGTTACTTATATTCTCTTGTTGATTTCCATGTTTCATTTTATGAGATGTATAAAGAATATCATTCTTCCTTATTTCTGGTCAAAGACTGCTGTAAACATTGTGTGAGTTTTATTGAATATTTGGAGAATTGTTATGAAGATGATGAGTTCATGGATGAGGAAATTTTAGAGGCCCTTCATGACAATCCCTTTCATCACCAAGAAGAAAGGATAGCCTCTCTCTTGGATGAAAATGAAACCCAGCAGGAGTTTATTTATGAAAATCATGTTACATCCTCTGATTTTGATGAAAAGTTGTAGCAAACTTGTCAGTCTTTTGATCATCAGGATTATGAGAATCATTTCAAACAACAAGAGGAAATACTGGAAGATAATTGCTATAATCCTCAAGTAAAGGAAGAAATTTATTCTTCGTGTCATTCCTTGCAACAGCCTACATCAAATGAAGAAAATTTATACAATCATATGGGTATACTTGTTGAATCATATGAAGAGTTACCTTTAGAAATTTATGTGGTACATGCTGAGGTAGTTCCTTTTGAAAGTGTCCAAGAGTACTCCAAGTATTTCTTCCTCTCAATTGAAAATAATGATCAACGGATTTTTTCTTTTTTATTTGAGAAAGGTCACAAGGGTTATAATGAAGAATGTAAACAAGGAACATCATCAAAGGATCATATTTACTCACACTTTCTTGTTGATAAACAAGAATTATTCGTGCATACTCTCAAAGATCCTTTTGCAGCTCTGCTGGAATCTTCTATAGGAATGAATTTCAATATGATTCTCAGTTATGTATACAAATTCAGATGGTGGAACAACTTTTCATCTCTCAAGAATGGCTTTATGATCAAAGAAGTGGAATGTTCATTCCAATCTATTACTCCTCTTCTTGATTGGCTTCATTAAAAGGGTGAGATCACTTGATTCAGCGTTTATGATAAACAATAGAGTAGGATAATTTGTATATAAATAAGCTTGAAGATCAAGCATTTTTTCAATTTCAGTTTTAAATTCAGCATGTGTAATTTCAGTTCTTTAGCAAGTATTGGTTTTTTAGTGCCAAGGTTACAGGTCAGAGCAAGTTGCAAGTTTTCATTTTGAAGATGGGAGTAGCCCAATATAGGTGGCACTGGAACTACTAGTTCTTTGTTGTACCACAGGGGCACACCATCCCAAGTGGAGCCACTGTTATCACACTCAAAATTTTCAAAAAAAAAAATTGATAAGGTCACCATATGTTTCATGTTATGTCATGTTGGGTCAAGTCTTTCATGAATAATTTACCAAATCATGTCTATCCTATGTCAAAAAAACCACCATGAGTCATGCCATGTCAATCAACTACACTCCATGTCTTCTTGTTTTCACACCCATGCCTTCAAATTAAAAAAGTGAGCCAATAGCTAGTTAAATACAGTTTCGTAGTGAATTCAGTGTAAAATAGGCAAATTTCGCTATGAAACTGGCTAATAATTTCGTAGCGAATATGAGGATTTCTCTGTTTTTTTACTTTTGAGTGGTCAACTTCAAGGGAATTTTCTAGGAACAAAGAGAAGTATTTTAAGAAATTGAAAGAGGTTATTTTCACTAACATATAAAATAACATTAACCTCTTTCACGTTTCTCAAAGGTGCTACAAATTGGGAGACTCGGAGATGTCTTTCGGCCCTATTTTTAGAATGTAGAATTTTCCTGTTTTATACATCTTTTTAGAATGCATATTCTAGACACATGGAGATGGTTTTAAAAAACCCAAGAGAGGTTTTTCTTAAATAAATAATTACCTACAAGAACCTCCTTCATTTTTTCAATATCTATCAAGGATAAGGAGATAATATTTCATCTCTGAACCCTATTTTTTTATAAAAACAGAGTCATTTTAGTGATGAATAAACTTGCTAAAGGTAAAAATTATGTTTTTTAAAGAGGGTAAGAGGAAATTTTGCATGATCATATTTCATTATATCACTTTTCAGACCTACAGATTAAATTTGGAAGAAAAATGAATATTTAGGAATTTTCTCCATTATCAGGTAGTTTCGTAGCGTGCTCCAGGCTTGAAGGCCATAAAATGCTATGAAATTTCTAAAGATGTTTTTTTGCCTATAAAAACAGTTTTTTGAAGATCCAATGAGGGAGGTTGATGGTATTCACTCATTTTGACTTGAAAAACATTGTTTGACCAGCAGAGGTGGTAGAAGGAAAAGACAAAGGACAAAAACAATCTCGCTACTAAACTACGCTACGAAAATATATGTACATGACTGTTTTAGCAGTTAAATTCAAGTTTAATTTCAGACAAAATGAAAAATTATTTTGGAAATATGAAAGACATTTTCCTTTAGAAAATTTCAATATACAAAAACCTCTCTCAGGTTCTACAAAGCCATCAGGGTTTGGAAATTATACACTTATCTTTGAAGCATATTTTTCAAAATTTTCACTAACTAGATTTGTGAAAAAATTGTAAAAATTTGACTTGGAGGAGGTGCAGCTCAGCATCCACATGGCATAATGACACTTCATCACTCTAGTACACTCAGAAAAATATTTGGTTGCAGTTGATAAGGGTTATTAAATTGATTTGTTCAACTATTAATGAAAGAAGAGTCCTTTTTGTATTCAAACTCTACAAAACAGAAATATCCCTAGGAAGTCTCCAAGTGATGGAATCATGTTTGAAATAGGTCTCTGGGGTAGTAATTTGAAGCTATCAAGGTGGAATATCATGTGTATGAGTCCTCATTCTATAAATGAGATAGTTTTAGAGTTAGAAAGGGTGGGGAGACATTATGAAGGCACTACTCTTGTAATTTTTGTCTATCAGTGATATACAGTTGCAGCAGCCTATTTCAGACATGAGATTCTTCTATGTGATCTTATGTATGTTTCTTATATTAGTCTTTTACTTTCTCTCTAGTTTTCTAGTTGTATAATAACTTGGAATTTGGAATTTATGATTACATGCTCCAACTTCCTTTATACACCTAGTCTGCTATTTTGTCATGTTTTATTAGTTTGCTTATGTATAATCACTTGGAATTCATGGTGACATGCTCCAACTTCCTGTATGCATATAGCTTGTTGTTTTTTCCTTCATGTGTGGTTTTATAAGAATACAATTGCCTCAGCTTCAATGAGATAGATTGACTTGTGACTTATTTTTCATATTGAATTCATAAGCCCAATGGTAGTAAACCTTATACATCTTTCACCTACACAAAAACACATTCAATCCAATTTAGAGTTACCCATCTTCTTTTAAGTTGTTCATTGAATATCCTTTATCAATTTGAGAGATCCCTCTCAGATTGGAAAGGCTAATTTCCAATTACAAGTGGTTTGAAATATTTACTCCAAGTTGACCATTGAAGCAGCCTAAGAGGACTCAATTTGGTGATAACATTTTGGCGCCGTTGCAGGGGATCGAAGGTGTAAATTTTCCCTAGGAAGAATGAAAAAGTTTCAGTTCTAAGGTTTGAGAGCAACAAACACTTAGGAACATATTGGCTATATTTCTGCTCTGGCAACTCCACACATCAAATAATCAATTGGAAGGTGAATCCACTACTTAAGGATCAGTAGCTTGATGAAGTTCCAATATGAGTTCCATTGCAAGAATAAATGACAAGTATGCCCCTATGAATCGGTCTCACATCCCTGGTTTTCCAAATCCTATGCCAAAGGTCGATTGGTTAACTGATCTTCCCATATTTAAAAATGAAAATGAATACAATGCTGCTCTTCATTTGTTTAGATTCCATATGCATGTACACAGACTTAAGGTTCAGTTCCCTGAGGATTGTCTCATAAAGATGTTTGATGGGTTGGAATTAAGGTATGTTTTCACCCTAATTTTACTTTGAATTATCCTACATTTTTAGAATTTCTCTCATATTAACAGTAAAGGAAAGGAGGGTTAATGCAAAATTAGGACAAATAGAGTAACAGTAAGAAGCATGTTTAAAACAACAAGGATTTGACTTATTTCATCTTTATTCGCAGGAAAATGAGGCAAATGAATCGACGATGAAAAAAAGACAGCTGACAGACAAAGAACATGAATCCACAATAACCCCCAGGGACGATCGGAAGGCAGAAAGACAGATCCACGTCTGAAGAACTCAAATGATAGCCATGCTCAGTGGGCTGTCGTTTGGAAAAGACCATTCCATGGAGAAAAACTGCCTTTAAAAAGGCCAAGGATGGACGAGAGAAGGGAGGCGGAATAAGAATTATCTTCTTTAATAGGCGTATCAGGACAGAACTGTCCAGTTGTATTCATGTCTTGACTCTTTTTAATAAAGAATTTTGGTATTTTGAATAGTCATTTCCTGAGTTTTCCATCGCATTGGACTTTTGGTGGTTTGGGCCCAGCCCTGGGAGTTTCCACGCTCACCTCTGTATTTTACGTTAATTACGAAATTTATGTTCAATTATCTAATGTGTTCTGTGAGATATATTTCTACTTGTTAACTTCTATGCTTTGTGATGTTGCGTTTTCCCATGACACTCAGGCAGTTTATTGCTCATGTTTCTAGTTTGCAGTAATAGTTTTATAACTGTTGGACATTTTCATCGTTTTCTCAATTCCTTTATATATGTTTATAAGCTTTAGCATGATCTCTGTTCAATACTTTATATCGCCAAGAATTAGATCTTTCCATCGGTACTATAGGATTTCTTGTTGTGCTTAATATAAAAGAATGTTAGTCAGTTAGTTCACAAGAGAATTCCATTGCAAAATTAAAATAAGAAATTGTTGTTTAATTCATTGAGTTTGTTGTTCCATTCAGTAGGACTGTTGTTCAATTCATCGAGTGTGCTATTCAATCATATATTATTCTCACTAGGCTTATTTAGACAGGATATTTAATGGCATTTTACAAATCCCATTCCCTTTGAGTTGATTGAACTTGGATAATTATTTTATCTTCTTCATAGTAATATAGAGTAGCGATTTCTGATGTCACTCGCATATACGGTGCTCACACTCTTGAAATAAGAAGACTTACCCTGGGTTGAAAATTGAATGAGAAGCATAGAGGTTGCCTATATTAGTCACCTTAAAGAACCAACATTTTTGGTTTCGTTGCCGGGGAGAGTGTTGAAGAGCGACATCCTTTATTCCTTGTTCTTTGTTGCTGCGAAGCATTGGGTATTAAAAACGAGAGGTAAGAACCTGCGTACTGGCAAGAAAAACGCTTTCCCCCTAACCCACTTCTCAGCAATTGATCAAAGGTTAGTAGAATAGATGCTCTTGTTTTATGACTAGAAATATAGAAACAAATAAAAATAATTCACAAAATTCTACAAAACCCAAAGGACTGGTAATCCTTGGTATAATGACATACATAGATGAAATCGTTAAGAGAGCTGAATCCTAGGCATCTGTAGGACCTAGAATCATTCCCACTCAAATTCCTACTACTCTCCCTCAGGCAGCAGCCTCACAATCTGCAACCCATGCCGAGATTCACAGTGAAACTGAAGGTTCTGAACAAAGCCTCAGGACTACTGAACACATAGGTACTGACCCTTCGAGAGAGGGAGGTTCTTGCAATTTACAAGAAGGAGAAGGAGAAACTAGTGGGGCAATACAAGTAGGAGCTCTAGAACCTAAATCCCCTGAAAAAGTGCTCGAGACCAAGACGCTTGGTATTCCAGATCGAGGGAGTGTTGTAAAGCCTCCTCCCCTCTCGCCACCCAATCCCACTAAGTGTTCATGGGACTCAGTAGGGGAACCATCAATAACTAGGACCAAATGAAGAACATTTTTCTAACTAAATATCAAGATTATTTCCAGACTCGGGAATTAAAAGATGAAATCTTCAATATGTCTGGAAAATACAATGAGACATTAGAAGAGTATGTTGAAATATTTTAGTATAATCTGCAAAGGTCCCCATATACTGCATTATCCAAAGACATCCTGAAAGAAACAATAATTAAGGGAATGAAAGAATAATGGGTTGAAACACTCAATATAATGAGAAGAGGGGACATCTACTAAGAAGTATATGATGAAATTATTTCGCTCTGTATCAGGTGCTCTCGGGGCAGCACGCGAAATAAGCCAATTGGGCGAGACTTGACAAAGAAAGATCTCAAGCAGTCTAGTGGCAACGTAACCAGGGTAGATTTTGGTAATCTTTTGGAAGACTTTAGAACTGAAATTTTAGTTACTTTGACAACATAGCTTGAATTCTTACAAGCCAAGCAGAAGCAAGCTATAGCAGAACAAAACTTGGCCTTCTTCTGCCCACGCTGTCGGAAGAAGCACAGCCAAAGGGAATGCCCCTTAGACACTATTCAGACTTGTGCTATCTGCACTAAGGATCATGCCACGGATCACTGCCCTTCACTCTCAGGACTCAAAGAATTTTACAAAGAAGCAGAAGAAGAAATAGAACCAGTCTACTTGAGAAACCAGCGTCGGCAATGGCAAACATGACCAGTTATGCCTCAATACTTGCCTCTGTTCTTTCCTTCTCCACCGTTTAACAAACAAAACCACTCAACAGCTTGGAAAAATCAACCGCCTTTCTCCACTTGACCATCTCAGTCGTCTCCTATAGTGGCTTGGCCAACGCAACCCTCTACTAGGAATAATTGGCCAGGTTTTCCCTGTTCTCCTCCATATTGGAAAAACAACCTATATCAAACTTAGTGGCCAGCATCCCCTTCTCAAACCAAAAATTGGCCTCAAAATTGGCAACGACCTCTAGGAATGACCCACCCACCAATGGGGACAAGAATTCAAAATCAACCTACACTGCCAGCTCCATGCCCTGTCCAGCACAACCCTCAGCCTATCATCCTTCCTCAGTTACCAGCCCAACCCAATCCTAACCCCAACAACAGGTCAATTCAGCTAATCCAAATTATAGAAAATCCCAACCCCAAAACTAAACAGAAGTAATGTAATGAACTAAGGCTGAGATCAGGACGTATTATCTCACCTGCACAAGGGATGACCCCACCACAATTGGAATATGGGACTCCTATAGAGCCTAGACAAACAAATGTAATTGAAGCAGAGGTGGAGCAACAAAAGGAAATTATTGACCAAGAGAAGCCTGAAAATCTTAGGATTTTTTCAACTCCTTTCCCTGAAAGGTTAACACTGCCTAGACCAATGGTGTCCCCAGAATTTGATATTTTGGGAGAATTGAGAAAACTTTGCATCAATTCCTCTTCTGTAGGCTATAAAGTACATCCCCATCTATGCCAAGACAATTAAAGAACTGTGTGGAAGGAAGCAAGCAAAAAGAGAAAAGATTTCTCCCACTGTTCATGTAGTAGGAACACTTTCTGACTTATTGTTGGGTAAGGAGGCCCCCATTAAATATGATGACCCAGAGAATCCCATAGTAACTGTACAAATCTCTGGCCACTCCTTTCCAAACACATTGGTCAATTTAGGGGCAGCCATTAACATCTTAATAATAGGGACCTATGAAAAACTAGACATATCAGCGTTAGAACCCATAGCTACACTGTTGGAACTCGCCAACAGGTCTGTTATCAGGCCAGAAGGAATATTGCAGGACAACCTAGTTTTTGTAGAATCATGGGAGTATCCGGCTGATTTCCTATTTATTAACCTAAAAAATCGAATGGACGGGAACCCCTTGATACTTGGACGGCCTTGGTTAGCAACAGTCGATGCTTACATAGGTTGCCGGACAGGCAGCATGGCCATTGCTAGGGGATATTCCATAAAGAAAATTATCATTTACCCACCTACCAAACCAATTTTACCCACGGTACACATTCACAAGCATCTGCATACATATTGGGAGAAAAATATACATCCACCTCTGACATTAATCGAAGCTCTTGAATTTAAATATCAAACTGAAGATGATGTAATCAATAACTTTATGAATCAGCCGCCTGCATCCGAAAACTTGAAATGCCAAATGCTGAAAATAGTTCTTGAAGAGGAAACACAAGAAGATCTCTTGACAAACCTTGATGATCAACATATACCTACAATCGTTATATGCAACAGCATACACGTTGATATTGAGCTAGGGAAAATTTTGAATATCAATGGAAATCTAGATGGTGACCAAAGGCAAAAGCTCATAAAGGTGTTATAGAAGTATCAGGGAGAATTTTCTTGGGACTACCTAGACATGAAGGGCATAGACCCCCAGCTATGCACCCATCATATCTATACCGACAAGGAGGCTCGGCCTATTCGACAACCCCAGCATAGGTTAAACCCTCATCTAAAAGACGTGGTAAAAGAGGAACTACAAAAACTATTGGACATGAATTTCATTTATCCTATTTCAGATAGAAAGTGGGTCTCCCCTCTGGTAGTCGTCCCTAAAAAGAATGGGAAATGGAGAAACTGTGTGGATTATTGAGAACTGAATAAGGTGACACAGAAGGACTACTTCCTTCTTCCTTTTATTGATCAAGTCTTGGATACATTGGCAGGGAAGCTTTTCTTTTCTTTTCTTGACGGTTTCAGCGATTACAATCAAATCCAAATAGCCCCTGAAGTCCAGGATAAAACAACCTTTACCTTCCCATGGGGTACATTTTCCTACTGGGTGCTACCATTTGGACTACCCCAGCAACCTTTCAAAGAGCCTTACTCAGCATTTTTTCTGATTTAATAAATGAGGGGCTTGAAATTTACATGGACGACTTCACCCCATATGGTGGTGATTTTTATCAATCATTAGAAACATTAGAAAAAGTATTGGAACGATGTATTTCCACCAGGTTATGCCTAATAAATGAAAAATGCCACATGATGATGACTGAAGGAGTAATCTTGGGGCACTATATCTCTGCAGCATGAATACAGGTAGACCATGCAAAAATAAAGGTAATCCTTTTATTAGCCACACCTTGAACACAGACAGAGGTGCGTATTTTTCTTGGGTATGCAAGGTATTATCATAGGTTTATAAAGAATTTTTCGCAAATTGCTGCACCTTTGTATGCTCTAACTGGAAATGTCAAATTCCATTGGTCTAATAAGTGTGACACTGCTTTTACAGATTTAAAGAGATTGGTCTCAATAGCACCAATCTTACGCAGTCCTAACTAGGAGCTGCCTTTTCACATTTCTTCAGATGCATCCGATACAACGATAGGGGCAGTTCTTGGTCAAGAAGAAGACAAAAATCCCTATGATATTTATTATATCAGTAAAAATCTTACTCATGTTGAATTAAATTACACAGTGACAGAAAAAGAGTTCCTCGCAGTCATTTATGCTATTAATAAGTTTAGACATTATATAACAAGCTATCAAGTACTCTTGTATACTGACTCTGCCATTAAATATTTAGCCAATAAACCAATCACAAATGAGAGAATAAAGTCATTGGTTGTTGCTTTTGTAGGAATTTGACATAACCATCAAGGACCGCCCAGGAAAAGAAAACGTGGCCGTAGAATTCCTATCCAGAGTTCCAAAGACAAATGACACACTAGCAGTTGACGAGCAATTTCCTGATGAACATCTGTTTGTCGTAGCAATAAAAACGCCATGGGATGCAGATGTATCAAATTACTTGGCAGTAGGGAAACTACCCAGGAATTTATCATCAAGGGAACGAAAGCTGATTGTACAACATAGTGCCAGGTTCTCCTAGATTGGTGGATACCTCTTCCACACAGGGGCTGACATGCATATACATAGATTCATCCGGGAAGACGAGATATATGATATCCTATAGGCCTGTCACAATGAACCATGTGGCGGACATTTCGTAGATCGCAGAACGAGACACAAAGTATTACAATTTGGTTATTATTGGCCTACGATCTTCAAAGATGTGAAAAAATATGTCCAAGCCTGCGATAGTTCCCAAAGAATGGGCCGCCCAGGCCAAGCAGATGAAATTCCACTACAACCACAATTGGTAATAGAACCGTTCAAATGGTGGGAACTAGACTTCGTTGGGTCGTTCAACCCACCATCGAATCAGAAAACCTATAAACTGGTTGCCACGGACTACGTAACGAAATGGGTGGAAACAGTAGCCTTATCAAAAGCCACGGAGGAATCTGTGATTAACTTTCTATTCGAGCTATTTGTGCGATATGGTCTACCAAGGGAAGTTATAAATGATGGAGGGGCACAATTTGTAGGTAATAAAATCACAGCCACTCTAAGAAATCATCACATCTTCCACAGAGTCACGTCTCCTTACCACTTGTAGGTGAATGAACAGGTCAAAAGCACCAAAAAATTCCTTGAAGAAATCCTTACTAAAACGGTATCATCACATCACCGAGACTGGGCCACTAGACTCCCAGAGGCCCTGTGGGCTTATCGCACAACATGGAGAAACACCACTGGATATTCTCCGTATCATCTAGTATTTGGAAGAGAGCTCATTTTTCCCATTGAATTCGAAGTCAAAACTCTAAGGATAGCTCAAGAAGTAGGATTGAACTTGACGGAGGCCTAGATTAAAAGACTCCAGCAAATAAATGAATTGGATGAAACACAGCTATTGGGTCTACAGCGCATAGCGATCATACAAAAACAATGAGCTAAATGGCATGACAACCTCATCAAAAATAAGACATTCTAGAAAGGAGATTGGGCACTTCTTTATGACACCAGATTCCAAGTTTTTCCAGGAAAATTGCAGACAAGGTGGCTCGGTCCATATGAAATCCAAGAAGTGCATAATAATGGTACCCTCACCTTGACCACCATAGATGGGTATGGTTCTAAATTTCGAGTCAATGGGCACAGAGTACGCCTCTATCACAAACCTCTCACAAAGGAGTCTTTCTGCCAGCAGGTACGAAACGATCCCACCATCCAAGTTGTGGCAGAAGAGGGTGATAACCCCACAACCTCAAGTACCTGAGAGTTTGCTACCATCAGTTGTAAATAATGTATATAATCTCCTTGAAATTCCTAGTTCTTATTTTGTTGTACATTCTTCATACTCGCAACTATATCCTTTTCTCATTCTCTTTTATTTTTATTTCTCCTTGTTGTTCAATTCAATTGAACAGCTATTGTTCAATCGGATTGAACAGACGTGTTTTTGTGTTTTTAATTTCCTTGCTGATCAAATTTTTTGACCGGCTGCTATTCAATCCAATTGAACAGACATTGTTCAATCGGATTGACCAATCGTGTTTTTTTGTTTTTATTTTCCTTGCTGTTCAAATTCTTTGAATGACTGTTGTTCAATCCAATTGAACAACTGTTATCCAATCGGATTGAACAGTCATGTTTTTGTGTTTTTATTTTCCTTGCTGAACGGTTGCTATTCAATCCAATTGAACAATTGTTGTTCAATCGAATTAAACAACCATGTTTTTGTGTTTTTATTTTCCTTACTATTCAAATTCTTTAAACAGCTGCTGTTCAAACCAATTGAATAATTGTTGTTCAATCAGATTAAACAACCATATCTTTGTGTTTTTATTCATTTTTTATTTTTCCTTATTGTTCAAATGCTTTGAATGACTGTTGTTCAATCGGATTGAACAACTAAGTTTTTGTGTTTTGTTTTCTCCTTTTTGTTCAAACTCTTTGAACGACTGTTGTTCAATCAGATTGAACAACTGTGTTTTTGCATTTTTATTCTTTCCTTTATCGATATCCTACCCTCGATCCACACCCTAGCTATAAAAGGAATATCTGAGTAGGAAGTGGTAGTTGAAGAGAAGAGGGAAGCAGTAAAATTACCAATATGATGATTCTTTGACACTATAATCTCTAAACCAGAAGACGACATTGTACATATATGAAATGAAAGGCTAAGTCATTCCCAGCCCAAATATGTTATCATACAATACATGATCTTATGATGGTATATCTTTCTGCATTTTCGAGTAGTATTTCCCTCTGATATGAAGAAATAGGAATAAGGGGTATTAATTGTATTGGCATTATTTTTACTTCTCTCACCATCCCCAACTCTTAAGGAGTTAATGAGCCTCCCTTCATGTAAAAAGAATAACTATTATGTTTACATGCAAATTTTTAATAGAGGATAGGGGGTCTCATCACGAGCCAGCCTACCGTGATCATAAGGGTTTAACAAGTGACATGCCCACAATGGCCATCACACCAGGGTAATGACCTTCTCATATACCTGAAGGAAAGGAGGCCTCATCACGATACGGCCTGATCACTCTGCTACAATCCTAGTGAATGGCACTGTGACTATTTGGCCATCATACCAGCACAGTGACCTCCTCATAAATCAAAATGATTATGTTTCAAAAAAATAAGTACTATGCTCATATGAAAATTTTCAAGAGAGGATAGGGGGTCTCATCACGAGCCATCCTACCATGTTTATAATAGTTTAGCAAGCGAAATGCCCACAATGGCCACCACACCAGGGTAATGACCTTCTCAACTACTTGAAGGACAGGAGGTCTCATCACGAGCCGGCTTGATCACTCTGCTACAACTCTGGTGAGTGGCACTGTGGCTATCTGGCTATCATACCAGCATGGTGATATCTCCACAAAATTGGAAAAATAATTACTTTTACATAAGGATCCAGGCTCATTTTTCGGCCTAAAATAGCAACCATGTCGAGGCTATGAATTCCTGTTGGCAGCAGTGGCTTTGCTTATGGTATGAGAGTATGTTTCAACGATAGCCAATTACTCTTACATATACCTTATCTCCCATTTTTCTTCCGTTCTTAACATAAGACCACTACTCGAATTAGTGATAATTATAGTCTACCACATAAGTAACTATAAGCGAGATATGCTTACATGTTTGAACTTCGGGATGACAACACCAATCATTACCTATCTCAGTCTTGCTTTCATCACACTTTATTATTAAATAAGGACATCCTATCATAATAATAGCTATACTTATTTCTCCCCTTCTCTAGTCACTTTCGCGTGAGATACACTTATGAAAACTTCCAAATCTGACCTTTAAACTGCATGCGCTCATAATTACCCAATTACTCTTGTTTCCTTGAGCTCCAAATCCACGGCCTCCACTCTCATGTACAGGCTATGATTACTGAATCTTGACATTCCCCTCGTATGCATTCATGATTGATCAAATCCCTCTTGTACTTGAGGACGTGGATGCCCTTACTTCAACAGAGGGGGTGTAATTATTCATAAATAAGAAAGCATGCGAATTTCCTCCACAAATTCCGTTGGATACACTGATAAAACCAAAGGAGCATCGCAATTAAGGTTGAAGTTACCTGCATAAGGGTGAAATTTCCCTTTCTCTTGCATACAGTGTTCATTCTAAACAAAAAAGCCAAAAGAGAACACAATCAGAAGGAGAAATTAGCTCAAGAAAACGCATAAGCCATGGGAGGAAACTCTCTCCGGAATGAGCCTTTGAACTTCCCGATTTCAGATGTAGCTAGCACTATCCTCCAGCAAGCTGGTTGGATACCATATTTACACATATTACAAGGATTTGATACGGAGATAGCAATTGAGTTCCTGCAAAACCTACAAAAGGGCACAAGACCAGGTGGATCAAGCCAAGAAAAAAATCACTACGATTTGTTCTCTATATTCTGATGCACTAACATGCAGGGCACCAGCCACCAACTATGCCCTATTCCTAGTGGAATGATATTTACTACTAAAAATCAAGGCCATCAGGGCATGGAAGCCCACAAATTTCAAAGCTATAGAGGAATTTTTTCATTGCTGTAATGATCAAGATGAACAGGTCCAACGCCTTTTATGTGAACTTTACATGCACAACTTCTTTCTAGAAGAGGACAGCCACAACAATCCTAGTGCCTTTATAGGAGATGTTCAGTTCCAGGCCTTCCTCTCTTTTTCTAAGAACCATATTAGGTGGGCCAAATCCTATAACATTTTACAAAAGAGAGAAAATGGCCTAGACCTGTGGGTTAGAGGAGAGCCTACTAAACCCCTGTAGCTATTCATCCAACACAATAATTTCATGCAAAGAAAGGGTGTAAGGACTAAGCAACCCATCCATAAAGACATTATAAAGCATGGGTGGGAGTATTTCAAAGACATTCAAGAAGCAGCCCTGGCAGTAGCCAAACAAAGGTGGATGGCCTCCACAAACAATGTAAAAATTAGGGAGCCATTTGGCTACAGAAACTTCAAAGCAGCCACCTCCATATTCCTCTCATATAGTAACTTGGTCTTCAACATGGGTCCTGAATGGTTAGGGTTCAGGTATATATGCCCTCTCATCTGGTACCCCCTTATGGGTTATGATCATGACTACGAACTGCTAGAAGGACACACAAATGGTGCCTTTGCAAGAATTAGACAGAAACAGGGTTTCAGAGCATACAAGGAAGA
Source organism: Pinus albicaulis (assembly GCA_034641835.2). NCBI lineage: Eukaryota > Viridiplantae > Streptophyta > Pinopsida > Pinales > Pinaceae > Pinus > Pinus albicaulis. The sequence continues at coordinate 1,303,357,377 of CM076582.1, read as the reverse complement.
ATTCTACCCTGCCTATTCCTTGACACAGTTACATCTCAACCATTTTTTTTCACAAGGACCTGCAAATAGGTAAGCAGGGGAGTATGTTGGGCCAGAATTAAGGTATGTTTTCACCTTACTTTTACTTCGAATTATCATACTTTTTTATAATTTGTCTCGTCTTAACAGTAAAGGAAATGAGGGTTAATGAAAAATCAGGACAAATAGACTAACAGTAAGAAGAATTTTTAAAACAACAAGGATTTGACTTATTTCATCTTTATTTGCAGGAAAATGAGGCAGCTGAATCGACGATGAATAAAAGAGAGCTAACATAAAGAGAACATGAATCCACAGTAACCCTCAGGGACGAGCGGAAAGCGGAAAGACGGATCCACGTCCGAATAACTCAAATGACAGCCACGCTCAACGGCCTGTCATTTGGAAAAGACCATTCCACGGAGCGAAATCGCCTTTCAAAAGGCCAAGAATGGACAAGAGAAGGGAGGTGGAATAAGAATTATCTTCTGTAATAGGTGTATCAGGAAAGAAATGTCCAATTGTATTCATGTCTTAACTCTTTTTTATAAAGAGTTTTGGTATTTTTGAATAGTCATTTCCTGAGTTTTCCATCGCGTTAGACTTTTGGTGGTTTGGGCCCAACCCTGGGAGTTTCTGCACTCACCTCTGTACTATACGTTAATTACGGAATTTATGTTAAATTATCTAATGCACTCTATGAGATATCTTTTTACTTGTTAACTTCCTTTTTTCTTTCTCCATCAAAGGTTTTGATCAAGCCTTGAGTGAACTTTGCAAAATTTTTCACCCTTGCATTGCTCAAGTGGTTGAACCACCAATCATAAGCTCCACCCTCCAAGTGTAGCGCTAAGATCTCAATAGCTTCTTCCTCCACTACAGGATGTAGCACGAAAAAGGCTTCCAACTTTCTCACCCAAGCTCTTGCTGTAGATAACCCATCAAAGGTAGACAATGGAAATCTATTGCCTTTGATTTCTCTTCTGCTGCAGGGTCCCCTCTCTTCCTTCAAATAGATGAATTGTGGAAGGGCTAGAGTCTCATTGAAGGCTCTAGGTTGAGATTTGTACTCAACAAGGTACTTACTTAGAATCAAATGATCCAAGTATCCTTCATGCTCATTGTCTTCTTCTTGATGAGAATAGGAAGTGCATGGTCCTTCCTCTTCTTTTTGCTCCTTTTTCTTGACCTCCTTGGAGAGGCTCTCCTTATTTCTAAAAATTGATGAGAGAAAGCTCATATTCTTCATTATCTTGATATTCTTCTATCTTCTTGGGCTGAGACCCACAGGCTGAGCCAAGAAAGATGCTTTGATACCACTGTAATATCCCAAAATGGGATCTGCTAGCAAGGCATGACTGCAAAACGCATTTTCCAGGAATGGCTGCTATAGGATTTGAAACCAAGACTTGGATCCCTTAGATAAATTTATCTAAGACCAAAATCCAAGAGGAGGCTCAAAATAAATCCCTCTAGGTGGCTTAAACATATCTCCCACACCTAGTTGTCTTCAGAAAGTGCCCGATGAAGGGACTGCAACAATGTATGAACATATAATGGAATAACAGCATTAATTTATAACCATGAACACATGAATATTTTTATAGCCAAAAAATTTATAATATAGCAGAAAATTTATACAATGCTTTTAGGAATCACTCACTCAATCTAGGCAATGAGAGCCTTACAAAACATGTACATGAAATATGAGATACACTGCTACACTGAGAATTCCCTAGGCTATGACTGCACAGTCTATAGAGAATGACTGCTGCAAAATGGTGTCAATATACAAATATGACAATATACATCTCAAATAAAATAGGGGGAGCAAGATCTCAACCCCTAGAAACAACAATACACAATCCTTGGGAGGATTGGCTGAAATATATGTACAAATGGCAAATCTACAGAAATGTCGGAGTTGCTGGGTAGCAGCTGCAACTCAAAACTAGAAATGGATGGAGATAGCTTAAGATGCTACAAATAATGGCTGAATCTCATCCAATGGATCTCTCAAGTGAAAGGCTGATCCAATCCTTGAAGATCTCACCCTCCAATCAACACTGCAATCCCTCACTACAAGTGCACTCTGAAAATAACGTAGTCTAAGAGGCTAACTGTGTTTTAGGTGGAATAGAAAGTGTTGGCCAAGTGCCAAGATCTGAAATGAGCTCTAAATCCTTCCTCACTGATCTCCCAAAAGAAAGAAGGCATCCTCCTTTGAAAAACAATCCAAGGAATGGTGTTGTGGATCCTCCACTACAACACCCTGCAACACAACGTTACACTTGAGCAGAAATAACATGTTGATAAAGGAATGGATTTGGCCTTGAGCCTGGATGTGGAGAAATGAAGTGAAATCCCTCAAGAGGCCTCTCAATAAGGTGATGAAATCCTAAACAGGAATCCATCATGCTAAACAGCACTGCAACTCAGCTAAACAGCCAGAGACTGCAAATAGTCTAAGCAGACAAGAAATCAATAATCATATGCATGTGAAACAATGGATGCCTTGCCCTCATTTTAAACACATGAGAGCTCCCTCTCCATGGGTCCCACTCTTTAGGGTTTCCTCCATCAAGGAAAATTCCCTCCTCTTTCTCTTCGTTGTCACACAAGATGCTTTCCACCTCATACCTATGCGTTGTTTGACTTGGTCAAACTTAACCTAGCCTTCTTGCAAATGTCTCCTTTCACACATGAGGATGCGAAATCTAGTTCCACTGATGATCCCCTTTCATAGTAAGAGGTATTTCATCCATGTTTTTATTATTTTTGGGCCTCCTCACCCAATTATTCATCTCATAAGTGAAATCAACAAAATTTAATATTCCAATTTATTGAAGGAAAAATTTGGAATATTATAGTCCTCCCCTCCCAAATGTTGCTTGTCCTTAAGAAACTACAACGATAGAACTGAGAAGTTTCTCCCAATTCATGGAGACCAAAAAGTGTTGGGAAAACATCTTCCCCTAATGGATCCTCCATCCCCAAGCAATCATCCAAACAAAATGAGTCACCTCCCAACATGGCAACTCCTGAAAATCTCCTTCCACCTCAAGCTCTGGAAATGAACGCGGGCTAAAAATATGAATATGGTAAGCATCATAGCTTACCCCATTCTATCCTTCTCTCAACTTATGATAAGTATAGAGTTTTTTCTGATCCTGGGCTGCAAAAGTATTGCCCTCAATTGGCAAAGTGAAGAATAATCCTCCAAAGAGTTCTCCTCCAATATTGAAGAACAAGCTGGCCCAAAACATTTCATCCATGATGAATAGGACATAATCATCATAGAAAATCATAATGATAATTTTTCTAAATTTTTTACATGATGTTACATGGTAAAAACAATGTCTCAAAAGGACACAGTGCAGTCTCATCCACTGCAACTTTAGAAAATAGTGTGGCAAGTAACATACAAGAAAAATCACATCTACTAATGAATAGTAAATGGCTGAGTGTGTCAACAATACATGATCAAATACTTTCCCATGGTTATACAATGGATGGATATCAAACTCATGGTACACCTCAAAAGAAAACATATGTGTAGCTGTGGTGGCCATATCTCCTCCCATGCTCCCATTAGAACATGTAGTGCAAAAAATGTGGGAATTCTCTCCCCTCAAGGACACATCCAACTCATGTTTCAACCTCCCAATCATACTCTCAATACCAATCAGATCCATATCAGCAAATGAATTCATGATCAACAAAAAAATGAGGAAAATTCTGAAGGTTTCATGTTGTGCAAGAAGGTACAAACAGTTTTCCCAATAGTGACAACGCAGTTTCCCAAACTGCTGCTTCAGAAAATTACATGGAAAAATGTTTCTTGATACATAGTTAATCATGTATGTCATCATATGGAAAATAATTGGATATAAAAACTGAACATAAATTTAATAAGAAAACATTTTCCCAACGCCATATAAATATGGCTACCTCCATCATATAGATTGGCCCAACAATGATCATGGAGCAATGTGACAAGCTTGCCCTCTTGTGAAGCAATGCATTGCATAGTAATGGTAAGAGTATGCAAATCAATGAATGTATAAACAAAATTCTTATCATATGCTGGAAGTAAGATGTTACATGGATCCATGAGTGAGTCCTCCATGGTGTTTTGGCATGCTATGAAGAAGAATTTTCCATATGCTGCAAGAAGATAATCCTCCTCATGCTTGGAAATCCAAGTCACGAAAAATATGTCATAGTGATAGATGTCTCTATCCACTACTCTATCATCATCACCTCCTCCTTGTTCACCAAGTGCATCCAATGTGAAGTGATCCTGGGGAAACTCCATCCATAAGTCTCTGCTCCCAAGTGATAGCGCTATGAGCTCATGCAAATAAGCTCCTGTCAATACAAAGCTATGTTCTTTGACATGCTCCTTGTCAAAGACTCCTCTAGTAGTGTTGCTGCAAATATGGAATACCTCCCAAGATGGAAGTTCTTCCAAATCATCCAAGTCTAAGGAGTAGCCCCTTTACACCATGAGAGTGCCCTCTTCTACTCCTGCAACATCACACAAAAAGTGAGAACAAATCTGCCCTTTCTCTCTCAAATGCAACTCAAGAAAAAAAAGTGCTTGCTGCCTCCTTATGTTCCCATCATACAACTCATGTGATGAAGACACAATGAATGATATGAATTTCATATCAACACCATGCATCCACACTCCATGCTACCCAATGATGCAAGTATCCTACCACCTCTTCTCCATCCTCGTCCTCTTAGGAAAAGGACATGCCAAGTGATGGCCAAACTCCTTCAAGAGGAGCCAGCCCAGCCAAGCCTCCTGCTGCCCAGTCTCATATATTTTCAAGTAGCCTCCCAGCTCCTTGCACATCAACCACATCCACTCAATCACTCCTGGATGCCTCCTTCTTCTCCTCATCTTGGTACTCCTACCATGAGGGCTACCATTCTCCCAAATCAAATCCCTGTCTTTGCACTTCATGGATTTTTGAAATGCAATCTTCTCAAGGATCAATGTGACCCCATAACGACCCAAATAGGTGGTAGGAAAAAACCTCCCATCATGATGTGTATGGCTCAAGGAATTTCCAACATAAGCATGAGAGATGTTATCCATCCTAATATGTCCTCCATCTTCTATCTACTCCTCCTTGAATCCATGAAGACTCAAGTGTGAGAAATGAAGAAAATCCTTGCACTCCCTGATGGATTGAAGTGCACCTCTATTGAAATCTCTCCATGAGATCTCCCTCTCAACAATAGCCCTCAAAAACCAATGAGGTCTTGGATTTTTTAAAAGTAGAAGTTTCTCCTTGAGCTGAGAGGATCTCATTGAGAAAGGGTCATCTAGAAAGGAGAAAGGTTTCTCACTTCAAGATGTCTACTATCTTCCATCAAGTCTTCAAACCCCAACCTCAAGTGTGATGTACAATCCAACAATGGCTCATTAGGATGATGGTTCATTTCCTCTTTGAATGTTTCAATGTTGCACAGCGCAGTGCAATCATGTTGCTCTAGATTAGCAGTGGGATTTGACCCTTGGTCATGAAAAAGAAAGTTTCCACAACTATCAAAAGAGTCTGTTGCAACAATGTATAGTGGAAATTCCTTCATACCTTGATGAGATTTCAGAATATCTTGTAGGGCTGCAATAGTTCCTTCCTCTAGTGTGTTGGCTGCCCAATTGTTGATGCATGTGGCTGCTCCTCCATGAGTGTGACAGTGTTAGTACAAGGCTCCTCAAATGGTGGTGTGAGTTTTTCCTCGTTTTTTCTTTCTTCATCAAAGTTTTTGATCAACCTTTGAGTGAACTCTGCAAAAATTTTCACCCTTGCATGGCTCAAGTGGTTGAACCACCAAACATAGGCTCCACCCTCCAAGTGCGGTGCTGAGATTTCAACAGCTTCTTCCTCCACTGCAGGATGTAGTAGGAAAAAGGCTTCCAGCTTCCTCACCCAAGCTCTTGCTGTAGATAACCCATCAAAGGTAGACAATAGAAATCTATTGCCTTTTATTTCTCTTCTGCTGCGGGGTCTCTTCTCTTCCTTCAACTAGATGAATTGTGGAAAGGCTAGAGTCCCCTTGAAGGCTCTAGGTTGAGATTTGTACTCAAAAAGGTACTTAATTATAATCAAATGATCCAAGTATCCTTCATGCTCATTGTCTTCTTCTTGATGACAATAGGAAGTGCATGGTCCTTCCTCTTCTTTTTGCTCCTTTTTCTTGACCTCCTTGGAGAGGCTCTCCTTATTTCTGAAAACTAATTAGAGCAAGATCATATTCTTCATCATCTTGATCTTCTTATGTCTTCTTGGGCTGAGACCCACAGGGTGAGGCAAGAAATATGCTTTGATACCACTATAATATCCCAAAATGGGATCTGCTAGCAAGGCACGAATGGAAAACGCATTTTCCAGGAATGGCTGCTACATGATTTGAAACCAAGACCTGGATCCCTTAGATCAATGTATCTAAGACCAAAATCCAAGAGGAGGCTCAAAATAAATCCCTCTAGGTGGGTTAAACATATCTCCCACACCTAGTTGTCTTCAGAAAGTGCCCGATGAAGGGACTGCAACAATGTATGAACATATAATGGAGTAATAGCATTATTTTATAACCATGAACACATGAAGATATGTATAGACAAAAAATGTATAATATAGCAGAAAATGTATACAATGCTTTGAGGGATCACTCACTCAATCTAGGCAATGAGAGCCTCACAAAACATGTACATGAAATAAGAGATATACTGCTACATTAAGAACGCCCTAGGCTATGACTGCGCAGTCTATAGAGAATGACTGCTGCAAAATGGTGTCAATATACAAATATGACAATATATAGCTCAAATAAAATAGGGGGATCAAGATCTCAACCCCTGGAAACAACAATACACAATCCCTGGGAGGATTGGCTGAAATATATATACAAATGGCAAATCTGCAAAAATGTTGGAGTTGTTGGGTAGCAGCTGCTACTCAAAACTAGAAATGGATGGAGATAACTTAATATACTACAACTAATGGCTAAATCTCATCCAATGGATCTCTCAGGTGAAATTCTGATCCAATCCCTAAAGTTCTCACCCTCCAATCAACACTACAATCCCTCACTACAAGCGCACTCTGAAAATAATGTAGTCTAAGAGGGTAATTGCACTGTATGTGGAATAGAAAGTGTTGGCCAAGTGCCAAGATCTGAAATGAGCTCTGAATCCTTCCTCACTGATCTCCCAAAGGAAATAAGGCCTCCTCCTCTGAAAAACAAGCCAAGGAATGGTGCTTTGGATGCTCCACTGCAACACCCTGCAACACAACGTTACACTTGAGCAGAAATAACATTGTTGCTAAAGGAATGGCTTTGGCCTTGAGCCTGGATGTGGAGAAATGAAGTGAAATACCTCAAGAGGCCTCTCAATAAGGATATGAAATCCTAAACAGGAATCCCTCATGCTAAACAGCACTGCAACTCAGCTAAACAGCCAGAGACTGCAAATAGTCTAAGCATACAAGAAATCAATAATCATATGCATGTGAAACAATGGTTGCCTTGCCCTCCTTTTAAAAACATGAGAGATCCCTCTCCATGGATCCCACTCTTTAGGGTTTCCTCCATCAAGGAAACTTCCCTCCTCTTTCTCTGCATTGTCCCACAAGATGCTTTCCACCTCATACCTGTGTGTTGTTTGACTTGGTCAAACTTGACCTAGCCTTCTTGCAAATGTCTCCTTTCACACATGAGGGTGTGAAATCTAGTTCCACTAATGATCCCCTTTCATATTAAGAGGTATTTCATCCATTTTTTTATTATGTTTGGGCCTCCTCGCCCAATTATTCATCTCATAAGTGATATTAACAAAATTCAATATTCCAATTTATTAAAGGAAATATTTGGAATATTACAGTCCTCCCCTCCCAAATGTTGCTTGTCCTTAAGCAACTGTAAGGATAGAACTGAGAAGTTTCTCCCAAGGCATGGAGACTAAAATTTTTTTGGAAAACATCTTCCCCTAATGGATCCTCCATCCCCAAGAAATCATCCAAAAAAAATGAGTCACCTCCCAACATGGCAACTCCTGAAAATCTCCTTCCACCTCAAGCTCTGGAAATGAAGGTGGGCTGAAAATATGAATATGGTAAGCATCATAGCTTACCCCATGCTATCCTTATCTCCAATTATGATAAGTGTAGAGTGTGTGCTGATCCTGGGCTGCAAAAGTATTTCCCTCAATTGGCAAAGTGAAGAACAATCCTCCAAAGAGTTCTCCTCCAATATTGAAGAACAAGTTGGCCCAAAACATTTCATCCATGATGAATAGGACATAATCATCATATAAAATCCTAATGAGAAATTTACTGAAGGTTTTACATGATGATACATGGTACAAACAATGTCTCAAAAGGACACAGCGCAGTCTCATCCATTGCAACTTCAGAAAATAGTGTGGCAAGTAACATACAAGAAAAATCACATCTACTAATCAATAGAAAATGGTTGAGTGTGTCAACAATACATGATCAAATACTTGCCCATGGTTATACAATGGATGGCTATCAAACTCATGGTCCACCTCAAATGAAAACATATGTGTCGTTGTGGTGGCCATATCCGCTCCCATGCTCCCATTAGAACATGTAGTGCAGAAAATGTGGGAATTCTCTCCCCTCAAGGACACATCCAACTCATGTGTCAACCTCCCAATCATGATCTCAATACAAATAAGATCCATATCATCAAATGAAGTCATGATCAGCAACAAAATGAGGAAAATTTTGAAGGTTTCATGTGGTGCAAGAAGGTACAAAAAGTTTTCCCAATAGTGACAACGCAGTTTCCCAAACTGCTGCTTTAGAAAATTACATGGAAAAATTTTTCTTGATACATAGTTAATCATGTATGTCATCATATGGAAAATAGTTGGATATAAAAACTGAACATAAATTTAATGATAAAACATTTTCCCAAGGCCATATAAAATATGGTTGCCTCCATCATATAGATTAGCCCAATAATGATCATTGAGCAATGTGACAAGCTTTCCCTCTTGTGAAGCAATGCACTGTATAGTAATGGTAAGAGTATGCAAATCAATGAATGTATAAACAAAATTCTTACCATATGCTGGAAGTAAGATGTTACATGGATCCATGAGTGAGTCCTCCATGGTGTTTTGGCATGCTATGAAGAAGAATGATCCATATGCTGCAAGAAGACAATCCTCCTCATGCTTGGAAATCCAAGTCAAGAAGAATATGTCATAGTGATAGATGTCTCTATCCACTACTCTATCATCATCACCTCCTCCTTGTTCACCAAGTGCATCCAATGTGAAGTGATCCTGGGGACACTCCATCCATAAGTCTCTACTCCCAAGTGACAGCGCTGTGAGCTCATGAAAATAAGCTCCTGTCAATACAAAGCTCTGTTCTTTGACATGCTCCTTGTCAAAGACTCCTCTAGTAGTGTTGCTGCAAATATGGAATACCTCCCAAGATGGAAGTGCTTCCAAATCATCCAAGGCCAAGGAGTAGCCCCTTTGCACCATGAGATTGCCCTCTTCTACTCCTGCAACATCACACAACAAGTGAGAGAAAATCTGCCCTTTCTCTATCAAATGCAACTCAAGCAACCAAAGTGCTTGTTGCCTCCTTCTGTTCCCATCATACAACTCATGTGATGAAGACACAATGAATGATATGAATTTCATATCAACACCATGCATCCACACTCCATGCTTCCCAATGATGCAAGTATCCTGCCACCTCTTCTCCATCCCCATCCTCTTAGGAAAAGGACATGCCAAGTGATGGCCAAACTCCTTCAAGAGGAGCCAGTGTAGCCAAGCCTCCTGCTGCCCGGTGTCATATATTTTCAAGTAGCCTCCCAGCTCCTTTCACATCAACCACATCCACTCAATCACTTGTGGATGCCTCCTTCTTCTCCTCATCTTGGTACTCCTCCCATGAGGGCTACCATTATCCCAAATCAAATTCTTGTCTTTGCACTTCATGGGATTTTGAAATGCAATCTTCTCAAGGATTAATGTGACCCCATAACGACCCAAATAGGTGGTAGGCAGAAACCTCCCATCATGATATGTATGGCTCAAGGAATGTCCAACACAAGCATGAGAGATGTTATCCATCCTAAGATGTCCTCCATCTTCTATCTACTCCTCCTTGAATCCATGAAGACTCAAGTGTGAGAAAGGAAGAAAATCATTGCACTTCCTGATGGATTGAAGTGCACCTCTAATGAAATCTCTCCATGAGATCTCCCTCTCAAAAACAACCCTCAAAAACCAATGAGGTCTTGGATTTGATAAAAGTAGAAGTTTCTCCTGGAGCTGAGAGGAGCTCATTGAGAAAGGGTCATCTAGAAAGTAGAAAGGTTTCTCACTTCAAGATGTCTACTATCTTCCATCAAGTCTTCAAACCCCAACTTCAAGTGTGATATACAATCCAAAAATGGCTCATGAGGATGATGGTTCATTTCCTCCTTGAATGTTTCAATGTTGCATAGCGCAATGCAATCATTTTGCTTTAGATTATCAGTGGGATTTGACCCTTGGTCATGAAAAATAAAGTTTCCACAACTATCAAAATAGTTTGCTGCAACAATGTATAGTGGAAATTCCTTCATACCTTGATGAGATTTCAGAATCTCTTGCAGGGCTGCAAGAGTTCCTTCCTCCAGTGTGATGGCTGCCCCAACTGTTTATGCATGTGGCTGCTCCTCCATGACTGTGACAGCGTTAGTACAAGGCTCCTCAAGTGGTGGTGTGAGATTTTCCTCCTTTTTTCTTTCTCCATCAAAGGTTTTGATCAACCTTTGAGTGAACTCTGCAAAAATTTTCACCCTTGCATGGCTCCAGTGGCTGAACCACCAAACATAGGCTCCACCCTCCAAGTGAAGTGCTAATATTTCAACAGCTTGTTCCTCCACTACAGGATGTAGTAGGAAAAAGGCTTCTAGCTTCCTCACCCAAGCTCTTGTTGTAGATAACCCATCAAAGGTAGACAACAGAAATCTATTGCCTTTGATTTCTCTTCTATTGCAGGGTCTCTTCTCTTCCTTCAACTAGATGAATTGTGGAAAGGCTAGAGTCTCATTGAAGGCTCTAGGTTGAGATTTGTACTCAACAAGGTACTTAATTAGAATCAAATGATCCAAGTATCCTTCATGCTCATTGTCTTCTTCTTGATGAGAATAGGAAGTGCATGGTCCTTCTTCTTCTTTTTGCTCCTTTTTCTTGACCTCCTTGGAGAGGATCTCCTTATTTCTGAAAACTAATCAGAGCAAGCTCATATTATTCATCATCTTGATCTTCTTCTGTCTTCTTGGGCTAAGACTCACAGGTTGAGCCAAGAAATATGCTTTGATACCACTGTAATATCCCAAAATGGGATCTGCTAGCAAGGCATGACTGGAAAATACATTTTCTAGGAATGGCTGCTACAGGATTTGAAACCAAGACCTGGATCCCTTAGATCAATGTATCAAATACCAAAATCCAATAGGAGGCTCAAAATAAATCCCTCTAGGTGGGTTAAACATATCTCCCACACCTAGTTGTCTTCAGAAAGTGCCCGATGAAGGGACTGCAACAATGTATGAACATATAATGGAATAACAACGTTATTTTATAACCATGAACACATGAAGATCTATATAGACAAAAAATGTATAATATAGAAGCAAATTTATACAATGATTTGAGGAATCACTCACTCAATCTAGGCAATGAGAGCCTCACAAAGCATGTACATGAAATATGAGATATACTGCTACACTAAGAATGCCCTAGGCTATGACTGCACAGTCTATAGAGAATGATTTCTGAAAAATGGTGTCAATATACAAATATGACAATATACAACTCAAATAAAATAGGGGGAGAAAAATCTCAACCCCTGGAAACAACAATACACAATCCTTGGGAGTATTGGCTGAAATATATGTACAAATGGAAAATCTTCAGAAATGTCAGAGTTGTTGGGTAGCAGCTGCAACTCAAAACTAGAAATGGATGGAGATAGCTTAAGATGCTGAAACTAATGGCTGAATCTCATCCAATGGATCTCTCAGGTGAAAGGCTGATCTAATCCCTAAAGATCTCACCCTCCAATCAACACTGCAATCCCTCACTTCAAGTGCACTCTGAAAAATAACGCGGTCTAAGAGGGTAACTGTGTTGTAGGTGGAATATAAAGTGTTGGCCAAGTGCCAAGATCTGAAATGAGCTTTGAATCCTTCCTCTCTGACCTCCCAAAGGAAAGAATGCCTCCTCCTCTAAAAAAGAAGCCAAGGAATGGTGTTGTGGAACCTCCACTGCAACACAATGTTACACTTGAGCAGAAATAACACTGTAGCTGAAGGAATGGCTTTGAACTTGAGCCTAGATGTGGAGAAATGAAGTGAAATCTCTCAAGAGGCCTCTCAAGAAGGATAGGAAATCCTAAACAAGAATTCCTCGTGCTAAACAACACTGCAACTCAGCTAAACAGTCGGAGACTACAAATAGTCTAAGCAGACAAGAAATCAATAATCATATGCATGTGAAACAATGGTTGCCTTGCCCTTCTTTTAAACACATGAGAGCTCCCTCTCCATGGATCCCACTCTTTAGGGTTTCCTCCATCAAGGAAACTTCCCTCCTCTTTCTCTACACTGTCCCACAAGATGCTTTCCACATCATACCTCCGTGTTGTTTGACTTGGTCAAACTTGACCTAGCCTTCTTGAAAATGTCTCCTTTCACACATGAGGGTGTGAAATATAGTTCCACTCACGATCCCCTTTCATAATAAGAGGGATTTCATCCATGTTTTTATTATGTTTGGGCCTCCTCACCCAATTATTCAACTCATAAGTGAAATTAACAAAATTTAATATTCCAATTTATTGAAGGAAAAATTTGGAATATTACACAGTTGTTGTTCAATTCATTGAGTTTGTTGTTCCATTCAATAGGACTGCTTTTCAATTCATCAAGTGTGTTGTTCAATCATAGACTATTCTCGCTAGGCTTATTTAGACAGGATAGTTAATGGCATTTTACAAATCCCATTCCCTTTGAGTTGATTGAACTTCGAGAATTATTTGATCTTCTTCATAGTAATATAGAGTAGTTATTTCTGATGTCACTCACATATACTGTGCTCGCACTTTTGAAATAAGAATACTTACCCTGGGTTGACAATTGAATGAGAAGCATAGAGGTTTCCTATAATAGTCACCTTAAATAACCAACAATGTTTATGGTCACTTTTGAAGGAAAATCATGGTCTTGGTACGAAAGCCTACCAAATGGTTCCTTATATTCTCTTGTTGATTTCCATGTTTCATTTTATGAGATGTATAAAGAATGTCATTCTTAATTATTGCTGGTCAAAGAATATTGTAAACATTGTGTGATTTTTATTGAATATTTAGAGAATTGTTAAGAATATGATGAGTTCATGGATGAGGAAATTTTAGATGTCCTTTATGACAATCCCTTTCATCACCAAGAAGAAAGGATAGCCTCTCTCGTGGATGAAAATGAAACCCATAATGAGTTTATTTATGACAATAATGTTACATCCCAAGAGTTTGATGAAAAGTTGCAGCATACTTTTCAGTCTTTTGATCATCAAGAATATGAGAATCATTTCAAACAACAAGAGGAAATACTGGAAGATAATTGCTATAATCCTTGGGTAAAGGAATAAATTTATTCTTCGTGTCATTCCTTGCATCAGCCTACATCAAACGAAGAAAGTTTTAAAAAGAAAATTTTAGAAAATTAGATGGGTATACTTGTTGAATCATATGAAGAGTTACCTTTAGAAATTTCTATGGTACATGCTAAGGCAGTTCCTTTTTGAAAGTGTCCAAGAGTACTCCAAGTATTTTTTCCTCTCAAATGAAAATAATGATCAAAGGATTTTTTCTTTTTGATTTGAGAAAGGTCACAAGGGTTCTAATGAATAATATGAACAAGGAACACCATCAAAGGATCATATTTACTCACACTTTCTTGTTGATCAACAATAATTATTCGTGCATACTCTGAAAGATCCTTTTGCAGCTCTATTGGAATCTTCTATAGGAATGAATTTCAATATGATTTTCATTTATGTATACAAATTCATATGGTGGAACAACTTGTCATCTCTCAAGGATGGATTTATGATCAGAGAAGTGGAAATTCCTCTCCAATCCAGTACCCAACTTCTTGATTGGCTTCATTGGAAGAGTGAGATCACTTAATTCAGCTTTTATGCTAAACAAGTAGAGTAGGATCATTTGAATATAAATAAGCTTGAAGATCAAGAATTTTTTCAGCTTCAGTTTTAAATTCAGCATGTGTACTTTCATTTCTTTAGCAGTTTCAGTTTTAAATTCAGCATGTTTACTTTCATTTCTTTAGCAGCTACTAGTTTTTCAATGCCAAGGTTACAGGTCAGAGCAGGTTGCAAGTTTTGATTTTGAATATGGGAGCAGCCCAATAGAGGTGGCACTGGAACTACTAGTTCTTTTTTGTACCACAGGGGCACACCATCCCAAGTGGATCCACTATTATCACACTCAAAATTTTCAAAAAAATTTTGATAAGGTCACCATAGGTTTCATGTTATGTCATGTTGGGTCAAGTCTCCGATGAAGAATTTACCAAATCATGTTTATCCTATGTCAAAAAAACCACCATGATTCATGTCATGTCAGTCAACTACACTCCATGTCTTATTTTTTTCACACCCATGCCTTCAACTTTAAAAGTGAGCCACTAGCCATTTAAACATAGTTTCGTAGGGAATTCAGTGTAAAATAGGCAGATTTCGCTATGAAACTAGCTAATAATTTCGTAGTGAATATGAGGATTTCTCTGTTTTTTTACTTTTGAGCAATCAACATCAAGGGAATTTTTTGGGCAAACAGAGAAGTACATGAGAGAGGATATTTTCAATAACATATCAAATAACATTAACCTCTTTCATTTTTTGTAAAGGTGCTACAAATTGGGAGATTCAGAGATGTCTTTCGGCCCTATTTTTCAAAATGCAGAATTTTCCTGTTTTATACATGTTTTTAGAATGCATATTCTAGACAGATGGAGATGGTTTTCAAATAACCAAGAGAGTTTTTTTATTCAAGACATACTAAACTACAAAAAAATTCCTTCATTTTTTCAATATCTATCAAGGATAGGGAGATAAGAGCTCATCTCTGAAGCCTATGTTTTCAGAAAAAACAGAGTCATTTTAGTGATGAATAAACTTGCTAAAGGTGAAAATGATGTTTTTTGAAGAGGGTAAGAGGCAGGTTTGCATGATAATATTTCATTATATCACTTTTTAGACCTACAGATGAAATTTGGAATAAAAATGAAGATTTTGGAATTTTCTCCATTATCAGGTAGTTCCATAGCGTGCTCCAAGCTTGAAGGCCAAAAAGCACTACGAAATTTCTGAAGATGATTTTTTGCCTATAAAAATAGTTTTTGAAGATCCTGTTATTGCCTAAATCTACCTCAGGCTGAAAGAAGGCAGAGTTCAGGGTAGCATCAAATAACGCTCAGTCTAGTAGCTAGCCCTACCAGAACAGGAGAGGACTCTCTCCAGGTCAATCTCAGCAAAAATAATCAATAGGGCTTGAGATGACTTGAAATAAAGGCTAATTTTAGGATAGGTATATAAATAAAGGATTTTGATTTTGTTTTTTGGGGTTTTTGTTGGATCAAAGGGAAAGGCAGTTTTGGGTGTGGGGATTAGGCCTAGTTTTTGCAGAGTTCTGATTGGGGCAAGGAAGGAAATTGTTTTGATGCTTTATATTGAGTGAATGGATGGATCAGACCTGTGAGGAGCTGAAGAGGGTAAGAGGGTCTCAAGATTCCTCCTCAAACAGATGAAAACATGGAAAATTAAACAAAACTAAAAGGCAGAGCAGTGCAATTCAATGAATTCCACCTTTAACACTGATTTGTTTAATCTAAGAAGAAAGGAGAGAGGAAAATGATACACATAAAAATCAGTGAACTTACAAGTACATAGAGAAAAACACCATCAAAACACAGAGTCACATGGATCCCAAAGAGTGCTACAAACCCTAGTCTATTCCTTTACCAAAAGTGTAGAGATGAAATGTACAATTAAGTGCCAAGCAATCCCAAGTGTCCAACCCTGAAAATGACTGAGAAAATACATCATATAGAAAATCCTAACCCATTCCCATGCCTCTAGGGGTCAATCTCATCATTCTAGGAGCTGTTTCAACCATAGCTAAACTAGGAACTAGAAAATAGGCCATGAAACAACTTGCCTCTATATGCTAGGAAACTGATCCATTCACTTACATTTCACCTTTTGGTGAATGAATCTTCTAGAATGAGTAAAAATGTGCCAAAATTACATCATCATCATGAAATTACATCAATTTACATCAAGAGTTACATGAAAAAGTGAAACTGGCCAAAACTAGGCGAAATTCTGAGCTGCTGAGTGAAAAATAGACCAAAATTCTCTATGCGCCGCGCCCAAAATCTCTATGCGTAGCACAAGTTTGTAGCTGATTCTAAGGCCCTTCCCAAAGTCCAAATTGAGTACAGGATAGCTCGTTGGAAAGCCCTGCCTATCTAATTTCCAACCCAAGTGGAATTTCTAGATTTGGTTGCCATTTGCTCCTCCAAAAGTTCAATCTCCCAACACTGCTTCCTATGTGTGCAAAGAGTGGCAAAAAGGCCATTTTTAGGGTGTTTTTGACCCTTTAGGCAACCCAGAACTTGATGAAATACTTAGGTAATCCATAGGCATGCACAAATTTTGATGAAAAATCCATAAATGCAAAGTTTTCTCCCTGAAGAGCTGCCAATTGTAAGCACGCGCCATCTGGAGCTACGCGTCGGGCAGAAAAACCTGTTTTGTGACCAACAAATTCAAAATTGACAAAATTTTTCCCAAATTTCTTGAAATTTGGGCTGAATTCCCATCATCAAGCACTATGCTCAGCCAAAGAAGCTTCGGCCAAGATTTGGAGCCTATCATGCTTTTTTCGACGCTTTAGTGCCCTCTTTGCTGCATGCAATTCAGTTGTAGAGTCACTGTCTTTGTCATATGATGTATCAATGTCTATCTCCATGGTGTTACAAGGTCTATGTTCGGCTTGTTGAAAGTGAGAATGAAAATTTTAGTGCCTTTCATTTTAATGCCAAATATGTCAGAGTCAAATGAGGGACTGTGGGAAATAGGGCAGTAGGGAAAATGGAGTTTTGTCAAGTGAATTTAAAGTGTGGGGACAGCCACTTGACTGTGTTTGGGAATTTGGGATTTGGGGATTTTATAAGTGAAATGAGAAAGGGAAAATGATAGGGAATGAAGTAGCTTAAGGACAGGAAAATGGAGCTTAGGAATAAGTCACTTTGAATATGAAAGGGATAAGGGATGAAATAAGTATTGAGTGACTTTAGGGATATAGGGGGATAAGGGAATAGACTCCAATAATAGGATAACAGTGAGAGGGATGAAGAAACCAAGTGAGGGAAGAAAAATTTTGGCACCAAAACAAATTTTTAAACTCCAACTTCAAAACCCTAAAGAGGCATTTCTTCAACAAGATGATAGGGTTTGGCTTTTGACATTCAACTCTCATATCCATTCTCCAACCACATCAAACACTATTCAATAGAAATTCAAAGTCTCACTCGAACTTACAGGGTGCATAGAAGGTGGAGTTAATTTAAAATTTATGGAGCAGTGGCAAAGTTTTTGTGTGTCGGCTCTGTGCGCTGCGCACACTGTATGGACCGCGCACGTTCAATTTTACACTGTGTAGAACGGTTCTATGCGCCGTGACGAGCCAATGCGCCGCGACCTTAACCCAACGCACCATGACCAGGATTTCACACACAGTCCGACCTCCAAACATTGATTTCTCCCTCCAACTTATTTCTCCATGATTTCTCTTCGACTCTTTGATGTTTCGGTATGCAAATGGATTGTTTGAAACACAAGAATCATATTTGTACCCATGACTTTTGATTTTCAATTTGAATGCTGAATTTCTTGTCTGTTCTATAGGGATAGATGGCATGGTGTGCATGGTATTTGGCAAAGGCGACCAGGGCTGCACCTGAAGAACTTCACAACTGAGAAAACTTTGAGCATTACATTACATTTATGACAAAAGAAAGAATGGACGATTTTTCTTCAAAACAGAGTTTTGAAGAAGAATCATGATCAAATATTGCGATGATGAAATTTTTGCAGTGAAACTTTATTTGAAGCTTACTCATGTGCTTGCTGACATTATTAGACACTTTGAAGACTAAAATAACGAAACCCTAGACCTAGTGAAACTAAAAACCCTAAAATTACTCTTTGTCAATTTTGAGACCAAACAAGACTGTACACAATTTCGGTGAACAGAATTAGACTAGCAGGTACATGACATGTGGAACATGAGAAAAAGCCCCCTTACCGTTAGAAAATAGATGTTCCTAATGGAATGCAGATGACTGAGCTGAGTGAGACACCTAAAATGAAATGCAACAAGAGAAAATTGATCTCTGACGGAGGGATGAAGATACCGACTCTAACATTGGCTCCAATGGGGATGGTAGCTCCTTGGAGGTGCCAAGGACTGCAGATCTTTGGGAGAGTATACAGTGCCTTCATCCATGGGAAATGGAGTCAAAACATGAAAACTGACATTATGCAGATTGACTCTGACTCAAGGCTAAAACTGAAAACCATAGTAAAACCAAACATGACTAAAACATAACTAACAAACTGGAAATATGCTCATAGTTGATCTTATTCATCAAACCTACACTAATTGTTATTTTCACCACCCGATCAAGTGAAATGGAACAGCCAATGAAACCATGTAAGCATCCTGGCTGCTATTTGATTTCTTCCCAAATGCTTTCTGATGCGCAGGAAAAGGGAAGAATCGAGAGGCAACTCCCATGGAAACTTGGAATCAAGTTGACTGCTGATAAACTTGCAAAGCATGAATTGACTGGATGACTTCAAGAATACTGTGAAAGGATCTTCATAAACATAGCTATTGATTTCCATTAACACATTACTGCTCTGATCCAAGTAATCTTCATAGCTGGGTATTAATATTTTCCTCACATCGGTGTTGTATTTCTTTGGTGACAGCAGCAGGCTGTCAAAAGGATCCTAAATTTCGTGAATAACCAAACTTTGTTGCTGATTCCAAACAGAAAAAAAGTCTCCTTTATCAATCTCCTCATATGAATGCAAACCTTGGTATGGGCTTTGTAATGAAAAATCTATTAAACAAAACAATGAGGGCGACTTTTGAATAAGATTATTATCTGTTGGGGTTCCCATGTTTTGGCCAGATTGGTAAGACCAAAAGATGAGACAACATCAGAACCACTTTTGGGCCCTAGGATCTAGCCCTCCTGGACCCGGAGAGGGATCTCTCCAAATAGAGCTAAGAATGATATATCTATGAAGCTCAAAATGAGATGTTAGGCTAGTTATGAAGCACGAGGGGTTTTAAAATGATTTGGTTGAAGGGTTGTTGGGTTGGTTAGGAGATCACAGACTGGGAAAGCAATGGGAAGAAAGGAACAGAACAGCAGGAGGCTTCAGCAAAGAGGATAGGCCAAGACCGTGCCATCCATTGGGCTATGGAGTCATGAAAGGAAATTACATGCAACCACTAGCCAAGGCTTCCAAAGGGCAAGTCATCTAATACTAAAGGATCTTTTTAGATTAGATGGTGGGGTGGAACATTAAAGCCTGAAAGTGAAAGAAGGAGAGACCACCAGATTTCTGTCTATAGATCAGGTCAGAGGTCATTTAACTCCAGACCTGCTTGGACATACTCTAAGGCAACTCTCCAAGAGACAAAGGGGTTGCTTATAGATCGGACCAGAGGTCATTTAACTCCAGGTCTGCTTTAGCAACTCCAAGGGAAAACAAAGATAAGATAAACAAAGGGATCTTAGAAAGGTAAGTTGGTCGCGCAAGGATCCTAGTGGACAGGGCTAACACGCATCCCCAGTGTTCCCAAACCTTCCAGCTTAAACCCAGCAAGAACATCCAAGAACTGATCCAATCAACTCATACATCAGCCAGCAGGCAATGACATCCATTGCGCTGGTTAAATCAACTGAAACCAACTCCTAGATAGCACATAGAGCAGAAAACATTGAAGGCAAGGAGAGCAGACAGCATATGGCACCTAACAAGGGTGAATCCTATACCATTATTCTGATGCAAGCCCAGAAGAACATGGAACAATATGAAAATGTAATAAACAGAGTGAGAAACACATCACCAATAGTAATAGACCAGGATCCTGTGAAATGTGCTTGATTAATGATGCAAAACCAGTCATGTACAATGTAACTCAATGGCTGTTACAGTCCAGACTTTCTCCTCCCAGCCTATTACATACAACTACTCTGCTACTCCCTCCCAGGACTGTTCTAACAGTCGAATGAATCCCTCTAACAGCAAATTGCCCAGCAAGGCAGCAACAACCACTTCAATATGTTCTCGGGGATTACATATAGGAGAGGGGAAGAAACAGAGGTAGATGAACATTGAATAGATCTCATTAAGACAGAATCGGTGAAAGTGTTCACACCCGTGCGGCTTAATGGAAAAATGCAGCGCTGTGTGTACTCTGTAGACTGTTTGGAGGCTTTGTCAGGCCAGAAATTGACATCTGATGTTTCTTTGGGATCCTTTCTGGTGCTTGGAGCTTTGCGCTAGCCTCATGAATAAATGAACTAGGATGGAAGTCCGCAACTTCTCCATACCTCCATTACTGCTGCTCAGACAGTCTTTAATGAAGCTCCTGTCTGTGTATTTAATTTCCCTGGGCTCGAGAGGCATGGAGAACGCTGTAGGAACAGTGTACGTTTGGAGAGGACGTACTCTGCTGATATTTAAACACGGATAAGACTTTGAAAGTGCTCATGTCTTCAAACTGTGCTCAAATCCCTTGAACGCGGGATTACAACCATTAATCTTCAATTACCAGCTCAAATCCCTTCTAGATCCATCTCTGCTATCCATTTGGCCACTGAAAGGCCTCTCTGTACTATCTGCACCGTAGAATAAACCTGTTACAAACCGGGCAGTGGCGACGGAGAAATGCTGCAGAGGCGGAGGAATGGTGGCGGAAGGGTGGAGAAATGATGGAAAGAACACAAAGTGGCGGAGGAAAGGTTAACAACGCAAAGGCCCAAAGGTCGAACACTTGGGCGTAATACAAAGGAAACACACAAAAACCATGAAGCGGAGCTATGGATGTGGGACCCAGCGGAGGCGGAGGGCGATGAAACCTGAGCCATCAGATCTGGGAGGAAACGGATGGCAGGGATTCAATTGGGCAATCTCAATCGGAGGTCGGAGCGGGTGTCAATCGCAACACACCCTTTGAAAGTTCCGATTGCGATCAAGAATGGGGAAGCGATTGAGCGATGACCGTCAGATCGTGGGTTGAACGGACGGACAGGATTGAATCGGGAGATAGAGGGAAGGGGATGCGATTAGTGCCAAGCCGTCCGATCGTTGGTCATATGGACGGATGAGATCAAATCGGAAGACGTCGGGGAGGGCTTGCGATTGCGATCGGGCGGAGGGTGCGATTAAGCGCTGACTGTCGGATCTGAAGGCCAGATCAACGGCTCAGATGTAATCGGAGGAGCAGTGCGATCGGGGGATCGAGAGTTGCGATGGCCGTCAGATCACGGGAAGGATGAACGGTCAGGATGCAATTGGGATATTTCAATCGTGGCGGCACCAATGTGACTTGCGATTGCAATCAGAGGGGATTTGTGATTGGCGGAGGACCGTCGGATCAGGCGGGGAGATCAATGGTCAGGATTGAATCAGGAGGGAGATGGAAGGACTTGCGATCAATCGGAGGTCGGAGCGAAAGGTTTGCGATTGCGATTGGCGGGGGGCTTGCGATTAGCGCTCCGCCGTCGATCTTTACGACAGATCAACGGACCAAAACGCGTCGTGAGACTTTGTTTAACAAATAATCGCATCGGAACTTTTTTGATATAACAAAGAAAATGTGCACTCGCCCGACTTCCGATTGCGATTAGCGCTTGGGACTTAAGCGCTTGGTCCCAGCACCAGGCCATGTGGGGAAGTGGTTTGAAAGGGGCTTGGGGTAAAGGGGCTAGGCCCTATTATATGGTCAGAAAGTGGGTTTTTTTCCCATTATAATGGATTTTGAAGGTTGGGAAGGGGAACGATAGAGAAATAAAGGGGGAAGATGGTCAGCAAAGGTTGGGAGGGTAATTTAAAGGGGATTTTGGGGAAATTCAAAGGGTAAGAAGGGGAATAGAAGGGGAAGATAGGGGAACAAAGTAGAGGCTAGGTGGGGGTGAAATAAGAGGGAAAAAGGGGGCCTTTGGGCATTTCTTCATAACAGAGAGGCTTCAAAAGGGGAATCAGCAGAGGGGATTTTATCAAAGGATAAAAGACACATGGAGGCTTCAAGGAGACTGTGTTTTTAGAGGAAATGCATTCCTTGAAGACTCAGCAAAGATTTAGCCCCCTATTTTCTTGTCAAAAATTTCATAGGGGGGCTAACAGTGGCTCCACATGGGGATGGCTTCTCCTTGGAGGAGTCAAGAATTCATAAATTGATCTCTTGGCGTAGGCCAGGTGCCTGCTGCTTGAACCATCCATTTCTTTATTTGATCAGCTGCCACAAGCTATGAAGACATCATATCAGTAGTAAAAATACTCCCAAACAACTGCCTACCCACACTATAGTCCTAACATTTTTTCTTCTGGGTGCATTTGGGCTTGCAGACCCTTTACATCATCAATCTTTATAAACAGGAAAAATAAACCTATTCTACTTCTACCCTTATTACTCCATGAGACCAGATTAGATTGTTGGTCTCATATGCTTCTCTACCTACACTACTACCTGCTAGGATTAGTGATCCAGGTGGATATTGGTGGCCACCCGCCTATTCCACTTGGGCCCCCACCATTGTCTCTTTCAGCTTTTCAGTTTTGGCATAACTTACTATTTTTAGCAGTTTTCGGGTCCTGAACTTTCGGAGCCGTTTTGAGGCCCTAAATGACGTTTTTTGGGTATGAGATTTGTTGCGATTTGATCATCAAATCGTCACAAAAGTTGTAGTCCTCGGATAGAGCTTTCTAATGATGTATCATGTGCGTCAAACGGAGATAGTATGCCAAAGTTACGTCCCTGGGAAGTTGAAACACCAATTTACCCAAACGGGGCCCATAGTTTTGGCGCTTCATCTCCTAGGGTTAGGTTTTTGGGATGTTTAGGGTTCTCCATTGTTTCTCAATAATAAATAGGACCTCGAGCCTCATTGTAACGCAGTTCAGAGGCCTGTAGCCGCCACATCTCTTCTCAGAGATAGCTACCAGTGCCCTAGCTAGTTTTATTTCCATTCTGTCTGTAAGCAAATTTCAGTTCTTTGATATTAATGAAATGAAGTGTTATTTCCGCTGCATATCTGTATTTATGGTTATGTGTTTATTCTGTTGCGTTCCTGCATAAATCCGGATCAGTGGTATCAGAGCGGTCTGCTTTTTCTCGATCCTTCTTTGCATGTCCTCAACGAGGTCGGGGTATAAGGAGCTAGGGCTTGATCTGGTGGAACCTTTGCAAGATCAGCCTCGCAAACCTCGACGGACGCCCATGGGGGACGAAAAGAAAGATGAGGGAGCAGGAGATCCTATCAAAATATTGCTCGAGGAGGCCCTCGAAAAACAAAGGAACGCGATGATGGATAGCTTTGCTCGGATCCTTCAACGGCTGCCCACCGGCGGCGCATCTGCATCCAGTAGCCACTCTGGAGTTGCGACTCCCTTTAAGGTACAAGTAAATTTTGACATTCCCATATTTGAGGGTCAAATAGACGCAGATGCCGTAGATAGATGGGTGAATCTATTAGAAGGATATTTCTCTGTTCATGACTTTTCAGACCGGGAGAAGATTATTTTTGCACTCCTCAAAGCTACCCCCCATGTTAAGGACTGGTGGGAAACCTACTGTGAGAACAAGGACCAGACAGAACCCTCTCTGTTCTCGGCTGTACCAACTTGGAATTCTTTCCTAGACGCCGTCAAGGAACAGTACTATCCCGTGGGGAGCTATGAGGACAAGTACATACAATGGACCACGCTGCGACAACAAAGGGATCAAGATGTGCATGAGCTGACGAATCTGTTCCATACCCTGCGCACAAAGTTGGGTATCAAAGATTCGGAGAAACATTTGGTGCTAAAGTATCGCAGCTGTCTGCACAGATACATTCAGGAGGAAATGGAGTTCCTCGACATCTCCTCGCTTGGTACGACATACCGGTATGCTGCCAAGATTGAGCAGAAATTCAAACAGAAGAAACGAGACTTTGGATCTGCGAATCAAAAGCAAGGAAAAGGTGCTTCCAAACCGAAGAACAAAGGACAGAGCATGGCGGCTAAGGACAACCCGTCAAAGCCACAAGACAAGAACAACACCGTAAAGCCAAAGAAGGACACGGGAAAGTGGTGTGAGTTCCATAAGAGCTCCACTCACAACACAAGTGAGTTTCGGGCCAAGCAGTCGCTAGTGGCCGAGATGAGGGCTTCTGAGTTAGATGCATGCTCCGACTCCGAATCAGAACCTGAAAAGGGGAATGAAAAAGGGAAACAGATTATTCATGCGGAGCCCAACGCCACTGTTGCCACTACAAAGGTCCAGAAGGAGGAACCGGAAGATCCAGAGGAGGAGGAACGTCTCTTCCACTCCCAGATGTGGGGAAAGGGCTCCCCTGTACAGTTCATTGTCGACAATGGGAGCCAAAAGAACCTCATTTCAGCAGACGCCGTGAAGCGGTTGGGCTTGCCGACCACAGCTCACCCACATCCATACACCATCGGGTGGCTTCACCAAGGACGAGATATCCGCGTCAGCCAGCAGTGTCGCCTTCCCTATAGCATCAAGCCCTTCACGGATGAGGTATTATGTGATGTTGCTCCTATTGATGTTTCTGATGTATTATTAGGACAACCATACTTGTGGAAGCGTCATGCTGTGTATGAGTCTCGACCTCGTGCTGCTATTATTACTTTGGGAAATAAGTTGTACAGGATACCAGAGGTACCACCTCCTACGACTATCTCTTTGGTTACTGCAAAACAATGTAGTAAGCTCATTTCCCAAACCAGAAAATTCGTTTTCCTGATGATCCGCCCCCAGGGCAAGAAGAAGACTGTGGCCACGACCTCCAGACAGGGCCCCTCTGCACGACAACAACAAATGGATAAGGTCGTGGAGGAGTACGGAGACATCTTCACCTCACCCACAGGGGTTCCTCTGCACTGCCAGGTCAAGCACCCGATTGATCTGACCCCAGGTGCGCCACTACCCAATGGACCGATCTATCGACGCTCTGTTCTGGAAAATGATGAAATCAAAAGGCAGATTCAGGAGCTGTTGCAAAAAGGTCACATCAGACCAAGTTCATCGCCCTGTGGGAGCCCGATCGTGTTGGTACAGAAGAAGGATGGGACGTGGAGACTCTGTATTGACTATCGGGCGCTGAACAAGATCACTGTCCGGAATAGGTACCCAATCCCACGGATTGATGACCTTCCGGACCAACTCCAAGGTGCAAAATATTTCAGTAAGATCGACCTGAAGTCTGGGTATCACCAGGTACCAATTGAACCCTCTGATGTGTGGAAGACTGCCTTCAAAGCTAAGGAAGGCCTTTTTGAATGGCTGGTCATGCCTTTCGGGTTGACGAATGTTCCCGCAACCTTCATGAGGATGATGGACGACATCTTGCGGCCATTCACCAACTCATTCGTAGTGGTGTACTTGGATGACATTCTGATCTTCAGCAAGATTTGGGAAGAGCACCTTCATCACATCCGACAAGTCCTCCAAACACTGCGGCAACACAAGTTGTGTGCCAATTTGGAGAAGTGCACGTTTGGCATGACCCAGGTTCAATACCTGGGATACATTATTGATGAAAGGGGGGTGCATGTGGATCCAGCCAAGATCCAAGTCATTCGGGATTGGCCAGCCCCGACTACTATAACAGAGCTTCGCAGCTTTCTGGGTCTTGCTAATTTCTACCGTAGATTCGTGTTGGGATTCTCTCATATCACTTGGCCCTCGAGTCAAGTCACCAAAGGAGGAGCGAGAGAAAAATTCTTTTGGTCGGAACCTCAACAGAAGGCGTTCAAAGAATTGAAAAATCGCCTCTGTTCTGCCCCAGTGCTCACCTTACCAGACTTGCAGCAGCCATTTGAGATCGAGAAAGATGCCTCTGACTATGCTATTGGGGCAGTTCTTACTCAACAGGGACATCCAGTGGCATATCACAGTGAGACATTGTCTGAGACAGTTCGCAAGTATCCCACCTATGATAAAGAAATGTATTCCATTGTGCAAGCCTATCGACAATGGAAGCATTACATCTTGGGGAAGGAAACAACCATCCACACAGACCACCGGCCCCTGTAGTTCATACAGACACAAGGGAAGTTGCAGAATGATCGCCATCAGAAGTGGTCCACATATCTGCAACAGTTTCATTTGAACATCAAGTACAAGAAGGGTAGCACCAATAATGTTGCAGACTGCCTCAGCCGACCACCGATCGTGGCGCTCATCACCGTGCTCAACTCTTGTGGGCACGAGACTTCTGATTGGCCGCTTCTCTATGAGAGTGACCCAGAATTCGGCCACACTTACAAGGCACTCTTGGGGGGCACGCAAGTTCCAATTTTTCACCTCCAAGATGCACTTTTATGTCACCTGGGACACCTTTGTGTTCCTTCAAGCGAGCGTGCCAAGATGATATGGGAAGCACACTACAGTCGAGTCGCTGGGCATTTCGGGGTCGAGAAAACAGTAGCAATACTACAGAAGTATTTCTATTGGCCTAACCTTCGAAAGGATGTCGAGAAGCACATCAGATCCTGCACTGCTTGTGCCATTGCCAAACCGACCATCAAGAAGCAAGGCCTATATACTCCACTACCTACTCCTAGTCGACCGTGGGAATCCATCTCCATGGATTACATGTCGGGCCTGCCTTCTACTAAGAATGGAAATGACTGTGTTTTCGTGGTCGTTGACAGATTCTCGAAGATGGCCATCATGGCGGCCTGTAAGAAGAATATCACAGCAGAAGCCACTGCTAAACTCTTCTTTGAACGAGTGTGGGTGTACTTTGGGATCCCACAGTCTATCATATCAGATCGAGATAGCAGGTTCCTCAGCACATTTTGGTCCAGCCTCTGGTCAATGTTGGACACAAAGCTCACCAAGTCCACAGCTTTCCATCCCCAAACAGATGGCCAGACAGAGGTCGTCAACAGAATGATTGTACACATTCTGCGTATGTACAACTCAAAGCATCCACGCACATGGGACGAGAGCCTCCCCTATGTACAACACAGTTATAACCGGGCTCTCCACAGTTCAATTGGCCATAGCCCCTTTCAGGTGGGCTTGGGATTCCAACCACTATGTCCCATCGACATAGCCATGCCGTTTGCAGCTGCTCAGGCCGATTCAGCTCATGTCCAGTCTGAAGTTGACAAAGCAAGTAGCTTCATCGAGCGCATTCAACACATCCGCCAACAGGTTCATGATATATTGGACAAAGCCAATGCGAAGTACAAGCAACGCCATGATCAACACCGGGTGCCACACCACTTCCAGGTGGGCGACAAAGTATGGCTACATTTGCAGAAGGAGCGCCTCACTGGACCTCACCACAAGCTTCGCCCGCTCCGATACGGGCCGTACACCATCACCAAGGCTGTAGGTAACAATGCCTTCGAGCTTAGTATTCCACCATTCCTTGGTCTGCACCCAGTCTTCAATGTGGATCGCCTTCGTCCTTACTTTCCACCTCTACTGGACACCTCGGACATTGCAGAACAACTCACTCCAACAGAGTTAAACCCAGACTGCATGGAACAGGCCACCACAGATTGTATCATGGACATGCAAATCAAGAACACTCGTCAACAGCAGATCCAACTGTATCGGGTTGTCAAAGCTGGCCAACTCCTGCACCAAGGAAAGTGGTTCACCAGGGACCAAGTTCAGCAGAAATTTCCTCATCTCATGGAGGAACTTAACGCAATGGGGACCATTGCTTCCGAAGGGGGGAGGAATGATCCAGGTGGATATTGGTGGCCACCCGCCTATTCCACTTGGGCCCCCACCATTGTCTCTTTCAGTTTTTCAGTTTTGGCATAACTTACTATTTTTAGCAGTTTTTCGGGTCCTGAACTTCCGGAGCCGTTTTGAGGCCCTAAACGACGTTTTTTGGGTATGAAATTTGTTGCGATTTGATCATCAAATCATCAAAAAAGTTGTAGTCCTCGGATAGAGCTTTCTAATGATGTATCATGTGCGTCAAACGGAGATAGTATGCCAAAGTTACGTCCCTGGGAAGTTGAAACACCAATTTACCCAAACGGGGCCCATAGTTTTGGCGCTTCATCTCCTAGGGTTAGGTTTTTGGGATGTTTTGGGTTCTCCATTGTTTCTCAATAATAAATAGGCCCTCGCGCCTCATTGTAAAGCAGTTCGTAGGCCCAGATGTACTATATCTTCTCTAGATAGCTACCAGTGCCCTAGCTAGTTTTATTTCCATTGTCTGTAAGCGAATCTCAGTTCTTTGATATTAATGAAATTTCCGCTGCATATCTGTATTTATGGTTATGTGTTTATTCTATTGCGTTCCTGCATAAATCCGGATCAATTAGACTGTCTAGCAGGTTTCTTTTCTACATTCTAAGACAGAAATTTAAACAACTAATCTACTTGCTCATAGGCTGAGCTTTATTGAGCTTTCCTACCTACCCTACCCTAACTGGAAATATTTATAGTTTAGCTTACAAACATTGTCTTCCAATGCAACCAGTCCTTCAAGTGATCCCATGACTAGTCCTTCTTGCTCAACTCCTTGAGCATGCTGGATAGGCAGGGCAGCTCCCACTCTTTTTGTTCAATAACAGCAGCCTTGAAAAGTTTTGTTTCTGCTTGCAACATGCTGCTGAGCAAGACCTTTGATCCTTCTTCAAATGTATGCAGGAAATGTGCATAAGGATCATGAAAATATACCTGGCTACAAGTGTCTAGCAGGCTGGATTCGACCAGGATCTCTTCTTCTTCCACGGGATCAAGAGGAAGACTCTCTTGGAATAGAGTGTCTCCTTAATCTTCTGAACTGGAGGACTCATCGTATATGGCAGTGTTGTCCTCTTGGAGCTCTGATGTATTCTGCTCTGGTGTGCTGAGCTCTGTGAAGAGATCCATGTATTCTCGAGCAGGAGTGTATTCCTTTGCTTCCTCTTTTTCAAGAGGAGGCTCCTTGCTTTGAAACTGCTCAAGAACTTTTTCTTCGCTTTCCTCCTCATCTTTTGAAAGGAAAGGCTGCTGACCTCCAATCATGTGAAAACCATTACTGATGAGTTGTAATGGAGTGAAGCAAAGATCCAGAGATCCTTCACCCTGTTCTGCACTCTTAAAGCTTTCTTCATCAGTATCGTAAATAGCCTGCATTGGCTCATTACTCTCTGGAAGTAAATGGAAATGATTCTCCTTCCATAAATCTACTAACGATGACCCCACAAGATCATATCCCGTTCGGGAAACATCATCATCAGATAGATCAAAGACAGGGGGGTCAGGAATGTAAGTAATGCTACCAACCAGACATACTGGGTCATCAGCAGATTTTTCTTCACTCTGATTTATGTTTGAGCCTTCCAACTCTGTACAATAAAGTTCATCAGATGAATGGGCAGGGATGTCTGATTTGTAAAAAATTTCAAAGGCTGGCTGTCTATTGATGATCTGGTCTATTTCCTCTTCTGTCAAAGGGGAGGATGATCTTGTGTCCCTTTGTGCAGAAGTGCAGCAGCTCTCTGTTGCCTTTGAAGACTAGATTTGAGGCAGGATGTCATCTTGAGCCTCAACTATAAGGAATGATGAATCGGCAACTGAGTTTTCAGGAATATCTTGAAAAAATTCCGCAGTCTCTTGACTGTTTTCTTCCTCAGCCGATTCATCTGTGTTCTTGAGATAGCTAGGATGCATATGAAATTCTTGAATGGCCGCCAACAGATCTTCAGAATGCATATTAACCAAATCCTCATCAATGTCTAACAGGTAT
Organism: Pinus albicaulis; assembly: GCA_034641835.2. Taxonomy (NCBI): domain Eukaryota; kingdom Viridiplantae; phylum Streptophyta; class Pinopsida; order Pinales; family Pinaceae; genus Pinus; species Pinus albicaulis. The sequence continues at coordinate 1,303,327,188 of CM076582.1, read as the reverse complement.
TGTATGATATTCTGAGATTGATCACAACAGTCCCATGATAAGGATGGAGAGTTTCCTTTATAATTCTTGTAAAATACTTGGTGCATGTCCTTTAAAGAAAACAAACTCCGAGGTTCTAACCATTCATACCAGATCCTAGCCTTTCCTTCTAATGTTTCCATGAACATTTTCATTAGGCAGTCTTCATGACATTCAACTTTAAATTTCCACACATGTATATGAAACTTGATGAGATGTAACAAAGGGTCCTCAACGTTTTCACCCTGAAAGATAGGCAGGTTTTTCAACCAGTCCACTTCGGGCATTTTGTGTGGAAATCCAGGGATATGCTCCCTGCTCATTGGGGCATATCTTCTCTGTATGCGTGGAAGCATGTTTGTAAATCAGAAAGAGGTCACTGTGTCTTTTCAACCAGTTCGGAGTCTTCTACCAGTGGAGTCATTTGGTCTTTGGATTATAGGGAATGTGTAGTCGCCAGGTGGATGATTATGAATGTTTGAAGCAGGGTGTTGTCCACCATCAACAATTAAAAGCCAATCTAACCAGAGATTCTGGGTCTATGAGTGCCTAAGAATGTTTGAGGTGAAATGCACTCAACTCCCCAGTGGAGTCGCCATTATGTTGGGGTTCCCATGTTTTGGCCAGATTGGCAAGACCAAAAGATGAGACAACATCAGAACCACTTTTGGGCCCTAGGATCTAGCCCTCCTGGACCCGGAGAGGGATCTCTCCAAATAGAGCTAAGAGTGATATATCTATGAAGCTAAAAATGAGATGTTAGGCTAGTTATGAAGCACGATGGGTTTTAAAATGATTTGGTTGAAGGGTTGCTGGGTTGGTTAGGATATCACAGACTGGGAAAGAAATATGAAGAAAGGAACAGAACAACAGGAGGCTTCAGCAAAGAGGATAGGCCAAGACTGTGCCATCCATTGGGCTATGGAGTCATGAAAGGAAATTACATGCAACCACTAGCCAAGGCTTCCAAAGGGCAAGTCATCTAACACTAAAGGATCTTTTTAGATTAGATGGTGGGGTGGAACATTAAGGCCTGAAAGTGAAAGAAGGAGAGACCACCAGATTTCTGTCTATATATCAGGTCAGAGGTCATTTAACTCCAGACCTACTTGGACATACTCTAAGGCAACTCTCCAAGAGACAAAGGGGCTGCTTATAGATCAGACCAGAGGTCATTTAACTCCAGGTCTGCTTTAGCAACTCCAAGGGAAAACAAAGATAAGATAAACAAAGGGATCTTAGAAAGGTAAGCTGGTCGCGCAAGGATCCTAGTGGACAGGGCTAACACTCATCCCCAGTGTTCCCAAACCTTCCAGCTTAAACCCAGCAAGAACATCCAAGAACTGATCCAATCAACTCATACATCAGCCAGCAGGCAATGACATCCACTGCGCTGGTTAAATCAACTGAAACAAACTCTTAGATAGCACATAGAGCAGAAAACATTGAAGGCAAGGAGAGCAGACAGCATAGGGCACCTAACAAGGGTGAATCCTATACCATTATTCTGATGCAAGCCCAGAAGAACATGGAACAATATGAAAATGTAATAAACAGAGTGAGAAACACATCACCAATAGTAATAGACCAGGATCCTGTGAAATGTGCTTGATTAATGATGCAAAACCAGTCATGTACAATGTAACTCAATGGCTGTTACAGTCCAGACTTTCTCCTCCCAGCCTATTACATACAACTACTCTGCTACTCCCTCCCAGGACTGTTCTAATAGTCGAATGAATCCCTCTAACAGCAAATTTCCCAGCAAGGCAGCAACAACCACTTCAATATGTTCTCGGGGATTACATATAGGAGAGGGGAAGAAACATAGGTAGATGAACATTGAATAGATCTCATTAAGACAGAAACGGCGGAAGTGTTCACGCCCATGCTGCTTAATGGAAAAATGCAGTGCTGTGTGTACTCTGTAGACTGTTTGGAGGCTCTGTCAGGCCAGAAATTGACCTCTGATGTTTCTTTGGGATCCTTTCTGGTGCTTGGAGCTTTGCGCTAGCCTTCTGAATAAATGAACTGGGATGGAAGTCCGCGACTTCTCCATACCTCCATTACTGCTGCTCAGACAGTCTTTAATGAAGCTTTTGTCTGTGTATTTAATTTCCCTGGGCTCGAGAGGCATGGAGAACGTTGTAGGAACGGTGTACGTTTGGAGAGGACGTACTCTGCTGATATTTAAACACGGATAAGACTTTGAAAGTGCTCAAGTCTTCAAACTGTGCTCGAATCCCTTGAATGCGGGATTACAACCATTAATCTTCAATTACCGGCTCAAATCCCTTCTAGATCCATCTCTGCTATCCGTTTTTCCACTGAAAGGCCTCTCTGTACTATCTGCACCGTAGAATAAACCTGTTACAAACCGGGCAGTGGCGACGGAGAAATGCTGCAGAGGCGGAGGAATGGTGGCGGAAGGGTGGAGAAACGATGGAAAGAACACAAAGTGGTGGAGGAAAGGTTAACAACGCAAAGGCCCAAAGGTCGAACACTTGGGCGTAATACAAAGGAAACGCACAAAAACCATGAAGCGGAGCTATGGATGTGGGACCCAGCGGAGGCGGAGGGCGATGAAACCTGAGCCGTCAGATCTGGGAGGAAACGGACGGCGGGGATTCAATCGGGCAATCGCAATTGGAGTTCGGAGCGGGTGTCAATCGCAACACACCCTTTGAAAGTTCCGATTACGATCGAGAATGGGGAAGCGATTGAGCGATGACCGTCGGATCGTGGGTTGAACAGACGGACAGGATTGAATCGGGAGATGGAGGGAAGGGGATGCGATTAGCGCCAGGCCATCCAATCCTTGGTCAGACGGACGGATGAGATCAAATCGGAAGACGTCGGGGAGGGCTTGCGATTGCGATCGGGTGGAGGGTGCGATTAAGCACTGACCATCGGATCTGAAGGCCAGATCAACGGCTCAGATGTAATCAGAGGAGCAGTGCGATCGGGGGATCGGGAGTTGCGATGACCGTCAGATCTGCGGGAGGATGGACGACCAGGATTGAATCAGAAGGCGGAGAGAAGGGGATGCGATCGCGATCGGGCGGAGGGTGCGATTAAGCGCTGGCCATCAAATCACGGGAAGGATGAACGGTCAGGATGCAATCGGGATATTTCAATCGGGGTGGCACCAACGTGACTTGCGATTGCGATCGGAGGGGATTTGCGATTGGCGGAGGACCGTCGGATCAGGCGGGGAGATCAACGGTCAAGATTGAATCGGGAGGGAGACGGAAGGACTTGCGATCAATCGGAGGTCGGAGCGAAAGGTTTGTGATTGCGATTAGCGGGGGGCTTGCGATTAGCACTCCGCCGTCAATCTTTACGACAGATCAACGGACCAAAACGCGTCGCGAGACTTTGTTTAACAAATAATCGCATCGGAACTTTTTTGATATAACAAAGAAAATGTGCACTCGCCCGACTTCCGATTGCGATTAGCGCTTGGGACTTAAGCGCTTGGTCCCAGCGCCAGGCCATGTGGGGAAGTGGTTTGAAAGGGGCTTGGGGTAAAGGGGCTAGGCCCTATTATATGGTCGGAAAGTGGGTTTTTTTCCCATTCTAATGGATTTTGAAGGTTGGGAAGGGGAACGATAGAGAAATAAAGGGGGAAGATGGTCAGCAAAGGTTGGGGGGGGACTTTAAAGGGGATTTTGGGGAAATTCAAAGGGTAAGAAGGGGAATAGAAGGGGAAGACAGGGGAACAAAGTAGAGGCTAGGTGGGGGTGAAATAAGAGGGAAAAAGGGGGCCTTTGGGCATTTCTTCATAACAGAGAGGCTTCAAAAGGGGAATTAGTAGAGGGGATTTTATCAAAGGATAAAGACACATGGAGGCTTCAAGGAGACTGTGTTTTCAGAGGAAATGCATTCCTTGAAGACTCAACAAAGATTTAGCCCCCTATTTGCTTGTCCAAAATTTCATAGGGGGGCTAACATTATCAACATTCTTTTTTGGCACATGATTAGCCAATGGAGAAGAACTTTTGCAGCAAACATCATCCAACATACGAGCAATAGGATCATCAAAAACTTGAGAACATTGTTGTGATGTATCTATTGAAACTGTATGACATCCTACTAGTTGTTCACCTTTTTCTTTAGAGATATTATGAAGATTCTGCTTTATAAACTGAAATGCTTCAAAACAAAAGGGTACAGAATCCTCTTGCATCATTAAATCATGTATTTCGGCTTCCACGCCTTCATCTGTAATCTAACCTTCAATTTCGTTTGGTGGCTGCAAATCTGGTGCTAGGGAGGGTTTTGTATCCAAAATGATTTCATCAATCATTTCAAGGGAAGATTTCTCATTAACAAGTTTCTCAAGAATTTTGCTATCTGTCTCATCCTCAACATTAAAACTGAGAGATTATTGATTTCCTACAAGATGCTCATTTGAATATTTACTATGCAATTTACCCTTAAAAAACTAAAATGATTCAAAACAAAATGGTACGGAGTCATCTTGTATCATTTGTTCATATGTGCCATCTTCCAAGTCTTCATCTGCAACTTGACAATCAATGGCATTCAGGGGCTGCAAATCTAAATATGAGAAATCATGAACAAAGTTTTCATTTCCCTCAAGATGGTCCAAATCAAGACTTGTTGATAGTTTATTTCGGATTGCATGGAAGTTATCTCTGATGAACTGAAATGAATCAAAACAAAAAGGCAAAGATCCTTCACTTACTTCAAAATTTGTTGCACTTTCCTCGTCATTTCCATAGCTGATATGTGATGGCTGAACATTGTATTCGGACTGCTGAAAGTGAACTTCTTCCTCCCACAAACTAGTTGTTGATTTGTCTGCAAGATTAGCTTCTGTTTGGAGAACATAATCATCATTATACTGATCAAACTGAGGCAAATAATCAGTATAAAACACATCATCAAGCATACATGTCAAATCAATAGATCTCTCTTCTCCAATATGATCTATAAAACAATCATTATCAGATCTATGACAACTGGGATAAGAAAGAACATGTTTTGGATCAGCCACTTGTTCATGAACGTCATTTTCATTTTTTGCAGTCATTTTCCGCGCCATCTCTTCTAGTGTGTTTACCAAAAGGTCAAGATTTTCCTCTGAAGGTGTCAGGTGCTCTGCAACATTCTTCTTTTCTTATTCCTTCAGCCTTTCTCTTTTGATCAACAGATTAGCTTCTACATTTACTGCACTGTTCTGTATCTTTTCAAGTGTTGCAACATTCCTTTCTCTCAGCTGAAACTCCATTTCTGGATCAAAAGCACCTGGGTAATGTAAAAGGGCCAAGCCAGGAGGGGGTCTTATATTGACAAGTATCGAATAATAAACTCGATTGAATATAGCGGAAAACTATTGTTCTTTCTCCCCTGACTGTCTTTTCAGCTGGGCATACTCATCTAAAATAAGGAAAGGGTTCTATCCAATCACTCACCTGTCAAGGAAAACTTTGACGAAATGCTGGAAATCTGAGATGCTCGCATTAGGCAGGGCTTTGAACCAACTCCTGACTTTGCCTTGCAAATAAAGAGAAAAAAGCCTAATACTGACATCCTCTTCATCAACTTCAAAAAGGTATAGAAAAGTCTCAACATTCTGCACATGTTTCTTAGCGTTGACATTGTTACGTTCACCATCAAATCTCGGAAAATATAGGTGATAATTTGCAGGGAAAGCATGGAGAACAGAAGGTAAAACAAGAGGTTTATACATATCTGGGACTATAAAAGGTGTAGGAGTATATACAAGAGCTACGGGATCAGTTTTGTTTTCTTTAGGCTCATCACTCTGAAGAGAGTCATCATAAGATGTGGGAAAAATAAGGAGGACAGGATCAAAGGGAAACTCAGTATTTACACTTTTTGAATGGGTCGAGTGAATGTTTTGATCACCTTTATCATACAACAAATTCTAAAAAACTTTCAGGACAGCTTCAAGAACAGCAAAGAAGTAATTTACAAGAAAGCAGACTAGATCCTGAATACCATTCCACTTTGGATACCTGAACTTTGTGTAAGATCATTCCATTTTCTCAGAGAAAGAGTTAGTCCTCCAGTGGAGTCTCTACATTGAGTTGGAGTCACCAAGTGAATGATTTCAGCCTTCTTATGTCTAATCGTTGTCCACCATCAACCATCAAATCTAACTTGATACATGTACTGGGGCAATTTACAAGTTAGATGTTACGTTTACAAACTAGACTGGAGATTGACTGAAGCAGCGTTTATCTACTTTCGCTAATGCAAAGCAAGAGCGTTTCGAAGGCTTCCTGGCATAACTTCAGGCTCCGTCTGTAGCTTATAAAACAAATAACACCAACACGCAAACCATTTTCATTCCCCAGTATGGTCGCCACTATGTTATTGCCTAAATCTACCTCAGGCTGAAAGAAAGCAGAGTTCAGGGTAACATCAAACCACGCTCAGTCTGGTAGCTAGCCCTACCAAAATAGGAGAGGGCTCTCTCTGGGTCAATCTCAGCAAAAATAATCAATAGGGCTTGAGATGACTTGAAATAAAGGCTAATTTTAGGATAGGTATATAAGTAAAGGAGTTTGATTGTGTTTTTGGGGGTTTTTGTTGGATCAAAGGGAAAGGCAGTTTTGGGTGCGAGGATTAGGTCTAGTTTTTGCAGAGTTATGATTGGGGCAAGGAAGGAAATATTTTTTATGCTTTAGATTGAGTGAATGGATGGATCAAACTAGTGAGGAGCTGAAGAGGGCAAGAGGGTCTCAAGAGTCCTCCTAAAACAGATGAAAACATGGAAAATTAAACAAAACTAAAAGGTAGAGCAGTGCAATTCAATGAATTCCACCTTTAACACTGATTTGTTTAATATAAGAAGAAAGGAGAGAGGAAAATGATACACATAAACATCAGTGAACTTACAACTACATAGAGAAAAACACCATCAAAACACAGAGCCACATGGATCCCAAAGAGTGCTGCAAACCCTGGTCTATTCCTTTGCCAAAAGTGCAGAGATGAAATGTACAATGAAGTGCCAAGCAATCCCAAGTGTCCAACCCTGAAAATGACTGAGAAAATACATCATATAGACAAGCCTAACCCATTCCCATGCCTCTAGGGGTCGAGCTCATCATTCTAGGAGCTGTTTCCACCATATCTAAACTAGGAACTAGAAAATAGGCCATGAAACAACTTGCCTCTATATGCTAGGAAACTGATCCATTCACTTACATTTCACCTTTCGGTGAATGAATCTTCTAGAATGAGTAAAAATGTGCCAAAATTACATCATGATCATGAAATTACATCAAGGTACATCAAGAGTTACATGAAAAATTGAAACTGGCCAAAACTAGGCGAAATTCTGAGCTGCTGAGTGAAAAATAGGCCAAAATTCTCTATGCGCCGCGCCCAAAATCTCTATGCGTAGCACAAGTTTGGAGCTGATTTTGAGGCCCTTCCTGAAGTCAAAATTGAGTGAATGATATCTTTTTGGAAAGCCACGCCTGTATACTTTCCAACCCAAGTGGAATTTCTGGATTTGGTCGCCATTTTCCCCTCCAAAAGTTCAATCTCCCAACACTGCTTCCTATGTGTGCAAAGAGTGGCAGAAAGGCCATTTTTAGGGTGTTTTTGACCCTTTAGGCAACCCAGAACTTGATGAAATCCTTAGGTAATCCATAGGCATGCATAAATTTTGATGAAAAATCCAGAAATGCAAAGTTTTCCCCCTGAAGAGTTGCCAATTGTAAGCGCGCGCCAAGTGGCGCTACGCGTCGGGCAGAAAAACCTGTTTTGTGACCAAAAAATTCAAAATTGACAAAATTTTTCCCAAATTTCTTGAAATTTGGGCTGAATTCCCACCATCAAGCATTGTGCTCAGCCAAAGAAGCTTCGGCCAATATTTGGAGCCTATCATGCTTTTTACGACGCTTTAGTGCCCTCTTTGCTGCATGCAATTCAGTTGTAGAGTCACTGTCTTTGTCATATGATGTATCAGTGTCTGTCTCCATGGTGTTACAAGGTCTATGTTCGGCTTGTTAAAAGTGAGAATGAAAATTTTGGTGCCTTTCATTTTAATGCCAAATATGTCAGAGTCAAATGAGGGACTGTGGGAAATAGGGCAGTAGGGAAAATAGAGTTTTGTCAAGTGAATTTAAAGTGTGGGGACAGCCACTTGACTGTGTTTGGGAATTTTGGATTTGGGGATTTTATAAGTGAAATGAGAAAGGGAAAATGATAAGGAATTAAGTAGCTTAGGGACACAAAAATGGGGCTTAGGAATAAGTCACTTTGAATATGAAAGGGATAAGGGATGAAATAAGTATTGAGTGACTTTAGGGATATAGGGAGATAAGGGAATAGACTGCAATAATAGGATAACAGTGAGAGGGATGAAGAAGCCAAGTGAGGGAAGAAAAATTTTGGCACCAAAAAAAATTTTGAAACTCCAACTTCAAAACCCTAAATAGGCATTTCTTCAACAAGATGATAGGGTTTGGCTTTTGACTTTCAACTCTCATATCCAATCTCCAACCACACCAAACACTATTCAATATCAATTCAAAGTCTCACTCGAACTTACATGGTGCATAGGAGGTGGAGTTAATTTAAAATTTATGGAGCAGTGGCAAATTTTTTGTGTGTCGGCTCTGTGTGCCGCGCGCACAACCCAGTGCGTCGCGCACACTGTATGCACCGCGCACGTTCAATTTTACACTGTGTAGAATGGCTCTATGCACCGCAATGATCCAATGCACCGCGACCTTCACCCAATGCGTTGCGACTAGGATTTCACACATAGTTCAGCCTCCAAACACTGATTTCGCCCTCCAACTTATTTCTCCACGATTTCTCTTTGACTCTTTGATGTTTTGGTATGCAAATGGATTGTTTGAAACACAAGAATCATATTTGTACCCATGACTTTTGATTTTCGATTTGAATGATGAATTTCTTGTCTGTTCTGCAGGGATAGATGGCATGGTGTGCATGGTATTTGGCAAAGGCAACCAGCGCTGTGCCTGAAGAACTTCACAACTCAGAAAACTTTGAGCATTACATTACATTTATGACAAAAGACAGAATGGACGATTTTTCTTCAAAACAGAGTTTTGAAGAAGAATCATGATCAAATATTGCGATGATGAAATTTTTGCAGTGAAACTTTATTTGAAGCTTCCTCATGTGCCTGCTGACATTATTAGACACTCTGAAGACTAAAATAACGAAACCCTAGACCTAGTGAAACTAAAAACCCTAAAATGACTCTTTGTCAATTTTGAGACCAAACAAGACTGTACACGATTTCGGTGAACAAAATTAGACCAGCAGGTACATGACATGGGGAACATGAGTAAAAAGCCCCCTTACCGTCAGAAAATCGATGTTCCTAATGGAATGCAGATGATTGAGCTGAGTGAGACACCTAAAATGAAATGCAACAAGAGAAAATTGATCTCTGACGGAGGGATGAAGATAACGACTCTAACATATCCAATGAGGGATTTTGATGGTGTTAACTCATTTTGACCTGAAAAACATTGTTTTACCAACAGAGGTGGTAGAAGGAAAAGACAAATGACAAAAACAACGTCGCTACTAAACTACGCTATGAAGCTTTTTGTACATGAATATTTTAGCAGTCAACTTCAAGTTTGATTTCAGACCAAAATAAAACTTATTTTGAAAATATGAAAGAGGTTTTTCTTCATCACATTTCCATATACAAAAACCTCTCTGAGTTTCTATAAATCCATCAGTTTTTAGAAATTATATACTCATCTTTGAAGCCTATTTTTCATAATTTTCACTTACCAGATTTGTGAAAAAATTGTAAAAATTCGACTTGGAGGAGGTCCAGCTCAGCATCCACATGACATAATGACACATAAGCACTCTAGTAAACTTAGAAAATTATTTGTTTGCAATTGATAAGGGTTATTAAATTGATTCGTTGAACTATTAATGAAAGAATATTCCTTTTTGTATTCAAACTCTGCAAAACAGAAATATCCCTAGGAAGTCTCCAAGTGATGGAATCATGTTTGAAATAAGTCTCTGAGGTGGGAATTCAAATCTAGCAAGGTGGCATATCATTTTTATGAGTCTTAATTATATAAATGAGATAGTTTTAGAGTTATAAACAGTGGGGAGATGTTATGAAGGCACTACTCTTGTAATTTTTGTCTATCAGTAATATACAGTTGCAACAGCCTATTTCAGACCTAAGATTCTTCTATGTGTTCTTATGTATGTTTCTTATATCATTATTTTACTTTCTCTCCAGTTTTCTAGTTGTATAATCACTTGGAATTCATGATTACATGCTCCAACTTCCTTTATACACATATTTTGTTGTTTTTTCATGTTTTATTAGTTTTCTTATGTATAATCACTTGGAATTCATGGTGACATGCTCCAACTTCTTGTATGCATATAGCTTGTTGTTCTATCCTTCATGTGTGGTTTTATAAGAATAAATTTTCCTCAGCTTCCATGAGATAGATCTTGTGACTTAGTTTTCATATTGACTCCATAAGCCCAATGGTAGTAAAATGTATACATCTTTCACCTACACAAAAACACATTAAATCCAATTTAGAGTTAGCCATATTCTTTCAAGTTGTTCATTGAATATCCTTTATCAATTTGAGAGATCCCTCTCACTACTAGAAAGGATAATTTCCATTTACAAGTGGTTTGAAATAGTTACTCCAAGTTGACCATTGAAGTAGCCCAACAGGACTCAATTTGGTGATAACACATCCCATGGTAGGAAAGCTAGAAGAAAAGCATATTGCCTCCATGACATAGGTAGACATATAAAAGGGAGGTATTTCTCTAGATGAAAAACTCCCTTTATTCCTATATTTTTTTATTTTTTTGGCTAAACTATCAGATAGGATGTTTTCCCAATTCAGAATTGAGGAATTAACGATTACGTCAATCAATGGAACCCAGTCTACTAAAAACCTAGTGGTATCAGGTTTTTCAAACAATCTACACAACATATCGGTAGCATAACAATAAGGGGAAGGAATTTGGGCAATTGGGTACGTACCGAGCTTATCTCGCTTCAGGTCTTCCTTCCATTGTTTGATAACTTTCACAAGATCTGGATGCTCTGCTCTAAAGCTTTGCAGAAAAGCTTTAACATATTTCTGTTGCGAGGAGGGTAGATGGTACATTGCTCATAAACCTTCTGCCCTGAAATACCCTATGTTTTCTCCCTTTGAATCCTTGAATTCTCTGTCATCTATGCTTAAATGGTCAATTACCCACTTAATCATGTCTTTGTTGTTAGGGTCCTATAATAATAGGGTTCATAATTTTTTAATTGACTTTTATTAGTCTTGTAAATATGTACATACCTTGATTTCTGCAAGTTGTTTTCCCATATTTGAAAATAATAAAAAATGAAAAGAGGGTAAAAGTCCTAAAAGAAAGATCAAAGGGCTTCAAAAGAAAAAGATCAAAAATAATATAAAAAATGGACCCCAAACAAAAAAGAGATAAAAATAAGACATGAAAGTGATGCAAGTCAAAATGCCACTACTTTCTAATTTTAATGCAAAAATAATGATTATGTGCAGCTTTTTCAAAATGCCATAATCCATGATGAGTTAAATAGTTTAATCTTAACTTTTTCATGCTTTAACTTTCATGTTTATAGATAGATAATAAATATATGTCAAACAGTTTAAAATTGACAAATCAGTAGATAGTTAGAGAATAAATAAGGAGCTCAACAGTTTAATCTAAGCCCTCGGATGAAATAAGGTTAGAATTAGATATTTAATGCTTTAAAAGAAAAATGGATTTAGGGTTGCAAGCTCAAATGCACCCATGCAAATAATGAAAAAAATGGTAGAATAAATGATGGGTAGGTAGAAAGTAGTTACACAAGGCATGATTAAAACATCATCTGGAAAATTACTAATTTCCCTTCCCTCAAAATATTCCAGTATTCAAAACCTTCAGTTATAAAGGTTCAGAGCATTTCTCTGAATTTTGTTGGGACTGGACCCAAGGCTTAATGACTGATTGGCACTAATAATTGGATTCCTTTCATAAAAACCCTTTTCCTAAACATTATCACCCTTTTTCCTAAAATCCCTTTTCTAAAGTTAAAACACATTTTTTCTTAGGGAAAGTAAAAAACCCCCTTAACTAATTTCATTTCATACAAAAACATTCAAAAAACCCATAAAAATGCATTTATTAAGTGTAACGGGCCACAAATATGAAAAAATGTGCCCAAATGCCTAAATTACACTTTATAAAGAGTATTTGTATATTTTTCGCTCATTCATATCATATTAGCATTTAACTTGTTTTATTAATTCCCTTATAATACCCCAGCCCGTAATATAATTAATTCATTTATATTAAATAAAGTCCCAACCCACATTTTTTATTTTACTCTATGGTTCTAATTCTCCACGTGACATTCTCCGCTTTCCCCCATAGGTTAAAACATATATAGTTTATTTTAAAACACGCCCAAAGGTTATTTCACGCATGTAAATAGTCTATTGGTCATGTAAACCATACATCCCGCCTATCCCATTAATACAAATACTTTACATTAAAACTATTTTTTTAATGTAATAACATTAACATCGCCACGTAAAGCTCCCGGTCCCCACGCCCATCTGCCGAGCAGCTTCACCAATAGATCTCGATCGTTCGCACTCCCTCCACCCGATCCAACAAACCATAACCGATATCGCATTTTCAATAACACAATCAATAATCCATTTCAATTTTGCAATATGGGTAGTATTTCCCTCCCCTCTCTCCTCCATGTGGTGCAAAACAATTGGATCGCATTCATTTGCGAAATACCATAAACCACCCTCATCTCATGCGATAACTGCTTAGTGGTAATATCAACCCCGCACCAAAATGCCTCCCATTTGACTTGACCCACATTGAATGCAGTCAGTGTTTCACCTAAATTTTCTATAAAACTGTAGATTCACACATTTTAAACCTTTTTCTGCTACGTTTTATGTTCGATAACCTTTTTCGAGTGAAAAAAAAGACGTCGATGCCCCTGGTTCATGCCCAAACAACCAGAATTCGGCCCAATTCATTGATTCAACTGCTCAGACCTACCAAATTATGTTTAAAGGACGTCAACCAAGCTTCAGAAACCTTTATTGCCTTCAAAAGTCATGTTTGTTGCAAAAACCTTGATAAATTTACAGTTTCTAAAAACTGTAAATTAATTTTGAGCAAATTCTGATTGTTTTAATCATTATATAACTCCAGGAAAACCCTTTGAATGATTCAAACCCTTTTGCAAATATTCATAATCCCTTTGTGCATGGATTAAACTATTTTAGGACTGTTTTATCCAAGAAAAGAGCAGGAAACCCTTGTTAAGCTTTTCCTGAGACTGTAAAAAGTTTAAAAGATTGATTTTGGAGCAGAATTGAAAGTTTGAACCAGAATAAACCATAATTGTACCTATTTCTATTCAAAAATACCTCTTTCAAACCAAAATTACCTTCTGTAAACATTCTAAGCTTATAGAAGTGCATAAAAACCTAAAAACAGAATTTCTAAGATCCATAGGTCTAAATTTCCAAAAATAAACCTAGAAATGGCTTCTAAAAGCACCATTGTCATAAATCCACTACAACCTCTTGTTATAGATGTTGAGCATACCCCTTTAGCTGATGTTGATTATAAAATAACTAATCCAGTAATTGAATTCAATCTTCTTGATCTCCACTGCTGGAGTCTAGAAAAATCTTTGGATCAGGGAGATGAAGTTCGAATTTGGGAGTCCAATTTGCCCAAATATGTAGTTCCCCATACCCATCAATGTCCAGAGGTGATTATAATGTGTCAAGATCACTATTCCCCTGACCTAAGAGCTAGTGTTAATGCTGAAAAAGAAGTATTATTTACCATCACTGCAGAATCCATAAACCTAATGCTTCAGTTAAAGCTAGATCCTAATGCAGCCTCATTATCCATAGAAGATTTTACAAAGCTTTATCTTGAGTTAGACTTTCCTAAAAGATTTTAGATCTTCCAAAAATTCATGCCTACATATGTTGAAATCCCGAAGATTATCCCTCCATACTCATCCTCCAAATTCCCTGAAGGTTCAAGACATGTTATTTCAATAGTATCCTTTATCCTTGGTTATTTTACTAATGAGCACACTAATGAGTCTATACTTGGTTTTATATCCACTTTTGTGCCTGGTCAACCTCCTTCTGTTATTTATAACTATGTTGAGTATATAGCTAATAGTATCCATGATCAGCTTGTAAAACTTCCCACTGAAGGTGTTTTTAGATATACCTCCTTCCTCTTTCATATGTTCCTTTACTTCCAAGCAGATAAATTCCCAATAACCCTTCAGAAGTTGGATGTAGAAGGAAATCCATCGTCAGTCATTTTCTGGACTTCTCTAATCATAAAAGAATCAACAGAATTCACTTATGTGGATTTCACAAATTGTTTTGTTCACCCATTGATAAACATGCTTACAAACAGTGTACAGCCAAGGATAAGTGAGATTAAAAAAGTGTTACATCTATCAAAGAAGAGCAATTGGTGATTGGTACCTTTACCAAAATCACACAAAGATTAGAGTCTATGGGTCAAACCTCTTGCCCTATAAATTGCCAAAGTACTTGCCAATGAGAGTGTTTTCCTTAAAGTATGTAAGAAAAATTCTAAACTCAGATTCTATAAACTTTTTGGCTGCTAAAAATAAGAATCAATTAAAATTAAAAAAATGGGTAGGTCCTTTCATATTCAATCACAGGGAAGCAGGTGTAGAGGCAGAAAAAAAGTTGCTAGAGTATAAATTTGATGAAAGTTTCCTATGGAACTATGATCCTTTTGGAATACTCAGTAAGATGAGGGTAAAATGAAAATCAACCCCTTATATCCATGATAAGAAACCTGAGATTGAACAGTTTTCCAACCAAACAGAATGGTTGGAAAATACATTAATAGAAATAGCCAAACAAGGTGATACTAGTCACACTTTGAAGACTGTAAATCAGGAAGATAGAACCACAAAGAGAATCAGAGAAGAAGGCACATATACAGTTGAAACAACAACAGAAACCAGATTCAAGATAAGATACAATAGGAAACCTAAGATCAATCCAGCAGACAAGGAGAAGGAAGCAATTGAGGTTTTAGACGAAGAAAAACCAGAGAAGGATATTGCAACTCACACAGTAAATGAAAATGAATAGGAACCTGATACTTCAAACACTCAGATGATTGAAAAACAGCAAAGCATGGAAGCATCTTCATCACAGAAAGCACAGGATATAGACATTGATCTCAAAGAAAAGTACAAACAGATCAAAGCCAAAAATGAAGAGATCAAGAATGAGATCTATTCACGGAATTTGAAGCAGACTCCAGAAAATAAAAATAGGATGCTCTTAGCCTTTGATTATACAAATAATAAATTGATAATGTCACTACTTCAACCTATAGTTAAAACACCTAAAACATTAGCAGATTATAAGAAGGTTGAATTTGAAGTACGAGTAGAAAGCATTCATCCCTTAGATCAAATTGAGTTTCATAAGCAAAGCTCATAAATGCTTTATTCTACTATGACCAAAAAGGCAATGAGTGCCTAGAAACATCAAAACACTGTAACAAATTTGAGAGATCAGATTAGGATTGAAGAGGCTTCTTCCTATGCTAAATACACTAGAATCAAGTCTTTAGAAGAATTGGTGATTGAAGTAGGATATGACCCTTCAAATGTAAAATCTGTAGAGGAATTGGTGAAAATAAAAATTTTGATATTACAGCACTTAGAAAGCAACTGAAACTACCTCCAACAGAACATCCACAGGCTAAGGAGATTGTGCAAGAGGAAAATAAACAATATGAGATGATGAGTCTCATACTACAAATGACAACACATATCAAGGAGATGGACATTGAGATGGACAAACTTGTCCAAGAAAAATAAGCTGCAAAAACTCAAAATGTTCCTCCTACAGTAATTTCCATGGTAACAACAGCAGTTCCTTCAACTCTAGCAGAAGATTTAGCACCAAAAGTCCCACTGGCCATAGCAGTGCCAGTCACTTCTTCCCCTACTTCAGCCACTGAATCATCTACTTCAGCAGTGTGTTATCCATCTATAAATTTTTCATATACTATGATGGCTAAAACAGGTCCATTAGTCTTCAAGAAACAAATTTCAAGAAAATCTGTGACTTCTTGAAGCCTTGCTATGTCCATTTGTCCAAGGGATCCATCTACACAAAGCCCTACTATTGTCTTGAAGAAAACTTCTCTGAAACCCTCTTTCATTCCCATATTCCTGTTAAAACCCCTTCATTTCCTCAAAAATCCCTTTAAACCTTGTAAAATCCCTCTTATAAGGCTTAAAACCCCTTTCTTATACCTATCAGAACCTCTTAAAAAGGTTAAAAAACCTGATTTTCGGCCTTTTCTACTCCTTTTCAAACATTGGGCCTTAAGCGCTTTTCGGCTTAAGCTCGAGCCTCTTTTTCGTCATATAGCCTGGTCCTGCGACCAAGTGCTAAACCCCATCGGCTATTGCATATCGCAATTCCCCGTTTCCTCTTTCCCCTTGTTTTTCTCTCGCCGATGGTCGATCCCTCGAGTAAGCCTCCGTCGTTGATCTCGTTTTAGATCGAATAGTCTACACTCCATCGGTGCATCACACCTCGGCAAGTCCCATTTCTAATTTTAAAACCTTTTACCCCCACCGATAAACTTTCTTGATTTAATCCTAGCCATTGATCTCATTTCCGATCTGACGGTTCTCATCGCATCGCTCAGACTCATCGGCATCGCACTTTGGCGATTCCAAATTCCTCCCTTCCGAAACTCTTTCCGCTGATGGCCGATCTGCCGATAAGATCCCAACTGTCGATCTCATTCTAGATCCAACAGCCCTCCATCCATCGCATCGGCGCATCGCTCATCGGCAATTCCAGTTCCCTTGCCCCTTGACCCTCTTCACCACCGATGTGCGAAGCTCTGAGCACATCTCCACCGTTGATCTCGATCCTGATCCAATGGTCCTCCGCCCATCACTCTGGCCTTTCCCATCAGCCATCGGCCATCGCAACTTCCAAATCCTTCCTTCCTAAACCCTCTTCTCCACCGATTGTTGATCTGCCGAGTAAATCTTCACCGTCCATCTCCTAGATCCGATGGCTCGCACCGATTCACTTCTTTTTCCACCCGCAGGCACTTTCAGCACAAATGGTCAAACAATATGAGTGCCCTTGCAGTTGACTCATTTGACCATAGAAGATATTGATCCAATGATCGAGATTCACTGCAGAGGCACCCGACCCACAAACTCGTCTGTACCTCAAGTGCCCCCACAATACACATTTTTATTTCAATTTCCTTTATAACCCCGTTGGTCCCACCCGACCACGCTAGGGCCTTTCATTGTGTTTCCATGTCATCTCCACCGTTGATCTATCTCCCCCCCCCAGATCCAACAGCCCATAGGCATCTTCGCACTCATTTCTCCATAACAATTCAACGCTCCATTTTAAACATGAAATAGGTGGTTTTTCAGGGGACACGCATCAGCCACCAGACCATATCACGTTCGATCAGTCCCAAACCACTTACCGCCTAAACATCATGCGAAAATCGCTGCCGGTTTTCTGAAAACACGTATCTCCATTTCCACGCCATAGTTTAATTTAAACCCTTTTTTTTCCCTATCTGCCATGGTTTTCACCTCTGCTGCATACACTACCTCTGCAATCGCTCCTCCACCTCCGTTGAGCCCTTTGTTCGCAATTGAATCCAAGAAATGCAGGATTTTATAACATATTGGTTGTTTTGTGCAAGTTTAATGGTGGCTTAATGTTGCAGGTCATCCCACAGTCAAATATCAGTGGTAGAGGTCGAAGGTGACGATCTTCGGGCCATAATTAATTGCAAAAGGGATATTCGGGGTTTATTATTATTGTTTATCAATGTCTCATGAACATTGGTGAATAGAAAACCCTCCAGCACAAAAGGAAACCAGACCACCTGTACACAAAGGAGAACAAAGAAGATCAGTGAGAGTTAAAGGTTACGGCATAAATCCGAAGATCAAAGGCTTAACCAACAAGTTAAGGATAAAGACAAAGACGCAATTTAAAGATAGAAGATGATCCGATAAGGCCTAATACAGCCTTAAAAATACAATGTAAATCTAAATAGCAGTGTTTAAAGGGCTAAAAAAAGACAAATCAGCAGAAGAAAGGTCTCGGAAGCCACATCTACAGAAGTTATTTATGCCTCCAGAAATCAAAAACGGACACCTGTAGTCTGCTTTACCTTTCAAAGACACCGTGACAGCCATCTTGCTGACAAACCCTCTTTAAAATTGTCAGAACAGTTATCAAGCAAACATGGGGCTACAAAATCCAAAAATGACAGTTTGCTTGTCCCAGAGGTCAAACAGAGTACTTCGGCTACAGTTAGTTTCGAAGAACACACTTCAGAGTTATTACCAGCCTACCAGATATGCCTCAAAGACAGGAAAAACTACTGAAATGGTACAATCAATTAATGCAATGGTTATTAAGTAGAATGTGCATTCAAACACCTCTCCCTCTCTATCTTAATTAATATCTATTACCATTTCTACAACACTCTTCCTCTCGGCACCTAGATGTATTCACAGAAAACTCATTGTAATGGTTGGAAATTTGTTAATTGTTTGAACTGTTATTGAGTAAGAGTTGTTGAGTAGTTGTAATATAGTAGGCTGGGAAGAGAAGTATCAGACTGTAGAAAGCTATTGGACTCAAAGTATGTAATTAGTCTTGGACATCAAATATACAAGCAGATTCACTGGATCCTGATCTAAATCATTGGTGATGTTTTCTCACTGTTATTGTTATCCCCCTTATGTTTCCACTTTGTTCATATTCTCTGATAAAGAGCAATAAAATATAGATTAGGATTTACTTCTGAAGTACCCTAATTCTGACTGATAAGCTTTATCTTTATGTTTTCTTCTAAATGTGTGTTTGGGAATGATTTCAATAGAGTATAACTAGTCAAAGGACGTTGGTGAGCCCATGTCTTTCTTAGTAGAACTTGAGATGTTTTTCTTGGATGATATTTTCACTACATGGTAAGTAGAGTCCTAGTCAAGGAAGTTTATGGTTAGCGTTGTCCCTTGTTTAGTCATAAACAGTTGTTTTGAAGATTTCCCTTAAGAGTATGCAAAAAGAAGGCTAGGTTTAAAGTCCTTACCTGATCTTAGGTTAATTTTTATGTTTATCTTGAATTTTTTCCATTGAGTTCATGTCAAAAGTAGGATAGGTTAAAAGTCCTTACCTGATCTTAGGCTGCCCTTTGTTTCTTACATGTTTTCTTCTTTCACCACTCTTCTTAATGTTCCATACCACCAACTCAACTTAAAATATCTTCTAATATAGATGACTTGCCCTTTGAAAACCCTTGAATAGTTGTTGTGCAAGTAAACCCTTTTATGACTCCATAGCCCAATGGTTTAGCACTATTTTTTGACCTATCTTCCCATGCTGAAACATCCTTCCACTTATTTCCTCCTTCACTTAACATGATCTTCTCATTTAATGATTCCCAACCAAAAACAAACAAATCCCTTGTACTTCATAACTAGCCTAATCTCATATCATAAGCCTTAAAGTATATCATTCTAAAACACTCACATAGAGAGATCCCTCTCTGAATCTAAGAGGGCTAGATCCTAGGATTCCAAAGTGGTTCTGATGTTGCCTTGTCATTTGGTATGCCAATCTACCAAATCACAGGACCCCAACATAATGGCGACTCCACTGGGGACGTTTTGAAAGGTTTATGGAAGTCTAAAGTTTGTTTTTCACATAGAATCCCACCGTGATCGCCAACATAATGGTGACTCCATTGGGGAATTCTAAGTGAATTACATATTATACACCCTTTAGAGCTCAGAAAACCCACAACAGTCTTAGATTGGTGGTTAATTACTGATGGCGGACAGCAACTTATCTTAAAACATTTGAAATCATCTACCTGGTGACTACACAACTCCTAAAAGACCAAAATACTCCACTGGTAATCAGTAGGCCTGTTGATTACTCATGGTTTCATAAAGACTCCACTGGGGCAACCCACACTACCATCCAAACAGCGTGCTCACCCATGATTAGGAAACTTTGAGGATTAATTTTTCCTTGTTAAAGACTAGTTGGCCTCAGATTGTCATATCTGGCTAACTTTCCTTTTATGTCGGTCTAAAATCAACATATTGGCCTCTCCACATTCCTACATAGCAAAGATCAAATTGCTCCACTAATAGAAGACTGAACAATTTGCAAAAATGCAGTCAAATCTCATAGCAGAGTTTCATTATATAATATCAAGTGACCTGGCAGAACTTAAATGTGAGGACCTTCCAAAGGTTATCCTTCTCAGCTCAAAATTCAATGCTAAACCTGAGCTTAAGAAAATGTTCCTAGACTTGGTGGTTAAAAGGTATGAAACTGAGATTCAAATGTTGAATTCAAAAGAACAATCATATCATTTCAGAGGCCCTAGAGCATTTTTGGAAAGTCTCCCTCCCCCAAAGAAAGAATAAATTTCACTGCCTTTTGATGTGCAGGAAAAGGATGATTGTGCTTTCAAGAACCACATTGAAGATGCAGTGAACCAAGCTATCTGGGATGCAGATAGCCTACCAGTCATGGAAGGCCTAAAAGAAGAAAGCCCACATCAGATTTTTGATCCTATATTAGAATTCATGGAGGTTCTGATGGACTCAAATTCACAAGCATGGATTCTTTTCAAAAGCCCAACATAGCAGAGGCTGTCACCATCTATGGTGACCTTAATTTTGAAGACCCACATTCAAAGTACCCTATGGTTATCTTTGTCAAGCAGTCAGATTTTCTACCCTTTTTGCTACTGCTTAACTAGCTGCACTAGCACTATTGTATCATATAAAACAACAGAGATTTTCAAGTTAGATTAGGGTAGGTAGGAATGTCAATAAAGCTCAGCCTGTGAGCATCTAGTTAGTTTTTTTTTTTTCCCTTGAAAGAAAAATAGAAAAAATACAAAAACAATAGAAAAGAGGAAAAGAGGGCAGATTAAAACAAGAAAGGTAATGCCCCATACCAAAAAAAAAAAAAAAAATCTAAAAGTGTGCAAGCCTAAATGCTACTACCAAAAGAAGCACTGCTATTTAGTCATACAGCCTAATCATGACTAGATAGATTTCAATTTACTGCTGATAGGTTAGTGAAGAAGATTTTCCAAACTGTTTAATCTTGGTTGATCAGTAGGTTAGATTAGGATAGAAAAGAATGGCTCTAATCAGATCAAAACCTGAGCCAAAGATACCAAGAAGACTGGTTCTAACATGCTGAAAAATTGAACCAGGTAAAGAGGGAGAAGACAACTCTAAAGATCAAATCAAATCTGAAAGAAAGGAAGGAAGGATTCTCATTGTTTTCAGATCCTAAGCCTTCCAAGTTTTTTTTTTACTTTCTGCAAATAAAGGTCTATGTGCAGTTTGTTTTTGATGTCATAGCCATCACAGCAAATCAGACAGATTAGTTTTGGTTTGGCTGTGTTTTCAATTTCTTTTTTAGAATATAGAGAATGAAATCTGTCAGATAGCTTAATCCTGACAGATAGTAGTTAGGTAGAGAAGATCATGAGTTCAACTGTTTAATCTGAACTCACGGAAGTTATAAGGGTAGATTTAGATTAGTTTTTCCTGTTTTCAAAAGAATAAAATGTTGATGTCAAAAGGTTTTCAAGTCCAAGTGCACCCGCTGAAGAAAAAATGTTAGGAAAGTAGGTTGTGTAGGTAGAATTTTTGGAGAAAATCATTTTTCTATCAATATGTATATCATCTTCTCAAGCAACATGATCATCAAAGAAGAAAGAGGTTTTCAAAGTGCAGCAAAGCATCAATACATTGATCTACATTCCAGGGATTATTTCCGAGGTTCTTAACACCTCCAAGGAGCTTCCATCCCGAAGTTGGAGCCGTTATTAGCCATCTATAAATTTTTCATATACTATGATGGTTAAAACGGGTCTATTATTCTTCAAGAAACAAATTTCAAGAAAATTTGTGACTTCTTGAAGCCTTGCTATGTCCATTTGTCCAAGGGATCCATCTACACAAAGCCCTGCTGTTGTCTTGAAGAAAACTTCTTTGAAACCCTCTTTCATTCCCATATTCCTATTAAAACCCCTCCATTTCCTCAAAAATCCTTTTAAACCTTGTAAAATCCCTCTTATAAGGTTTAAAACCCCTTTCTTATACCTATCGAAACCTCTTAAAAAGGTTAAAAAACCTCATTTTTGGCCTTTTCCGCTCCTTTTCAAACATTGGGCCTTAAGCGCTTTTTAGCTTAAGCCTGAGCCTCTTTTTTGTCATATAGCCTGGTCCTGCGACCAAGTGCTAAACCCCATCAGCTATCACATATCATAGTTCCCCGTTTCCTCTTTCCCCTTGTTTTTCTCCCGTCGATGGCCAATCCCCAGAGTAAACCTCTGTCGTTGATCTTGTTTTAGATCGAACGGTCTGTGCTCCATTGGCGCATCGCACCTCGGCAAGTCCCATTTCCACTTTCAAAACCTTTTACCCCCGCCGATGCGCTTTCCCAATTTAATCCTAGCCGTTGATCTCATTTCTGATCTGACAGTTCTCATCGGATCGCACAAACTCATTGGCATCGCACTTTGGCGATTCCAATTTCCTCCCTTTCGGAACTATTTTCGCCGATGGTTGATCTGCCAATAAGATCCCAACTGTCGATCTCATTCTAGATCCAACGGCCCTCCGTTCATCGCATCCCTCCATCACATCGGCGCATCACTCATCGGCAATTCCAGTTCCCTTGCCCCCTGACCCTCTTCACCACCGATGTGTGAAGCTCTGAGTGCATCTCTGTCATCGATTCGATCTCGATCCAACGGTCCTCCGCCCATCACTCTAGCCTTTCCCATCAGCCATCAACCATCGCAACTTCCAACTCCTTCCTTCCCGGACCCTCTTCTCCATCGATTTCTGATCTGCCGAGTAAATCTTCGCCATCCATCTCCCAGATCCGACGGCTCGCACTGATTCACCTCTTTTTCCACACACGGGAACTTTCAGCACAAATGGTCAAACAATATGATTTCCCCCGCAGTTGACTCGTTTGACCATAGAATATCTTGATCTGACGATCAAGATTCACTGTGGAGGCACCCAACCCACAAACTCACCTGTACCTCAAGTGCCCCCACAATACACATTTTTCTTTCAATTTCCTTTATAACCCCGTTGGTCCCACCTGACCACACTGGGGCCTTTCATTTTGTTTACATGTGATCTCCACCGTTGATCTATCTCCCCCCCCAAATCCAACATCCCATAGGCATCTTCGCACTCGTTTCTCCATAACGATTCAACGCTCCATTTTAAACGTGAAATAGGTGGTTTTACAGGGGACACGCATCAACTACCAGACTATATCGCGTTCGATCGTTCCCAGACCGCTTACCACCTAAACCTCATGCGAAAACCGTTGTCGGTTTTCTGAAACCACTTATCTCCATTTCTGCACCATATTTTAATTTAAACCCTCGTTTTCGCCTATCCGCCATGGTTTTCACCTCCGCTGCATACACTACATCTGCAATTTCTCCTCCACCTCTGCTGATCCCTCTGTTCGCAGTTGAACCCAAGAAACGCAGGATTTTATAACATATTGGTTGTTTTGTGTAGGTTTAATGGTGGCTTAATGATGCAGGCCCTCCCATAGTCAAATATCAGTGGCAAAGGCCGAAGGTGACGATCTTCGGGCCATAATTAATTGCAAAAGGGATATTCGGGGTTTATTATTATTTTTTATCAGTGTCTCGTGAACACTGGTGAATAGCAAACCCTCCAGCGCAGAAGGAAACCAGGCCACCTGTACACAAAGGAGAACAAAGAAGATCAGTGAGAGTTAAAGGTTAAGGCATAAATCCGAAGATCAAAGGCTTAACCAACAAGTTAAGGATGAAGACAAAGACGTAATTTAAAGACAGAAGATGATCCGAGAAGGCCTAATACAGCCTTAAAAGCACAATTTAAATCTAAATATCAGTATTTAAA
This sequence comes from Pinus albicaulis, assembly GCA_034641835.2. Taxonomy (NCBI): domain Eukaryota; kingdom Viridiplantae; phylum Streptophyta; class Pinopsida; order Pinales; family Pinaceae; genus Pinus; species Pinus albicaulis. Next base: position 1,303,303,064 of record CM076582.1, on the reverse strand, counting down.
GGGCTAAAACAAGATAGATCAGCATAAGAAAGGTCTCGAAATCCACATCTACAGAAGCTATTTATTACTCCAGAACTCAAAAAAGGACACATGTAGTCTGCTTTACCTTTCAAAGACACTGTGACAGCCATCCTGCTGACAAACCCTCTTTAAAACTGTCAGAACAGTTATTAAGCAAACATGGGGCTACAAAATCCAAAAATGACAGTTTGCTTGTCCTAGAGGTCAAACAGAGTACTTCGGCTACAATTAGTTTCAAAGAACACACTTCAGAGTTATTACCAGCCTACCAAATATGCCTCAAAGACAGGAAAAACTACTGAAAAGGTACAATTAGTTAATGCAATGGTTATTAAGCAGAATGGGCATTCGAACACCTCTCCCTCTCTATCCTAATTAATATATATTACCATTTCTGCAACACTCTTCCTCTCAGCACCTATATGTATTCACAGAAAACTCATTGTAATGGTTGGAAATTTGTTAATTGTTTGAATTGTTATTGAGTAAGAGTTGCTGAGTAGTTGTAATATAGTAGGCTGGGAAGAGAAGTATCAGACTGTAGAAAGTTATTGGACTCAAAGTATGTAATTGGTCTTGGACATCAAATATACAAGAAGATTCACCGGATCCTGATCTAAATCATTGATGATGTTTTCTCACTGTTATTGTTATCCCCCTTATGTTTCCACTTTGTTCATATTCTCTGATAAAGATGAGTAAAATATAGAATAGGATTTACTTCTGAAGTACCCTAATCCTGACTGATAAGCTTTATCTTTATGTTTTCTTCTAAATGTGTGTTTGGGAATGATTTCAATAGAGTATAACCAGTCAAAGGACGTTGGTGAGCCCATTTCTTGCTGAGTAGAACTTGAGATTTTGTTCTTGAATGATATTTTCACTACATGCTAAGCAGAGTCCTAGTCAAGGAATTTTATGGTTAGCCCTGTCTCTTGTTTAGTCTTAAATAGTTGTTTTGAATATTTCCCTTAAGAGTATGCCAAAAGCAGGCTAGGTTTAAAGTCCTTACCTGATCTTAGGTTACTTTTTATGTTTATCTTAAATGTTTTCCATTGAGTGCATGTCAAAAGCACGATAGGTTAAAAGTCTTTACCTGATCTTAGGCTGCCCTTTATTTCTTACATGTTTTCTTCTTTCACCACTCTTCTTAATGTTCCATACCACCAACTCAACTTAAAATATCTTCTAATATAGATGACTTACCCTTTGAAAACCCTTTCATAGTCGTTGTGCAAGTAAACCCTTTTATGACTCCATAGCCCAATGGTTTAGCACTGTTTTTTGACCTATCTTCCCATTTTGAAACATCCTTCCACTTATTTCCTCCTTCACTTCACATGACCTTCTCATTTAATGATTCCCAACCAAAAACAAACAAATCCCTTGTACTTCATAACTAGCCTAATATCATATCATAAGCCTTAAAGTATATCATTCTAAATCACTCACATAGAGAGATCCCTCTCTGAATCTAGGAGGGCTAGATCCTAGGATTCCAAAGTGGTTCTGATGTTGCCTTGTCATTTGGTATGCCAATCTTCCAAATCACAAGACCCCAACACAGTGCAACAGTCAAATGAGGCCAGTAAACTCACTACAACCAAGGGAGAGATGTCAATACAGAATAATGAGATAAACATATTGAAAGAACAAATAAATAAATTAGAAGATGCCAAGAAATTAGCACAAATAAATGCTAAAACAGAAGAACAAAAGGCCAAAAGGTTAATTCAATAGTTAAAGAAGGTTGAAGCAGAGTTAACCTTAAAATAGCCCATGGCCTACATAAAAAATCAGTTGTGGTCCAAAATCATTGAGTCAATCAATGATACTTGGCCTTCCATTCAGGTAATGTATGAACAAAAGGACTTAATCAAAGCAGCCAAAGAAGAAATTTTGAAGACAAAGGAAGAGCTAGGTGCTAAACATGAAGAAGCCCTAGAAATAATCAAGTTTCTCAACACTAACAACAAGAAAGAATTGGATGAGATAGGAATTATTGATAGAAGTGAAACAAATCTTGAGGTGAGAAAGGTACTTTCAAATAAAAACTTGATGAAGCAACTAGAAGAAAAGTGTCAAAACATGGACATAGCCATAACTATATTCATGGTTAAGTTTGACACATTAAGACAAAAAGGTTTTCCAAACATTATTGTTATCAATGATAAACTGATGAAGCAAGAAGATTAGAACAAAAATATAAGAGACTTTGCTAGAGATCAAGTAAACAAGGTAGATTGGAAAGGAGTTCCCACTAGTAAAGTGTTGCATAAGTGTTGAAAACTTGTTTTATTTATAGCATGAGATAAAACATCTCTTTGTAGTCAAGCTAACCTTTGTTAGATACACATAGGCTGATGATAATTTCAGAAAACTTACAAATATTAAATTACTTGATGAAGAGTTTTGGCAGAAATTCACAGATTTACTGTAAAATGAAAGTTTACAGTGAAAGAGAATGAAAAAATAGAGTGTTGTTTTTACACAGTAAAAACATAATTTTAAAGGCAGCCAAACAGTCAAACGACAGGTTAAAGAGTATCAGATGGTTAAATTGCATCAGTTAAAGAGTATCAAATGAGAGATAAAGCTTCAAAACTGATTGAAGATGAAGTGCCAATGTTGAAGACATCTCAAACAGCCAGTTGCAACCTAAGTCCAACAAGAAAGATATTTTATTTAATAAATAGGACAGCTTGCAAGTTTGTTATGCAGCTGTCACTATCATTTTGTAATAGATATTTTATTTTCCATAGAAAATTCCTATGATTATTCTAGGATATTTTGTATTATTTTTTGTATAAATAATTCATCCTTTGAAGTATTAGTGTGGAATAAATTGTTGAAGATTTCTATAGTCAATTTTTCTGTACCTGAAGGGTTTTGTACCAAGGTTCAAGTCAGCAAGCTGGATCAAAGCAATAAAGCATCATATTTCAGGACTCATGTGTTGGGCCACTTAAGTGAAGTACTTTCTATTGTTATTTGTTAAATTTTCTTATATTTTCCATTCATACATAAATGTGTTCTAAACTTTAATGTGAAATCATTAAGTGATATATCAGAATTTTTTAAAAGCACTCTGTTATTTACTGGTTTTCATTTAAATTTTTTCTGTTGATTTCCAGAGTAGGGAACCCTTAATTGCTCCCTCTTTCGAATTAACTTTGTCTTCTCATTCTTATCTGGATCAAATAATCCTTGATTGATCTTTATCCCAATTAAACCACTTCACCAATCAACCTCAAAGATCTTGAGTGACTCTGCTATCTTGCCTTGAAAATATTTGACTTTAGACCTTTATCCTAATCTTTTTTCTTGACACATTGACTCCATTTTCCCAATGGAAAACAGATCTATCACTATCCATCTCAGTAAGTGATTTTTTCCCACCAAACCAAACCAAATTGCCCCATATAACTAGCCCAAGATCATATATAAAAACAAAGTTAAATCTTATAGAGAGAGCCCTCTCTGAGCCTTAGGAAGGCTAGATCCTAAAGCTTGAAAGTAGGTCTGTGTTTACCTCTAATATTCTTAAAACTATAAAATCAAAATCTCACAAATTGGGGAATTATTAGAGTGATAACATACTAGAAACCATACTGGGGAACTAACCAATCCTTAGTTTTTAAATAGGTATTAAAGGAAATATTTTTATTATCTTTTCACCTTAAAGAATTTTTTTAAAAGTTGTGAGTATATTTTCATTAAAAATTGTAATTTTGGCTTCCAAAAGAGTCTACTATACCAGGTCAAATCTAGATCCACAACCTGTTGTCATAGTAGATGATCCTGACAGAATTGGGAAAAAGAATAAAAAAGTAGAAGATTTAGGTAACAAAGTTTCCTTAGTTAGAGAAAATTCCCTAATCTCAAGGTCCATCTCTATTTACTACCACATCATCCATAATCTCCACCACACTTCATTCCACAGATCCATTTATTCCTAAACAAACATTCCAACCTAGAGTATTATTCCCATCCTCCACCACCTCATCTCCTTCAACTAGTTTTCCTTCTGCATTTTCCAATACATCATTCTCATCTCCTAGTACCTCTTCATATTTCCCAACTTCTTCTGGTTTCTCAACCACATTTGCTAGTACATCTTCTTATATCCCAATCTCATCTGCAAGTTCTGCAACTACATCAGCAAGTGTTTCTAGTTCTGCCCCAAGTACTTCCAATTTACCCCCAAGCCAAGCTCGAATTCAAGCCATGGCTACTACATATTCTCCCTTGATCCTTCCAACACAACCAAATGACATGCCCCAAGACTATCAAAGTAAAATACCTCAATTTGATGCAACTACTCAATACACTGCCCAACAACATGTAAATAAGATGACAGATTATTTTGAGCTTCATGAAATAGATGAGTCTGATGTCCAAATGAGACTTTTTGCTCAAACATTAACTAGGGAAGTAAACAAATGGTTTAAAGGTTTAAATCCTGGTAGTATTGTTGATTTAGCATTTTTTCATATATTATTCATTAATAAATGTGAAAAGAAGAAAAATTCATTGCAAATACTATCAGAATTTGAAAGCATTAAAAGAACACCTAATGAGACAGTCCAAGATTATTGCACTAGATACAATAGCATATATAATTCAATTCCTGATAATCTTAAACCTCCTCCTGATCCTGTTCTTCTAAAATTCCCTGATGGATTTGATACAGACATATCATATCAATTGAGAGAGAGGAATCCTGAAACTTTAGAGCAAATGCAAAGTAATGATGTTAGTGTAGAGGCAAATCTGTTGTCTAGAAAATCTAGATTAAGGAATGAGATGAGAGTAACAATAAAAGAAGAAGCATCTAGTTCAAATTTAAAAATAGAACAATTAGCCAAAAATTTAGAGAGAATGATGGATAGATTAGATGATATATAAAGGAGGCCACAATGGGATAACCAACAGAAAATTAGAAATCCAAACTTCAGGAAAAACACCAACACAGGAAAATATATAGAATCAGCACCTGATCAAACAATAAGACTACCTTTCCAAGAGAACTATGCTGAAATTTCTCATCAAAATTATGATGATGAAGACACCATAAATCTAATGGATATCAATGATGATAACACTATCTTTCTTACACAGGAATATCAAGAGTTATATGATTTACAACAAATGCAATTAGATTATGGTGAATCATTTGATTACAAAAAAGGTTATGATTTTTCTATCAATGAAGTACATAAGCAATATAACTTTAGAAGCAAGAAAAACATAGAGCCTTCTACTAAGAAATCTGCAGAAACACAAACTAAGAAAACAGTAGAAGCTCCCACTATTAAAGTTCTGCAAATTATCCCTAGGGAAAACAAGCAAAACACCAATTCATCCCATAAAATTTCAAGCCCTAAAATTTCACCTAGTCCCAAGATTGTTAACATAACAGATGAAGTTGCCCAAACATCAACAGATTCACAAAAAATTGCTGCTATAAAGACAATTAATTCTGCTAAAACAACAATTTTAGACTCCAAAACACCCCCTGTTGATCTAAAAGTTGCCACTGCTAAAACATCTTCTGAAAATGCAAAATCTGCAAAAACATATATTGCTTCTCAAACTAATCCTGAAAAGAAAACTAAAAATGTTAAGACAGTAGAAACTCAAACTGAAAATGAGAAAAATAGTTGTAGAAAAAAAAGATAAACTTACTCAAACTAAAGTTACTAAAGAAGAGATAATTCAGCTAAGTAAATCACAAGGTCCATTTAATATCCAAGCTGAAATTGCAAAATTAAAAATACCAATTCCTCTGACAAAATTGGTAAAACATGATTTGTACAAAACAACTATCACAGAAACCTTAAACATGAATGATGGAGAATATTCAGTAAATCTAAGTGATGATTAACCAGAATTAATTTTTGGTCCTAATGTTAATGGAAAACACCAATATAGAGCAGTTCCACCGTTGTGCATTAGCTTAACTGTTCATGACCAAATATTACACAATGTAATGCTATATTCAAGGGCTTCACACAATTTAATGCCAAAAGCAATAATGGAAACCCTGAATTTAGATATCACTAGGCCTTACAAAGATCTATTTTCATTTGATTCCAGCAAAGTCAAATGTTTAGGTTTGATTAAATATTTGTGTGTCACATTAGTTAAATATCCGAGTAAAAGCATACTCATGGACATTGTAGTAGCTGACATCCCTCCCAAGTATGGAATGTTCTTATCTCTCTCATGGGGAGCTAAATTACAGGGATCTCTACAACTTGATATGTCATATGCAACAATATTAGTTTTTGGCCAACCAAAGAAACTTTATAGGGAAACATTGATGAAATATATGGTGAGTGGTGTAGAAAGACCAAGAAATTACCCAATTTACACTACACCTACTGACATGGATTCATTCATTTTATGCAACTCTGAAACTGATATTGAAATCAAAACTGAACTAAAAGATAAAAACAAAACACCAAACAGTGAAAACATCTTTCATGAATCATTATGGCACCTAGATTTTGATGGTTCAGTAAATAAATTAGGAGCAGGAGCAGGAGTTTGGATAACTAATATGGAAAAAAATCATGCAGAAGGCCATGCTTTTAGACTAAATTTTAAATGTACCAATAACATGGCTGAATATGAAGCTCTTATTTTAGGACTGCAGATTGTTATGAATTTAGGAGGTAAGAGAATATCAATTATGGGAGACTCATAGTTAATTGTAAAACAGATAACTGGAGAATATTATGTTTATAATCCAGGATTAAGTCAATATAAAGAAACTATTTTAGATTTTATTAAAGAATTTTTAGAATGTGATTTTTCTGCAATACCAAGAAAACAGAACATACAGGCTCACTGCTTAGCAACCTTTGCTAGTACCTGTAATCTTCCATTTCAACCAAATCATAGATATAGTGTAGAAGTAAAACACAAACCTATAATTCCTGATAATCTTAAATAGTGGCAAATTCTCTCACAAGGTGAACAGATTTATCATTTTATGAACAATGAAAGTGAATTTTAGAATTGTAAAATAGATACAGACTGTACAGTAGATCAGAACTTAGATAGTGAAGTTGATTTAAATAATGTAGATGTAAATAACTTAATTTTTGCTAAACCTACTAAATTTAGTCAATTAGATATAGGTAATTTAGAAAAAGTAGAGATTGAAGAGTTAGCAGATGATGAATCTAATATTTTGAACCTAAAAGATAACTTTTTACCAAAAGGCTTAACTCCTTTAGAAGATTTATTTGACTCTAATGATGTTGCAAGAAAACCTAAAATGGAGCCACTAGGATCTGATATTGAGGAATTTAATATTGGTACAGAGTTAAAACCTAAGATGGTTGAACTTTCCAAAGCTTTACCTTAGGGAGAAAAAGAAAAATACATAGCTCTTTTTAAGTAATTTCAGGATGTATTTGCTTGGAGTTATGAGGACTTAAAATCCTATGACACTAGCATAATACAGCATAAAATACCTATAAAAGAAGATCAAAAACCTTTTAAAAAAAATTAAGAAGGATAAATCCTATTTTGATGCCTTTAATTGAGAAATAGGTAAAAAGAGTCTATGATGCCCAAATAATTGCACCAATCAGATATTCTAATTGGATTTCTAATATAGTTCCCACTAGGAAAATGACAGGAGAAATTAGATTATGTGTTGATTTCAGAAATTTAAATAAGGTGTCCTTAAAAGATAATTACCCTTTACCAAAGATGGATCACATTCTACAAAGGGTAGTTGGTTCTTCCAGAATTTCATTGTTAGATGGATTTTCTGGATATAACCAGATTCTAGTCCAACCAGAAGACCAAGCCAAAACTACTTTTACTACTCGCTGGGCCACTTTTATGTATGTAAAAATTCCTTTTGGGTTAATGAATGCAGGAGCCACTTTTCAAAGAACTATGGATATAGCCTTTTCAAAGGAGATTCATGAATTCTAGTGATTTATTTAGATGACATTACTTTATTTTCAAAAACTGATTATGAACATTTGGATCATCTCAGGCAAGTCTTTCTTAAATGCAGGAAATTTGGCATCTCTCTAAACCCTAAGAAGACTTTATTTGGACTGGAAGAAGGTAAATTACTAGGACATATTATATTTAAAGAGGGAATTAGGATAGACCCAGCTAGAATAGAGGCAATTCTAAACATTAGTCCTCCTAGGAACATTAAAGAGTTACAAGCTTTTCTAGGTAAAATTAATCTCCTTAGAAGATTAATCTCAGATCTAGCTGAAATAATCAGAGAAATTAACAATATGCTTAAAAAATACTCAGTACTTAAATGGATTATTGAAGCCAAGCAATATTTTGAATTAATTAAACAAGCTTTAACAAAAGCACTAGTCCTTATAAGTCCTAACTTTAAGAAGGATTTCATTATTTTCTCCTTTACTTCAGAACACACTATTGCAACAATTTTACTACAGAAAAATGACCAGGGCTATGAGCAGCCCATTTCCTTCTTTAGCAAATCACTCAGAGATGCCACTTTAAAGTACAATATAATGGAGAAACATGCCTTAGCTTTAGTAAAGGCCATTAAAGACTTTAGAGTGTACATTCTTTATTCACATATCATTGTATATGTTCCAAGTGTAGTTGTAAAAGACATTCTAACACAGAATGGTCCTGATGGTAAAAGAGGAAAGTGGATTACCACAATTTTATAATATGACATAGAAATCAAACCCACCAAACTCATAAAAGGTCAAGGTTTAGCCAAACTTATGGCTGAATCAAATTTTCATGCTTTAGATATTAATTTTATTGCCCAAGTAGATGATCAGGAAGAGATGGCGACTCCAGAGATCAGTGAAGCCTTTTCAGACTCACCATGGTATGCAGATATTGTATTTGTATTACTAAATTTACAAGCTCCTCCTATATTATCAAGAACAAAATCTAGATTCTTAAAATTGAAGGCAGTAATATTTTGTATCATAGACACTGTACTCTTTTGGAAAGATCATGGTGGAATTTTATTTAATTGTTTGCTTAAAGAAGAAGCTGACAAATTTTTAGAAGAATTTCATGCAGGTGACTATGGAGGACATCTCTACTAGAAGACTACTGTAGAAAAAATCATAAGAGTTGGTTTTTACTGGCGTACTTTGTTGGCATATGTGAAAAAGTATGTGACCTCCTGTCACAAGTGTCAAATATTTGAAGGAAAGAAAAAGCTATTACCCCTGCCCTTAAAACCCATCTCAATATAAATGCCTTTTCAACAATGGGGTCTTGACTTCATTGGTGAAATTCACCCTCCATCCTCAGCTCAACATAAGTGGATTCTGACAGCCACTAACTATTTTACTAAGTGGTTAGAAGCCATACCAACCAGGCAATCCACTGATAGTGTCATAATCTCCTTTTTAGAAAACAACATACTTTCAAGATTTGGATGCCCCCAAAATATCATCACTGACAATGCAGCTGCATTCAAATCCAAAAAGATGATTGATTTTTTCCATTAATACCACATTACCCTTGGCCATTCTACTCCATATTACCCTCAAGGTAATGGCCTTGCTAAATATTCTAATAAAAGCCTTGTGAACATCATAAAAAAATTACTAGAAGATAACAAGAAAACTTGGAACAAGAGGTTAGTTAATGCCTTGTGAGCAGATAGAATTACCACCAAAAAATCTATTGGTACATCCCCTTACCAGCTTGTTTAAGGAATGGATGATGTTTTTTTAGCTTCCTTAGGAGTACCAGTAATGAATATAATCCAAGAATTACAAGTTGAGACCAATGGCATTCAAAGAAGGATTAACCAAACCATTCACTTGCAGCAAACAAGAGAAGAGGTTTATCTTATGTCTCAAGTTATCCAAGATAAGATTAAGAAAATTTTTGACAAAAAGAGTAAAGAAGATCTTTTGAAAGAGATGGCTAGACTAGATCTGCTAGGTGGACCTGTCAATGGTAGAATGTTGAAGCATTACTACTCTTCATAAATAACCAATAGTTAACTTTGTTTACTTTATCCATTATACATAACATTGCAGATTTTAGATTGGATTGGATGTTTTCCAAAAAAAGTTGAAGCCCGAAGAGAAGGCCCTAAACTTTGAAAGGTAAAATATCATAACTATGAATAAATTGCAAAGCTTAGACAACATTTACAAGGTCAGCACAGTCAAAATTCAAAGGCTACTAGTCTCAAAGTTATCGACATTTCACCAGGAAATGCCATCCCCATGTGGAGCCACTGTTAGGGTCCTATAATAATAGGGTTCATAATTGTTTACTTGAGTTTGGTTAGTCTTGTAAATATGTACATACCTTGCTTTCTACAAGTTGTTTTCCCATATTTGAAAATAAAAAATGAAAAGAGGGTAAAAGTCCTAAAATAAAAATCAAAGGACTTGAAAAGAAAAGATCAAAAAGAATAAAAATGAACCCCAAACACAAAAAATACATAATAATAAGACATGAAAGTGATGCAAGTCAAAATTCCACTACTTTTTACTTTTACTGCAAATAAATGATTATGTGCAGCTTGTTCAAAATGCCATATTCCTTGATGAGTTAAATAGTTTAATCTTAACTTTTTCATGCTTTGAATTTCATGTTTATAGATAGAGAATAAAGATTTGTCAAACAGTTTAAACTTGACAAATCAGTAGAATAGTTAGAGAATAAACGAGGATCTCAATAGTTTAATCTGAGCCCTTGGATGAAATAAGGTTAGAGTTAGATAGTTTGTGCTTTAAAAGAAAAATGGATTTAGGGTTGCAAGCTTAAATGCACCCATGCAAAGGAAAAAATGATAGAATAAATGATGGGTAGGTAGAAAGCAGTTACACAAGGCATGAATAAAACATCACCTGGAAAATTACAAATTTCTCTTCCCTAAAAAGTATTCCAGTATTCTAAACCTGCAATTATAAAGGCTCAGAGCATTTCTCTAACTTTTTTTGGGACCGGAACCAAGGCTTACTGACTGATTGGCACTAAGTATTGGACTCCCTTCATAAAAACCCTTTTCCTAAACATTATCACCCTTTTCCTAAGTTAAAACACCTTTTTTCTTAGGAAGAGTAAAAACCCCCCTAACTAATTTCATTTCATACAAAAACATTGAAAAAACCCACAAAAATACATTTAATAAGTGCAATGGACCACAACTGTGAAAAATATGCCCAAATGCTTAAATACACTTTATAAATGGTATTTGTATATTTTCCGCTCATTCATTTTCATATTAACATTTAACCTATTTTATTAATTCCACTTTAAATACCCCATCTCGTAATATATTAAATCCTTTATATCAAATAACCCACATTTTGTTTTTTATCCTATGGTTTATTACCCCACGTGATAATATTTTCGCTCCCCATAGGTTAAAACACATATTTTATCAAAGCCCTCCCTAAGGTAAATAAGTCACTTGCCGTGTAAACCACATATCCCGCCTATCCCATTAATACATTATATTTTACATTTAAAATATGTTTAAACATATTAAGTTAAGGTCACCACATAAAAATTTCACGGGCCCCACGCCCATCTACCGAGCAACTTCACCGATAAATCACGACCATTCGCACTCCCTCTGCCAGATCCGATGAACCACAAGTTGTATTGCAATTTCAATAGCACAGTTGATAATCCATTTTTCATTTTTGATATGGGCGGTATTTCCATCCCCTCACTCCTACATGTGTTGTTTTTCCACTGGATCGCATTCGTTTGCGAATTACCATAAACCACCCTCAGATCATGCGATAACTGCTTGGCAATAATATCCTCCCCACACCAAACTGCTTCCCATTTGACTTGACCCACATTGAATGCAAATACTGTTTCAAACCCAAAATTTCTATAAAACTACATATTCATGCGTTTAAAACTTTTTCTGCGTTTTCTTCTCATTTAATTGTTTCCGATTAAAGAAACGACACTGCTGCCCCCTATTCATGCACAAACAACCAAAATTCAGCCCAATTCATTGCTACAACTGCTCAGGACCTCCTATTTTCATCCAAAAAAACTTCAATCAGCTTCTGAAAGCTCCCAGACTTCAGAAACTCTATTTTAAGTCAAATACCTAAAATAACAGGTATTTTTCAAGAAAAATACCCTCCCGTCATTTGAAAAGAAGAATTCTTTAAATTTAAGCCTCGTGAAGCCTGTTTTCCTACAAAAGTACCTTTATTGCCATCAGAAAATTGTATTTATTGCAAAAACCCTGATAAATTTACAGTTTCTGAAAATTGTAAGTTAATTTTTTGCAAAAACCCTGATAAATTTACAGTTTTTGAAAATTGTAAGTTAATTTTAAGTAAAATATTATTGTTTTAATCATTACAAACCTCCATAAAACCCTTTAAATGATTCAAACCCTTTTTTAAATGCTTAGAACCCCTTTGTGCATGAATTATAATTTTTTAGGTTTGTTTTATCCAAGAAAAGACAGTAAACCCTTGTTAAACCTTCCCTGAATCTATAAAAAGGTTTAAAGATTGATTTTGGAGAAGAATTGAAGGTTCGAAGCATAAAAAACCAGAATTTACCTGTTAAAACTCCAAAGGAAACCTCTGTCTTATTAAAAATAACTTCTGTAAACAGTATAAGATTACAGAAGAGTATAAAAAATCTAAAAACAGAGTTTCTAAGATCCAGAGGTCTAAATTGTCAAGAACAGACCTAGAAATGGCTTCTAGAAACACCATTGTCATAAATCCACTACAACCTCCTGTTGTAGATGTTGAGCATACCCCTTTAGCTGATGTAGATTATAAGATCATTGGTCCAGTAATTGAATTCAATCTTCTTGATCTCCACTGCTGGAGTCAAGAAAAATCTTTGGATCAAGGAGATGAAGTTCAAATTTGGGAGTCCAATTTACCCAAATATGTAGTTCCTCATACCCATCTGTGTCCAGAGGTCATTAGACTATGTCAAGCTCACTATTCCCCTGACCTAAGAGCTATTGTTAATGCTGAGAAAGAATTATTATTCACTATCACTTCATAATCCATAAACCTAATGCTTCAGTTACAACCAGAGCCAGATGCAGTCCCATTGTTTATAGAAGCCCTTACAAAGCTTTATATGGATTTAGAATTTCCTAAAATATTTGAGTTCTTCCAAACATTCATGCCTACATATGTTGAAATCCCAAAGATTAACCCTCCATATTCATCTTCCAAATTTCCTGAAGGATCAAGACATGTTATTTCAATGTTGTCCTTTATACTTGGTTACTTTACTGATGAGCGCACTAATGAGTCTATACTTTCTTTTCTATACACTTTTGTGCCTGGTCAACCCTCTACAACCATTTATAACTATGCTGAGTATATAGCTAATAGTATCCATGTTCAGCTTGTAAAACTTCCCAATGAAGGAGTTTTCAGATATACCTCCTTCCTCTTTCATATGTTCCTCTACTTCCAAGCAAATAAATTCCCAATAATCCTTCAGAAGTTGGATGTAGAAGGTAATCCACTATCAATTATTTTTTGGACTTCTTTAATCAGAAAAGAATCAACTGAGTTCACTTATGTGGATTTCACTGACTATTATTTTCACCCATTGATAAATATTCTTACAAATAATGTACAACCAAAAATGAAGAGATAAAGAATGAGATCTATTCACAATACTTAAAGAAGACTCTAGGGATTCAAAATAGGTTGCTTTCAGCCTTTGATTATACAAATAAAAAGTTTCTAATGACAGTGCTATAGCCAATATTTCCTAAACCTACAACACCATGAGATTACAAGAGAGTTGATATTGAAATTCCAATAGAAAGCAATCATCCCTTAGATCAGATTGAGTTTCATAAGAAAAGCTCAGAAATGATTTATTCTACTATGACCACAAAGGCAATGAGTGCCCAGAAACTCCAGAACACTGTAACAAATTTGAGAGATTATATTAGGATTGAAAAACCTTCTTCCTATGCTAAAGACACTAGAATCAAGTCTTTAGAAGAACTGGTGATTGAAGTAGGGGATGACCCTTCAAATGTAAAAGCTGCACAGGAATTGGTGAAGAAGAAAAATGATGATATTGCAGCACTTAGAAAGCAACTGAAACTACCTCCAAAAAAACATCCACGGGCTAAGGAGATTGTGCAAGAGGCAAACAAAAAAGATGAGATGACGAGTCTCATGCACAAATGACAAATAGATCAAGGAGATGGAGATTGAAATGGACAAGATTGTCCAAGAAAAAGAAGCTGCAAAAACTTAAAGTGTTCCTCCTACAGTCATTCCCATCGTAACTACAGTAGTTTCTTCAACTTTAGCAGAGGATTTGGAACCAAAAGTTCCATTGGCCATAGTTGTGCCAATTACTTCTTCCACTACTTCTGCTACTGAATCTTCCACTTCAGCAGTTCAACAGACTGATGATGCCAGCAAACTCATTAAATCCATGGAAGAGATGTCAATACAGAATAATGAGATCAATAGATTGAAAGAGAAAATCAAGAACTTGGAAGATGCCAATAAATTAGCACAAATAAATTCTAAAACAGAGGAACAAAAGGCCAAAAGGTTAAGTGAACAGTTAAAGAAGGTTGAAGTAGAGTTAACCTTAAAAAAGCCTATGGCCTAGATAAAAAATCAGCTATGGTCCAAGATCATTGAGTCTATTAATGATACTTGGCCTTCAATTCGGGTAATTTATGAGCAGAAGAACTTGCTTAAAGCAGCCAAAGAAGAAATATTGAAGACTAAGGAAGAGCTAGGTGCTAAGCCTAAAGAAGCCGTAGAAATAATCAAGTTTCTCAATACTAAAAACAAGCAAGAATTGGATGAGATAGGAATTACTAACAGAAATAAAACAATTCTTGAGGTAAGAAAGGTACTTTCAAAGAAAAACTTAATGAAATAGTTGGAAGAGGTGTCAAAATATGGACATAGCCATAACTAGATTCATGGTTAAGTTTGACACATTAAAACAAAAAGGCTTGCCAAACATTCTTGTTATCAATGATAAACTGATGAAGCAAGAAGATTACAACAAGAAGATAAGTGACTTTGCTAGAGATCAAGTGAATAAGGCAGATTGGCAAGGAGTTCCCACAGGTAAAGTGTTGCATAAAAGTATTGAAAACTTGTTTTATTTACAACATGAGATAAAACATCTCTTTGTAGTCAAGCCAACCTTTGTTAGATATATAGAGGTTGATGATAATTTCAGAAAACTTACAAATATTAAGTTTCCAGATGAAGAGTTTTGGCAGAAACTCACAAATTTACTGTAAAGAGACAGTTTATAGTGAAAGAGGATGAAAAATCATAGTGTTGTTGTTACACAGTAAAAACATATTTTTAAAGGTATTAAAATAGTCAAACAACATGTTAAAGAGTATCAAATGAGAGATAAAGCTTCAAAATTGATTGAAGATCAAGTCCCAGCATTGAAGACACCTCAAACAGCTAGTTGCAGCCTAAGTCCAACAAGAAAGATATTTTATTTAATAAATAGGACAGCTTGCAAATTTGTTATGTTGTTGTCACTATATTTTTGTAAAAATATATTTTATTTTCCATAGAAAGTTCCTATGATTTTTCTAGGAGATTTTGTATTAATTTTTGTATAAATACTTCATCCTTTGAAGTATTAGTGTGGAATAAATTGCTGAAGATTTCTATAGTCAATTTTTCTGTACCTGAAGGGTTTTTGTACCAAGTTTCAAGTCAGCATGTTGGATCAAAGCAATAAAGCATCATATTTCAGGATTCATGTGTTAGGCCACTTAAGTGAAGTACTTTTTTTTGTTATTTGTTAAATCTTCTGATGTTTTCCATTCATACATAAATGTGTTCTAAATTTTAATGTGAAATCAGGAAGCGATATATCAGAATTTGTTAAAAGCACTCTGTTATTTACTAGTTTTCATTTTAATGTTTTCTGCTGATATCCAGACTAGGGAACCCTTAATTTCTCCCTGATTTTGATTGACCCCTACCTCTTCATTCCTTATCTGGATCAAAGAATCCTTGATTTCTCTTTATCCCGATTAAACCACTTCACCAATCAGCCTCAAATATCTTGAGTGACTTTGCTATCTTGCCTTGAAAATATTTGACTTTAGACCTTGATCCTGATCTATTTGCTTGACACACTAACTCCATTTGCCCAATGGAAAAACATATCTATCACTATCCATCTCAATAAGTGATTTTTTCCCACCAAACCAAACCAAATATCAAAACCAAATTGCCCCATATAACTAGCCTAAGATCATATATAAAAACAAAGTTAAATATTATAGGGAGAGCCCTCTCTGAGCCTTAGGAAGGCTAGATCCTAAAGCTTAAAAGTAGGTCTATGGTTACCTCTAATATTATTTAAACTACAAAATAAAAATCTCACAACTTTGGGAATTATTAGAGTGATAACACCATGTCTGTAGATATTGTTAGTAGCAGCCTAAACAATACACTTGGAAGCGATCAAAGGAGTTAGTAGCCTGGATTGTTGCAGTTGTGGAGATAGACTAATGTGAGCATAGCTAGCGATATTCCATTGGGCACTGATAGTTGTATCCTCCTCCAAAATTAGCCAAATCTGATTTTCCAGTTCTCGGTTCTTGTTTGTTTCAAACACCCATGCTAATTATAAGCATAATTCTGATCAAATAGAGGCAGTGTTGCTGCTATAAAACAAAAAGCTACGAAGGGCGACGGGGGGGGTACATTAACGGAGGAAGTATGTTGAGGATTGTAGAAGAATGCTCGATTATGGACTGGAGACCAACATTATAGCATTTGTATCATTTCATTTGATTGAGTATTTTTGTAATTCGATTTCTGTAGCAATATGAATTCGCATTTAATTTGCATTTCCATGTTGTTTTTAATTTATGAGATGATGTGTTAATGTAGTTTTTGTCCTGGAAGATCGAGCTGGGTGTTCGGGCCCATCAGCCAGCTCGTTGCTAAATTACTTAGGATTTATTTATTTCACTGCATTTTATTTCCTATTGGTGTGATTTATTTTACTGAATTCGATTTCATGCGTGAGTGATTAAATTTTGATTCTGTAATTCCATTCTATAGATATCCTTTATGTTTTGAAATTTAATTATGTAGGTTTGATTCATGAATTTAACAATTTATTTATGAGTTTATTTAGTTAGCAAGCACTTCTTTTATTTGTGTTTCTCATTTTCACTATCTGTTGTGTTCAATTCATTATCTAATGAAATAGATTTTCAACTGTAGGGATTTATAATGGAGATAATAATTATGATACGACTGTTGAATTATTATTTAATTAATTAACATTATCTGGGCATTCATAAGAATTTTTAATCCTAGAATTTTAAATATTCATCATTATAATAATCCCAGAATTAGCATAAGGAGACTGCAAGTTCATAAAAATGTCCAGAAAAACTCTTTAAGAATATCTCCGATCAACAAACTTAATTTCCTTAAATTGAATACTGTAACTCCATTTCATAGATTTCCTTTACATTTTGATACTTAATTGCATAGCTTTGATGAATTTAATGTCATTGTTATTTTAGGATTTATTTCTGTTGAAAGCAATTAGATGAAAAATAGAGTAGAGTTAACAAGTGCTTATTTTCTCATTTTTACTATTTCCCTGTTCAAATTATTTTATAAAGAAACAAATTTTGAATTGCAGGGATTTTAGATGGGGATAATAATGGTATGAGATCAACAAGGTTTTCAGTTATTTCATTCTTCATACTATTGGGCATTTACATATGAATTTATCTTGGAATTATAAGACAATGACATTTATTTAAATACCAAGATTAGTTTTAATACATTTTTAACATAAGTAGAGTGTTCAGTAACTTAAAGATATCCTCGATTAATGATTTAAAATTATAAATTAAAAATTGCAATTCCTTTCTAGCATCATTCGAAAGAAGAATTTTAAGTACAAATTTTAAATAGTTATTTATTTTATGCTTTCATATTTGCATTGTAGTTGTACTCTTTTAAGAATTTTTTGCATCCTTTATTTCCTGCATAGATTATTAATTTGCAGTGTGAAATGTTTGATTTCTTTTCTTGAATGATTTACTTTTCGAATTATTTTTAGGGTTTTGATTTTACAAATTCCCGAGGCCGTATTCTGGCATATATTGTGCTACGTCTCTAAGTATTACAACCTCAGATTGAAAGTTTAAATGTGGGTGTAAATATAGCATGTATACCTCCCAACAGTCATAAAGATGCCAAAATATAGTCGTTGGAACAATGATTATGGACAAAAAATGTTCTTACCGTTTGGAGGAGTAGCTAAATTGGATTTAACAAGGAGATTATGCCAGATTTGGTGTCGTTTTATCATTTATGGGGCTACATTAATAAGCAGAAGACCATTTAAGACATGCCTATGATATAAATATGACCGGAAAGGTCACATTAGTTCCCTTTGCTTTCTATGATTTCTTTGTGAGTTGTGCTCTCTTCTCTCCGAATATTTTATGAAGCTTATGTTTGGCCTTGATTCAATCTTTGGGGAGGATCTGCACCGCCAAGGTTTGGGTCATCTTATTCCACCCAGCATGAATGCCACAAATCCCATACCTTCTACGATGCCGACTGAAGAGAACCCTGCATAGGTTGTTGAGACCCCTACACCAATCCAATCTATGAAGGGAAAATCCTCGGGGTCTCGAAAGCCACCCTACCAGAAGACCCGAAAGTCGTGTTCAACTATTGCAGAGCACAAAAAGAAACCTATGGCGGAGTTGTCTGAAATCATCATGGAGGAGGATGTTGTATAAGTACTCAATCCTATCTCGTGGCTACCCGCGTACGTCGTGTCGCACGAAGCATCAATAAAAGTCGCAAAGGATTTAGATAAGGTGATTTCATACATCAATATGTCGTTGCTCCCAGAAAATGTGCCTATCCAAGGTGACATGTTCAGAATGCTCTCACTGTTGAAGATGGAGGACTAGAACCTGGCAGACCAGAAGAAATTCCCAGATCTTGCGCCCACAATGTACTTGGATTAGATCCCTTATGATGGTGGCATATTCATAGTTGAGTTAAAGTCCTGAGCACTAGGCCTGCGAAAATCGGGGTTGCTCAACCTCTTACACATTATACACTTCGGGCGTAGCCCCATCAATGATATATGTGTGCATTAATTTCTCACCTGCATCCATGATGACTGCCTATGGCTAGGTGGCTCGATTTCGATCAATTTTGCGTTGATCCATCAAATCACTAAATTGCCCGACCAGGGGAAGGACCCTACGATGGCCTTTGAAGGAAAGAGCCAAGAGTGCAAGGTGACCGAGGATGTCAAGGACAAGTACAAAGTATCGTGCAATACCCAGGATTTCTTGGTGAATGAAATTATTGATCCTGTAGTCTAGATGGGCACGCTGATCCTCATGTGCAAGGTGATGTGAAAGTGACAGCCGAAGGAAGTTTCGGCCCATGTCATTGTGCTAGCAGGGCTATGTGAGAAGGGCATGCATTTTAATTTGTCCCAATACATGTGCACCGATTTTCTGGCCAATGTGTGCGAAGTCCAGGAAGAATGAAAGTACTTATACTATGCTTGGTTGTTACTCCTCATCGCACTCATCGGGTGGAAGACGTCGCAAGATACACAGTTCCCCGATATTGAGCCAAACATGTGCAAAGATGAGTGCTATGCCACCTTATGGAACTAGAAGATCCCTGCCAAATTCAGAAAGAACAAGATATTTTGGGTGTTGTTTGATTCTGCATTATTCCAAGTGATTCAGTCAAAGCCAAGGCTATCACCCGCCCTCTACAAGTATTATAAACATATTGTAGAATTTAAAGCCACATTTCATAACATGCACATCCACATGAAGGGCATGATAGAAATATTTTGGTATGAACTTCCATACCTGGTCTCGGAGGACAGCCTGTTTCGTGTCACAGTAGAATGGCCACCTACCTGGTTAGAGACGTGCACCACTGGGGGGTGCCTCTTCATCAATTTTGAAGACCCCAACTAAACCACGCACAACCAAGGATACGCAGCAAAAATTCAAGGACATAGAGGTAGAGCCTAAGCCTACTATGAAGGGGGGAAAATTTATTTAGAGAAGGAAGCAGAAGAGAAAGATGATGAAGGAACCAAGGCCCCTGAGACACAAACAGCTAGAGGGACTAAGAGAGGTTTTGAGGCCACTATGGGTCCGCAGAAGAAGAGGAAGGGTTCCAAGTTGGCAGGAATAGAGGACCTCACCCTCACTGAAGATGACTTAACCAAAATTGAGAACACAGCCAATTTTACCATGAAGGACATTTGGAACGACATGGAATTGCACTACAAGACAGTTCTCGAGGGAGTAAAATTAGGCCTCTAGGAGTTAAAGATGCAAGCGAGCATGATTCAAGAGAGCATGAAGCAAGTGAACCTGCAGCAAGAGAGCATGTAAACATACAACATTGGTCAAGTGAGTGCGCAGCCCATTAGTACGGTGTTTCCTTCCCCCTTGGATAATCGAATGATTCATATTCTAGGGCCAGCCATTACAGTCGAGTCGCCAGCCTTATATGCTACTATGCAAGCATGTGGAGAGGTTAGCATCGACCTAGAGATGATACCTTAAGGAAAGCTCCATGCTATCCACACCATGATCATGGATAACTTGTAGTAATAGGAGGCCCATGCCTTCCAAGTTGCCGCCAAGTCTCAACAGCAAGTAGCAATGCTACAAAAGAAGCAACAGACTACAGAGGAGGCACGTTGCACAATTGAGGATAGTCACACCGCATTAGAAACTATTATTGATTAATTGTGTGGTGACCTACCATAGGTCATTGTCCCTACATCAGTCGCACCAACAATGAAGTTAGAGAGCCCAGTCTTTGTGCTCAAAGCATCACACATAGAAATCCAAACCGTCTAGGTAGAGTTTGAACAATAGATCATCAAGCTGCAGATGAAGCTCCAACCGGAGACACCACCGAAGTTCTGAGTGCAATGCGCAGCAGAGGTAAAGGCTATCACTAGCAATATAGCAGCAGCAGTGGAAGAATGTGGTACCCTTCTAAATGAATCCATGGGTGTTTTGACTTCTGTTCAGAACGACCCATTAGTCTAGCAGTTGCAGAATGAGCTATGAATTAAATAACAATAGTTTACAGAGATCAGGATGGCAGAGCCAACTTTGGTAATAGTGCAGAGGCTTGCCAGACTTCATGAGGGTAAGTCCATTCAGACAGAAATCGAGGACCTGCACTGTTAAGATAAACTACTGGAAACAAGGATGAAACCTCGGGTTTAGGAAGCACTGTAGTTATCACAAAACCTTGACAGCACCCTCAAAATCCTGCAGCAAACATAATGTAGCATTAGTTTAGTAGTTGAGGGGTCAATAATAGCTAAGTTGGTCGATGAAGCATAGATTGTCGCCCCGCAAAGCATTGAAGTCATCATGCCACTCTGGAGCTTTGTCAAAGCATTGAAGGTGAAGATGAAGGCAACCACCCTGTAGTGACTCAGGATAAGTCACGATATTGTGTTGGGCGCCTGTTGGAGCAGGGCCCCTTGGGGTGTACTTTTTGGGTTAATTTTGTCTAAGTTTTGTTGTACGCGATGTGCGCAAATGGTCAAAGGGGATTTGGGGCAAGTCAAAGTCCCTTAATTATGGTAAAGGGTTAAAGGGAAAAACCATGAGTCTCAAACCATGGTTTGAGACCATGGTACGTGTGCGTCTATAATAGTATAAATATGTAAGAGTTGATCAAGTAAGGATATAATCGATCAATACATGAGTGAATGATCTGAATTAGTTTTGTTTGTCTGGGTTGTTTTCTCGGTAGAAATTCTCCTGCTGGTTGTGTGTGCGGAGACCTAAGTCCTGAGCTATGTGTGAACTTTGTTGTTGTGTTTGCCGAAGATAGATTGTACTGAATTGAAAGATCTCTTAATAAAGAAGGCATTTTTTAGCGAACCCTGATTCTTA
>CM076582.1:1303068816-1303280994 GCA_034641835.2 Pinus albicaulis | reverse complement strand
CATAATCTCCTTTTTAGAAAACAACATACTCTCAAGATTTGGATGCCCCCAAAAGATTATCACTGACAATGCAGCTACATTCAAATCCAAAAAGATGATTGATTTATGCCATAAATACCACATTACCCTTGTCCATTCTACTGCATATTACCCTCAAGGTAATGGCCTTGTTGAATCTTCCAATAAAAGCCTTGTGAACATCATCAAAAAATTACTAGAAGATAACAAGAAAACTTGGAACAAGAGGTTGGTTAATGCCTTATGGGCAAATAGACTTACCACCAAAAAGTCTATTTGTACATCCCCTTACCAGCTTGTTTATGGAATGGATACTATTTTTCCATCTTCCTTAGGAGTACCAGTAATGAAGATAATCCAAGAATTACAATTTGAGACCAATGACATTCAAATAAGGATTGATTAGGAGATCATGTCCAAGTTATGAAAATTGCTCAAAAATGAAAGTGTTCAAAAGTGGTTGCATTCTGAATGACCAAAAAGGTCTCATCGCTACAATTTTGGCACCATGAACAGTTCTCAAAACCGAGGTTGTATGAAAAAGTTATGGAGGTTTGAATCGTCCTATAAACTCCAAAATTTAGTTGACCAAGTTTGGCTTTCAAACTTTAGAAAATTTTAAAAAAGAATATTCCCTGAAATATTCCACAGGGGCAAATATCAATTTGACAAATGCCAGTTGATGATTTGTTGAAGGTTTGACTTTATAATTTTGTGGCCTATCACGGGCTACCATGTGGCAGGCCCACAAGCTGCCACTTGGCCCCAAGCTGAGGAGGAGGCATGAGCCATATCAAAATTTATGAGTTATTCGGGTTTGAACCCGAGACTTGGCAGATGCGGGTAGGAGTGCCTAACCGTCTGGGCTAGATAGTTTTTTCTTAATTGTTAATGGCGGCAACACATATTAAATGGTTAACGGTTTAACCGTCGGTGGCAAGGGGCCAGCCACAATATAACATGACCAAACCACCCAAAACCAGGTGCTTAACCTTAGCCGAAATGGAAATGGTTTCATAAACCGTTATATGGGACCAGCACGTCACCAATAGTTAATGTGTTTGTTAGTGGCTTATCCACACGGGTTAATGTCGTGATTTAAATGGAGGGTTTGGCGGCGGTCAGCATGTGAGCGCCCCACTTAGATTTTATTTCCAACCATTAACGGTTTCCACCTCATTTGGGTGCGTTTTTCCATTTTTGGTCCTGTCCACCATTTTGTCGAGTTTAACTGGAGTTCCTCCAGTTTTGGAGGAGGTTTTTGGGGGACATTGAGCAAATATTATTTCAGTCATAAATACCTCGTTATTGAATGAAATTGGGTGAAATTTTAATCAATTTTGGGTCTCTTCGACATTCTGAGAATTTTGGCATAGGTTCAGGTCAAACATAGGTCAGCTTCAGCAGATTTTTCTTCAAGGAAGATGAAGGGGCCATTAGGGCCACCATGAGACAAAAGCGGTTTGAGGCCTAGCGAGGGGAGCTAGAGTCCTTTCGAGAGTTCCAATAGTCTAAAATAGATAATTAAGATGTTTTGAATCTGATGAGATGGTTTTTAGAGCCTGTAGAGAACGTTTGAAGGCCAAAAAGCTTCAGTAAAGTTCTAGGGGCCATTAGTGCCAGCTTTTGCCAGCAACAGTGTAGGGCTTAACCAGAGATTTTTGAGACCATATGCAGTGAAACAATGGTAATTATTGACTGAAAACATCATTCTGAATCTAATGATAGAGGTTTCAGCAAGTTTTGAAGGCTTCTAGAGGTCAAAAACTCAGCAGAGAAGTTTTCATTGACCCTAGTGCGAGGGGATGCCAATAGGTGATTGAGGTGGAACCGGAGTAGCCGAAGGCCATTTTTGATGAATAAAAAATATATAATAACTATTTTAGACATTTTGGAACCAATGGAATTGATTTCATAACATTTTGAGCACTTTTAGAGCTCGAGAAGTTGATGTGAAGTTTTGGGCAGCCCTGGGAAAACTGTGGAGGGTAGCCTAGTTTGGGGATGCAGTGCTCAATTTGAGAAATATATCAGTTGGTATTTGGTGTCTGATGTGTCTTGGATACAGAAAAATTCTGGGGGAGTTTGTGCCATTGAGAAGCTTAGAGTAGCTTAGTGCACCGACAGAAGGAATCGTGTCAACAAGAGCCTAAAGTTGTTTGCAGAGTTTGGACAAGCATTAGAGGGATATTGATGGTATTTTCAGTCCTTTGGATCATTTTTATATTCATTGGATTTAATTATTTACTTGTAAAACAAAAACTTACCATAATCCCAAAGAGGTGAGTCAAGACGACCAAGCTCAAAGCAGACGTAGCCCACGAGATTTCGGGTGAACTCCTAGATTAAGTTTGTTGTTGTGATTAAATGTTTATTTGTTGAGTTATGTTTCTGATATACATGTTAAATTTCAGCATGAACAAATGAACTTAAGACACATAAACAGTAAAAATTCATACACCACTTTCAAGTAAATAATTCCGCAAAATTGTTAAGTACAAGCTAGATCATTTAATTTAAACTAAGTGGTAGGTTCTTGAAATACATACAAGTTATCCATACCATTTTCAGATCAATGATTAACCAAACTATTCACTTGTAGCAAACAAGAGAATAGGTTTATCTTAAGTCTCAAGTTATCCAAGATAAGATAAAAAAAGAATTTGATAAAAAGAGTAAAGAAGATGATTTCTACATTAGTGACAAAGTTCTAAAGTGGGATTCAAGGAGAGAAGAGAAAGGTAAACATGGGAAATTTGATTTCCTATGGAAAGGACCTTATGTTATTTATGGTTACCGAGGTAACAATGCTTTCTTTTTGAAAGAGATGGATGGATCAGATCTGCTAGGTGGACCTTGTTGGTGTCCGAGTATGAGAAAAACTCAACCCTTTCTCCATATAAATTATCAACCCAAGGGCGTTATTTATTTCAAGACTAATGGTAATGTATATGTAGGTACAAGCACATGACCTGTTGTAGATCACAGGGTTAAATCCATAACACACAGACCAGTGTAACATCAATTAAATAAAATGCAGAATTTAAAGGGCATTCACAGCAATTAAACGTAAACTGTAACAACAGTAAAGAAATCACACTAAAATAGAAACACTGCAAGAAAAAGGAAAATGTAGCACCTGATCAGAAGAGTGGGCCCAACTCTCTGATCAGGGATGCGGAAAGCTCATGAATTACAGAAGAAACAGCAAGCTATTGCGCATTGAATTAATGATAAAAGAGTTTGTTACAAGATATGTATGTAAGAGGGCTTAACCCCGAATCACAGCCCGCAGGCCTATTTATACAAGTGTCCTGGAACCCCTAGTTCTGCTCAGCAACTCTCTAGTTACAAAAATACATCTTGTTACAATGGAAACCTAGTTTCCCAAAAAGAAACTATGAAAAGGCATGAAATGGCGCTAATACAAACAAGTTTTTTATGTTGTAACAGCGAATGAGAAAAACGCTGGAGATGATAGGTTGTTCCTTGACTTGCGGCTGCAACGCTCATGTTTTAGCCAAATCTGTAGAAATATCGGGGTCAATATGGAAAAAGGTAAAACCTCCATGACAAATACTTCATTAATCAAATATCGCACGAAAGATAAGGAAAAGGGTTATACCTCATACGTTTAAGAGTAATAATGGCACAAAGAGATAGAAAGATAGGGTAAAATGGGAAAGGAAAGTATACAGATTCGGTATCCAACATCTCCCCCCAACTGATCTATCTGCATGTCCTCATGCGGCTCGTTGTCTCCTCAAATCTGGATTGGACCAACTATGATGGACATGAATTTGTGTGAGGTCATACACTGTAGCCATTTATGTTCCTAGTGGCTTATATCCTTCTGTCAAAACAACATCCTTTCACCATTCTGGATCAACATTATATGCAGGATTATATCACTCGGTTGGCAACCAAAGAGGGGGAAATTGAAACCTTAAGCCCATCCATCTGACCCCACACGTATGAATTCATGCCATGAAACGTGGCATTCTCTCTAAAGGCCCTGCAAAGTTGGGTGCCCCAAATGGTTCTCTTTCTCTGACGGCTGAGGATGAAAACATCCACCTTTTATGACAACTGTCCAGTGCTTCCTTGCGAAACATCATAATTTGGCTGACACATAGGTCAGCGCACCATTTCTGGGTTGCCAACATGTGTTCTTTACGGCCCTCAATCTGTAGAAATGTATAATTCTTGTTATAAATGTTTGAGGACTGACCATGCTCTATTCTAATCATTAATGGCTTTCCGACTTGATTTTCTTAAAATGTATCCCAGGCCTTTCTCCATTTAATCTAATTGATGGTATAGGACGTGAAAGCCCTTAAATGGATGTCCCCCATGAATGGAATGGGGTTAAAGGACTTATCATGCCTTAAGTAATACCCATGCATGTAGAGCTCGCACATTAAGTGTTGTCCTATAATATCATGAATTTTTAAAATACGGAGAAATTAAATGGGGTCCTCAATTTCGTACCAAATCTCCTTATATATACTTTCAAGAAAAAAGAAAAGAAATTGTTCATGAAGGAACAAGGATAGCTATGCGTAGGAGGTCTGCAGGCCATTACCTGTTGTGCCAGGGAGAACATCTTCTCCTTGTCTGTCTTCAGCAACTGCACTTGTTCTTCCAACTCCTCTATTATGGCCTTCTGTTTGGCCTGCTTCAACCATGCCTTGTATAAATGATCCATGTACCCTGTGACGACTCTGGTGGCTTGTTCTCGAACCCTAGTTGTTTCCTTCTTATGGTCTCTTGCAGCAGACTTCCACTTCTGAATTTCAGCGGCCAATGCAAATTCATGACCTTTAAACAACTCTTCGATCGGGCCAGTCTAGGTAGCTGCAATGGAGACTTTGATCTTCGGCTTTATTACCCTCCATTTGTATATTTTTACCTTCCTTTTCAATCGTGAAACTTGCTTCTTGAAATCATAAACCTCCCTTTTTAGTCTCATGTTTTCACTAAACTACAACTAATACTTCTTCTTGAGAGGTAACCTTCTTTTCTCACACTGCTCAACCCATTCCTGTTTAACAATGAATTCAGTTTCTGGGCCTATAACAAGATCAGAAGGCGGAAGAACGTTGTCGGTATTCTCCACGGATTCTCTTGTCAAGCCCTTCTGGATGGGCTCTCTATCTCCAAGGGTTTCTTCTTAGATGTTTCCTCTGAGGACTTTTGTCGTTTGGTTAACAATTTCATTGGCCACTCTGTGTTATGATGTTTCCATGGGAACTCTGTCTTCTTCGCAAGCCTCTAAGTGTCCTAGTTTGGTAGTGGTTGGGCCAATCTTGGTCGTGTCAACAAATTTAAGCACTGGGAGAACAGCTACTTCTTCCATTAAATGTTTGGGCGAGCGGAATCCCCTCACCCCTCTAGGCATCAGGGACTAGAATGGAGAATGGGGAACAAACTCATCACCTTAATTTCCAGTTTGAACCGGAACTTCACGCATTACTGCCTCAACCAGGATTGATGATGGTTCTTGTGGGACAACATCTATTCCACGGCTTATTTCCCTTCTGTCTTCTTGCCCCTTGCTCGCCATTTATTCTTCATGGGTCAACATTGGTTCTTGAGGTCCAGCGTCGATTTCGCAGGCTGACTTCTCATGTTCTAGCCGAATTGGGGGTGGTTCTTGTGTAACACCCCCACCTGTATCAGTATCTATATCTATATGGGTAGGTGATTCTTTTTTTTTTTAAATGGCATCACTTGCCATTTCTCTATCCACAAATTCACTCCTTTGTTCTTCATTGACAAAGGTCGATGACTATATAACAGTATCGACTTCCTGCACAATGTCCATAATTTCTTCCTACGTGGGTTCTTCAAGCAAGGTTGGTTCTTGTGTGGCAGCCTCGTCTGTGCCGCCAATTACCTCTTCCATCCTCATTTCTTCTTCTGCGGGATTTTCAAGTGAGGTTGGTTCTTGTGTGACAGCCTTGTCTATATCACCAATTACCTCCTCCATCCACGTCTCCTCAAGTTCCTCCTGATCAACTATCATCTCTTCTTCCTCGGGTTCCTCCTGATCAACTTCCATTTCCATTTCCTTGGGTTCCTCTTGATCAATTCCTTCTGAATTTTCTTCTTCTACCTGACCAGCCGGAGAGGTTGGTTCCTCTTCTCTAGCAGCAATTATGGTTTCTACCTCTTCTTTTGAGGACCCACATAATTCTGCCCAGGAGACCCGAAGCCTATTTATTGCATGTATGACCAATAATCGCACCAAACCGTGATTGGAAAGCACTGCCGGCATTCGGTGCGAACACCGAGCAGCCTAAGCCATATGTTGCATTTGTTTCAATAGGAAGAAGGTCATGTTCAAGGCATGTACCCGAGCCTGTGGAAATCAAAGGTGCGTTAAAATTCTAAAATGATACTTGAACAGAGTTGTGGCTCGGCCCTCACAGGTTATGTATTTGATTACGAAACCTGCAACTTCATTCCAAGGATACGGTACCATTCGACACTTGTATCCTCTACCCATTTGAACAACACTTTCTCCTGCTTGAAAGAACAATTCGGGAAATTCCGGAAGATAAACTTTCTAAGAAAACCATTGTTACCCCTACTGTCTCAGCCTACTAACCTCTGTGATTGCCTCTTCTGTGATAGGAACTTCCAGACCTCTAACCCACGAATAATTATCCTCTAAATTGAGTGTGAATTCCATTGTGATTCCTCCATCAAACCCCTGCAATATGTCAAAGTAGGTATCCCACCCTACATTGACAAAGACTTGCCAAACCTCTAGTTTGCTGTGGACTGAAGCTGTGTTTTCAGGTTCATGTCACACAGCCAGCCCACCCATATTGTGGAGACTTGTAGCAGCACTTCCTGTAACAGCAAACTGTTGGGAAAGGTGGTGGGTACCAAATTCGGAGAAACAGCATGGTGAAAATGGAAAGGTGGTAACGGTAAATATGACCGGCAACTCTCGAAAACCAAGAAAAATCATAAAAGAATATGGTAAGTGTGGTGAAATAGAAATAATAATTGTTCGTATAGGGTGGAAAAGACATCTTACAGATCCCAATACGTATTAAATGATGATACCAGATATTGATGGGAATCGTAAGGTGTACCATGAGAGGATTGTCATACTTGATTTATGAGGCAATTATTACGCCATCCTTGGCTATGACAGCACCCCCCCCCCCACCTTAAAGTTTTTCCATCTACTGCATTAAAATATTCACATGGGATATTTAATTAAATCGGTAAAAGTAACGTGGAGGCGTACCTGATGGCCTACCTAGATGATGTGATGGTTGGTAGGATGACAGTGCAGTAATGATGTGGATTGGAGTAACAACAGTATGAGTAACAGCATCCGGTGTAGCAGCATTGGAGTAATAGCATCGAGTAGTAGAATCCAGTGTAGCGGCATCGGAGTAACAACAGTGCGAGTAGCAGCATCCAGTGTAGCAGCATCGGGAGTAACGGCATCGAGTGGCAGCATCGGAGTAATAGCCTCGAGTAGCATCATCCAGTGTAGCAGCATTGAGTAGGAGCAGTGCAAGTAGCAGCATCCGGTGTAGCATCATTGAGTAGTAGCATCGAAGTAACATCAGTGCGAGTAGCAGCATCCGGTGTAGCAACATCGAGAGTAACGGCATCAAGTAGCAGCATCGAAGTAGCAGCATCGAGTAGAAGCATCCGGTGTAGCAGCATCGAGTAGCAGCAGTGTGAGTAGCGGCATCTGGTGTAGCAACATTGGAGTAACAGCAGTGTAGGTAGCAGCATCAGGAGTAATGGCATCAAGTAGCAACATCGGAGTAATAGCACCATGTGTAGCAGCAATTGATACTTTGGAAAAAAAATTCTTTGATTTTTTTTTTTTTTTTTTTTTTTTTTTTTAACTCCTTAGTAGTAACTCCTATGCCGAGACTAAAGTTGTGTTTTCAGGTTCATGCCGCACACCCAGCCCACCCATATTGTGGAGACTTGTAGCAACACTTCCTATAACAGTAGACCGTTGGGAAAGGTGGTGGGTACCAAATTTAGAGAAACAACATGGTGAAAATGGAAAGGTGGTAACGGTAAATACGGCTGGTAACTCTCGAAAACCAAGAAAAATCATAAAAGAATATGGTAAGTGTGGTGAAATAGAAATAATAATTGTTCGTATAGGGTGGAAAAGACATCTTACGGATCCCAATACATATTAAATGATGATACCAGATATTGATGGGAATCGTAAGGTGTACCATGAGCAAATTGTCATACTTGATTTATGAGGCAATTATTACGCCATCCTTGGCTATGACGGCACCCCCCCCCCCCAGCTTAAATTTTTGTCATATGCGGCATTAAAATCTTCACATGGGATATTTAATTAAATCGGTAAAAGTCACGTGAAGGCGTACCTGATGGCCTACCTAGACGATGTGACGGTTGGTAGGATGACGGTGTAGTAATGATGTGGATTGGAGTAACAACATCCGATGTAGTAGCATTGAGTAGTAGCATCAGAGTAACAACATTGAGTATTAGCATCTGGTGTAGCATCATTGAGTAGCATAATCGGAGTAACAGTAGTGCGAGTAGCAGCATCCAGTGTAGCAGCATCGGGAGTAACGGCATCGAGTAGCAGCATCGGAGTAACAGCATCGAGTAGCAGCATCCGGTGTAGTAGCATCAAGTAGCAGCAGTGTGAGTAGCAGCATCCGGTGTAGTAGCATTGAGTAGTAGCATCGGAGTAACATCAGTGCGAGTAGTAGCATCCAATGTAGCAACATCGGGAGTAACGGCATCGAGTAGCAGCATCGAAGTAACAGCATCGAGTAGCAGCATCCGGTGTAGCAGCATCGAGTAGCAGCAGTGCGAGTAGCAGCATCCGGTGTAGCAGCATCGGAGTAATAGAAATGCGGGTAGCAGCATCTAGTGTAGCAGCATCAAGAGTAATGGCATCGAGTAGCAACATCAAAGTAACAGCACCATGTGTAGTAGCAACTGATACTTTGGAAAAAAAATCTTTGATTTTTTATTTTTTTACTCCTTAGTAGTAACTCCTGCAAAAAGACAATAAGATAAACAATATAATTCTTTATTTTTTATGATATATATATATATATATATATATTATTTTTACAACAAGGGTACAGAGGAAGAATTCTCTACACTGATGACCTTCAAACCAGATTTCTTAGAGAGTTCTTTAATAAAAGCATACTTAGAGGCTGGGCTGTGGTATAGTCTTAGGCAATGTCCATTGCCTATAAATGAAGCACGTGTATCATCAATTGTGACTAGCCTGACTGTTCCATTATCAAATACAACGTCCACCTCGTAAGGTCCCATCCAACGAGTGCAAAGCTTCCCCTTAAAATCCTTAAAACGGGAGTCATAAAGCAGTGCCCAATCTCCACTTTGAAACACCTTATTTTTAATACATTTATCATGCCATTTCATTCTCTGATATTGAATAGCATTATTTCTTTGGATAGCCATTGAACGGATTTCATCTAGTTCATTGAGCTGCTCCAGTCGGTGTTTCTGGGCATCTGACAGATCCAAACCCACTTCAAGAACAATTCTGAGCGTACTAATTTCGAATTCTATTAGAAACAACGGGGACTTCCCATAAACTAGCTCGAATGGCGAAAACCTGGTTGTATTTTTCCATGTTGTTCTGTATGACCAAAGAGCTTCCGGGAGCTTCTAAGCCCAATCTTGATGATGGTATGCCATAGTTTTTGTCAAAATATTCACCAATGTCTTGTTCGTGCTTTCTACTTATCCATTCGCCTGGGGGTGGTATGGAGATGTCACTATGTGCTTGACTCCATATTTCTGCATGAGCTTTGTTATCTTGTGTGATGTGAATTGTGCTCCTCCATCTGAGGCAATCTCTCTTGGAGTACCGTAACAAGAAAAAATTTCTTCAAATAGAAAATCTGAGACCACCTGTTATGTTGCTTTCGCAACAGCCTTGGCTTCCACCCACTTGGTCACATAATCAATACAGACCAAGATGTGGACTTTCTGCTGGGAGGGTGAGTTAAAGGGTCCAACGAAGTCAATAGCCCACTTCTCAAAAGGCTCGATGACTACCTGTGCCTGCAAAGGCATTTCATCAGCTCGACCGGGCTACCCCATACGTTGGCAACTATAGCACTTCCTAACATAATTCTGAGCATCATGAAAAATGGAAGGCCATAAATATCCCATTTGTAGCACCTTATGGTATATTCTTTTGTCCGTAAAATTTCCTCCACAATGGCCATCATGGGCAGCTTTCAATACCTCATAAATATCATCCTCAGACACACAGGGCCAGATCTGCTTATCTGCTCCTGTATGAAAAAAGGTACCCTGCCATCCAAGAATATCGGGCACTATGAATGAGCTTCTTTCATTCCCTGCATGAAAAATGAGGAGGCACTTTCCCTGTAGCAAGATAGTTAGCAACATCTACATACCACGAGGGTCTAGTATAAACTACAAAAAGATTTTAATCGGGAAAAATATCTTCTACAAGTGTGAATTCATCATTGTTATCCATTCTAGATAGGAAATCAACTACTATATTATCTTTTCCTGGCTTATCTACTATTGTAATATCAAATTCTTGAAGAAATATCAACCATCTTGTAATACGGCCACGAGTAATAAGTTTATTCATCAAATACATGATTTCTACATGATCAGTATGGACGACAGTAGAATACCCGGTGATGTAGTGTCAGAACTTATTGACAGCATAAATGACAGCCAGAAATTCCTTTTCTGTCACTGCATAATTTAATTCAGCAGGAATTAAGTTATTTCTGACATAGTAAATTGCATACAGTATTTTGTCTACCTGCTATCCTAAAACAGCCCCTACTAATTTTTGAGAAGCATCGGTATGTATGTGAAATGGTAATGTCCAATCAGGTCCTCGAAGGATTGGAGTTGTGCACACTAGCCCCTTAATTTTCATGAAAGTTGTCTCACAATCTTCAGCCCATAAAAATTCTGCATCTTTTGTTAGCAATTGAAACAGTGGGTGTGCTATTTTAGCAAAATTTTCTATAAAGTGCCTGTAGTAACTGTTAGGATCCCCGTAGTTTGCAAGATTGGCAAGAA
Organism: Pinus albicaulis; assembly: GCA_034641835.2. Classification (NCBI taxonomy): domain Eukaryota; kingdom Viridiplantae; phylum Streptophyta; class Pinopsida; order Pinales; family Pinaceae; genus Pinus; species Pinus albicaulis. The sequence goes on along the minus strand of CM076582.1, from coordinate 1,303,269,879 downwards.
AAAATGCTACAGGGCCTACATCAGAACCACTTTGGAATCCTAGGATCTAGCCCTCCTGGATTCAGAGAGGGATCTCTCTATATGCGTTTAGAATGATATGCTTTTAAAGCTTATGATATGATATTAGGCTAGTTATGGAGCACAAGGGTTTTGTTTTGGTTTTGGTTGGGTAGGATATCAACAAAATAAAGGAAGTCTTTGAAGGGTAAAGGTGTGAGTAAGTTGAAAGAATGGTTCAGCTACTAGGATAGGTAAGAGACAGTATTCAATCCATTGGGCTATGGAGTCACAAAAGGATTTAATTGCACAACAAGTTTCAAGAGTGGTCCATGGGGCAAGTCATCTATATCAAAGGATCTCTTTAGGTTGATTTGTGATATGGAACATTAAAGTGTTGTGAAAGAAGCAAAGCTAATAACCATTTAAGAATCTATTAACTTCACTAAACAAGAAAATCCTTTCAAAGTAACTGTTTGAAGCAGGCCAAAGGACAGGGAAAACTATAGACCTCTTTGGGCAAACTTTTACTCAAGCACACTTTTCAGACAACAATCCAGCAATCTAATAGATTACTTTCAGAAAGTAGAAAACATTCAAGATAAACAAAAAAATAGCCTAAGATCAAGTAAGAACTTTGAATCTATCCTGCTTTTGGCATACTCTCAGGGAAACTTACAAAACATTTGTTGAAGACTAAACAAGGGATAGAGCTAACCATAAAATTCCTTGATTAGGACTCTACTTAGCATGCAGTGAAAAGATCATTCAAGAACCACATCTCAGGTTTTACTCAGCAAGACATGGGCTCACCAACATTCCTTGACTAGTTATACTCTATTGAAATCATTCCCAAAGAAACAATTAGAAGAAAACATAGAGATAAAGCTTATCAGTGAGAAATAGGGTACTTTGCAATAAATCCTAATCTATATTTCTTGTTCTTTATCAGAGAAAGTGGACAGTATGAAAACATAAGAAAAACAACAATTATAGTAAGAAAAACATCACCATTGACATAGACCAGGATCCCATAAATCAGCTTGTATATTTTATGTTCAAACCAGTTACAATCTTCAATTCCAGTAGGTCTTTACAGCTTCAAACTTCTCTTCTCAGCCTATCTTTCTTCAATTACTAACAGAGCTTCAGCAGCCTCAGCAACTATTTACATTTAATAAGTATTCAACCAACAACAATACTAAGCTCCTCATATTATATATATAGTTAAATTTAGGAGGTGGAGTGAAAGGAAGGTCTAACTATTCAATTAATACAGATTAAATGCTTCTCGACCTTTGGGAGGCCTAATGGAGAAGATATCTAATGTCTTAACTCTGTTAATTGATTTTTACATTAACTTTCATCTACTTCAGTCACTTTTGTTGACTTCTGAAGCTTTTGGTAGGCTGGAAATTACTTTCTGAGTTGTCTTTGGAAAATATCTCTGACTGTGCATTAACTTTGTAGGCTTTTGAGTAAATAGGCCTGTAGGTGGCATTTTTAGTCTTTGGGGGAGTAAATAGCCTTGATGATCTGGCAATTAAGGTTGTCTTTTTCTTATTTGTCATGCTTTGTGGCTTTAAACATTGATTAGGCCTTTGATATAGCTTTAGGCCTCTTTTAATCATCTTTCGGGCTTTCTGCCCTTTACCGACTATTTTAAATTTTAATTTTTTGTCTTAACACTGTGCTTTATCCATTAACTGTGGATTAAGATTTAAATCTTCATACTTTATGCTTTAATCCTTTCTTTGATCTTCCTTTGATTGTCTGTATGCAGGGTTCCTTTACATGCTGGAGGGTTTGCTGTGTAACCAACGTCGACGAAACATTTGATTAAAACTTTGAAATTCGACCCTTTTGTCCCTTTCTGCATTCAATCGGGCCTTAGAAAACCGTCACCCAGGGTCCTGAAATAGTATTTTGCTGTGGGAAGCCTGTGTATTAATGGCCGCCATTACAACCTGCAAACAAACACAAACATATTATAAAAACCTGTGTTGCTGGGGAATATTGCATTCAGAGGCTTGGGTATGGTAGAAGAGCGATTTGCAAAGGAAGGGGATTATGCAGCAGAGGGGATATCCATGGTAGAAACATGAGAAACGGGGTTAAATTTTAATATTGGCGCGAAATAGTGGAGGTGGTTTTGGAAAACCACGAATGGTTTTCGCGCAAGCAAAGGGTGGTAAGCACTTTTCCGCAAATCGAACGCGATATGGTCGATTGGATGACACGTGCCCCCATGAAACCTCCTGTTTCGCATGGAAGATGCATGTTGAGGAGTTTTGGGCTGATCAAGCACAAAAGGGATTTGGGGTCGTCCGATCTGGGGGTGATAGATCTACGGCCACCGGGGAGCGCGATGGTGAGAAGTTGCGCGGTCGGAGATAGGTGGGACCGATGGATGAGGTCAGAAAAACTATCTGGAAGTGGAAAGGTTATCGGTGGGGTTAAGTGGTGAGATCCGTGAAATCCATTGGATGTTTAAAGATCAACAATCGTGATTAACGAAGGAGTGAACAAAGTTGGGGTGGTAAATTATAAAGGAAAGGGGCTTTCATGGAAAGGCAAAGAATATGGTCTGGTGGAGGAGTAAGTGGATCGGAGCTAAGGAGAAGGGGCTAGCAGAGGCTTTCGATAGCCGTTAGATCTTGTAGATCAATGGTTAATATTGTGTTGGGGAGGACGTGGTCAGAGTGGAAAATTTATTAAGGAAAGGAGTTAAAGGAAAGGGTGCGGGAATATAAAGGGGAGGAACAGGTTCCGTGAGGAAAATGATAGGTCCAGGGGTGAATGTCAGAAGGGGCCAAGGTTTTAGCACTTGGTTCCAGGGCCGGGCTTATGGCAGAGAAAGGGAAGGGGGCTTAAAAGCCCAAAAGGAGCGGAAAAGCTTATACAAAGGATTTTATGGGTTTTTATGGGTTTTTTAGTGTTTTTTAGGTTTCGGGTAAGCTAAAAAGGATTTTTTAAACCAAATGAAAAGGGGTTAAATGGTTTTTAAAGGGGATTTTGATGAAATGGAGTATAAAAGGGAAGAAAAAGAGGGATTTGATGGGAGGAAAGGGGCTTTTCAAGGCAAAATTATGGAATGGGTGAAATGAAGGAAAAGGGAGGCTTTGAAACAGTCTTTTATACTAGCAGGTTGACTTGAAGGATTTTTAAGTGAAGATAATAGTGAGATGGGTTCTTTTGGACATGAGGCACAGTGAAGTTCTAAGAATTCATAGATTTACAGAAATTTGTTTCTTGGAAACTTAGGAACTTGACTTAGCCATCATTTTATATGACAAAATTTTATGGATGGCTAACAGTGGCTCCACTTGGGGAAGGCAGCTCCTTGGAGGTGTCAAGAACCTCAGAGATTTATCTCTGGAATGTAGATCAATGCCTTGCACTTTTTAACAATCCTCTTTCTTCTTTGATCATGCTGCTTAAAAAGATGATTAGAATTACATCAACAAACAGATCTCTTTCCCCAAACAACTACCTACACAACCTACCTTCCTAACATTTTTTCTTCATAAGGTGCACTTGGACTTGCAAACCTTTTGACATCAACATTTTATTCTTCTATTGAAAGCAGGAAAACTAATCTAAATCTACTCCTATAAATTCCATGAGTCCAAATTAAACAGTTGAACTCATAAATTCTCTACCTAACTATTATCTGTCAAGATTAGATTGTTTGACAGATCTTATTCCTTATATTCTAAAACAGAAATTTAAATACAGACAAACCAGGATTAAACTATCTGATTTGCTGTAAGACTATGGCATAAAAAACAAGCTGCACATAGACTAAAATTTACAGAAATTTGAAACAAAATGGTGAAGGCTTAAGATCTGAAAATTTAAAGCATCCTTCATTCTTTCTTTCAGCTCTGGTTTTGATCTTTTTAGAGTTGTCTTCTTATTTACCTGGTTCAAGTTTTCAGCATGTTAGAACCAGTCCTTTTTATTCTCTTTGGCTCAGGTTTTGATCTGATTAGAGCCATTCTTCATCAAACTTACAGGTTCAGGATTTAAGCTTGTTTGAACCTTTGTTTTTCTATCCTAATCTATTCTACTGATAAGCCAAGATTTCATTGTTTGGAAAATCTTCTTCACTAACCTATCAGCAGTAAATTGAAATCTATCTAGTCAAGATTATGTTATATGACTAAAAAGCAGTGCTCTTTTTTGGTAGTGGCATTTAAGCTTGCACACTTTCAGGTTTTATTTTCTTTTTTGGTATGGGGTTGTACCTTTCTTCTTTTATTTCTGCCCTCTTTTTCTCTTTTTCTATAGTTTTCGTATTTTTTTCTTTTTTCAAATTCAAAAGCAGTGTTATATACAATGAACAAAAAGCTTTGAAACTAAAATATCAGTTAACAGAAATAATGTTTGAGAATCTTGTCATTGACAAGACCTCCAAAATATTCAACTCCATCCAATTCTTGCAGAAAGAATTCATTGTTTCCAATAGCAGATTGAATAAGATAAGGGTCTTGCCATAGATTATCAAATTTTCCATGTTTGCCCTTATCTTCTCTCCTTTAATCCCATTTCAATACTTTGTCACCAATTTTAAAGTCACTTGCCTTGGTTCTTTTGTCAAACAGCTTCTTGATGTTTTCTTGTAGTTGTTGTGCTCTGATGTATACCTCCTCTCTGGTTTATTGTAGATGTATAGTCTGGTTTATTCTTCTTATCATATCATCATCTTCATATTGTACTTCTTGGATCAGCTTCATGACTGGCACTCCTAGACTGGTTCGAAATATTGCATCTATTCCATAAACTAGCTGGTAGGGAGACATTCCAATTGATTTTTTAATTGTTAGTCAGTTTCTCCATAATGCATGTACTAGCTTGTTGTGCCATGATTTTCTATTATCTTCCAGTAACTTCTTGATTATGTTCACCAAAATTTTATTTGAGGACTCTACCAACCCATTACCTTCAAGGTAATAAGTTGTAGAATGACCCAATATAATCTAATATTTATGACAGAATTCCACCAAATTTTTGGACCCAAATGCAACAGCATTGTCAGTGATGATCTTTCTAGGACAGCCAAATCTAGACAGTATATGATTTTCAAGGAATGAAATGATAACTAATTCTGTGGCATGCCTAGAAAGGATGGCTTCTATCCATTTGGTAAATATTCTGTTGTTGTGAGGGTCCATTTATGTTGGGCAGATGAGGCGGGATGGATTTCCCCAATGAAGTCTAGACCCCACTACTGAAAAAGAGCTTCAACAGTGATTGGTTGCAGAGGTAAGGGAAGCAGCTTTCTTTTGCCTTCAAAGATTTTACATTTGTGATAGGCAAGGATCATTTTGTGGACATCTTGAAAGAGGGTGGGCCAGTAGTAACTAGCTCTAAGGATTTTGTTAGCAGTTGAATTCTAATAGAGGTGGCCTCCACATTCTCCTTCATGAAACTCATGCTTGATCTTATCTGCATCATTCTCAGGCAAACATTTAAGCAATAATCCAATAGCATTTTTCCAATATAAACATTTATTCAAAATGTAGTAATTTACAGCTTTCAACTTTAAGAATCTTAGCTTTGTTTTAGACAAACCAGGAGGGACATTTAGGTTGACAAAAACATACAAAATATCAACATACCAAGATGAATTCAGAAAATGATCTTCAATAAGTGGAGTTACCAACTCCTCCTGTTCATCTAAGGCATTAAACATGTTTATATCAAGAGCTTGAAAGTTGGATTCAGCCATAATTTTTGCTAGTCCTTGACTTTTTATGAGCTTAGTTGGCTTGATTTCTAAGTCATATTCTAAAATTACAGCAATCCACTTTCTTCTTTTGCCATCTAGATCTTGGGTCAATATGTCTTTTAAAACTGAATGAGGCACAAATGCTATAATGTGGGAATGTAAAATGTAAACTCTGAGGTATTTTAAGGCTTTGACTAAGGCAAAGGCTTATTTTTCCATGATATTGTACTTCAGAGATGCATCTCTTAATGCCTTACTGAAAAATGCAATTGGTTGTTCTTGTCCCTTCAAGTTTTTCTGTAATAGGATAGCAGTTACGGTGTGTTCTGATGCAAATGAAAATATGAAGAAATATTTTGCAAAATCAGGACTGATAAGAACTGGTGTTTTGGTAAGTGCTTGTTTTACCATCTCAAATGATTTATTTTCTTCTAAGGTCCATTTAACTCATTTTTCTCTTTTAAGCATATTTGTCATGTTTCTAAGGAGTTCAGCTAGGTTGGGTATGAACATTCTCAAGAAATTAATCTTCCCAATGAAAGATTGAAGCTCTTTGATGTTTCTAGGATGGTTGATTTGCAATATACCATCAATCATCTTTGGGTCTATCCTTATTCCCTCTTCTTATATGATATGTCCAAGAAGTTTACCTCCTTGGAGACCGAAAAATGTTTTCTTTGGATTTAAGGACAACCCATATTTTCTTCATTTCTCAAAGACTTTTCTCAAGTGTATTAGGTGTTCTTAATCTATTTTAGAATAGACAGTGATATCATCAAGGTAAATCATAATGAAGTAACCTATTTTTTCTGAGAATGCTATATCCATGGCTCTCTGAAATGTGGCACCAGTATTCATTAAACCAAAGGGAATTTTTAAATACATGAAAATACCTCAAATAGTAGTAAAGGTTGTTTTAATTTGATCATTAGGATGTACCAATATCTGATTGTAACCTGAGAAGCCATCCAGCAAAGAAATTTTTCTAGAACCAACTACCCTTTGTAAGATATGATCCATTTTGGGCAAGGGATAGTTGTCCTTTAATGAGGCTTTGTTTAAGTTTCTAAAGTCAATGCAAAACCTTATTTCTCTTGTTTTATTCTTAAAAGATACAAGATTAGATACCCAGTCTAAATATATTACTGGGACTATGATTCCAACATCATACATTTTCCTAATTTCTTTCTCTACTAGAGGTAATTGAACAGGGTTCATTCTGCGCAATTTTTGTCTAAAAGGTTTTTGGTTTTCTTTGAGGGGTATCTTATGCTGGATTATCTCTGTATCATATGATTTTAAATCTTCATAGCTCCATGTAAAAACATCATAAAACTCTCTAAATAGTTCAATTTATTTTAGTTTAATGTGAGCTGGTAGTGTCTTGGATAATTTGATAATTTTGGGCTTTTCCTCACTGCCTATGTTGCATTCTTCCACTTCAGCTTCAATAGGTTCCAGTTTTGGCTTTTTGGCAACATCATTCCAGTCAAACAATTCTTCTAATGGGACCAGTCCTTTTGGCAAGCTTTGATTTTTAGATTGCAGCACTTCTAAGTCTTCATTTTCTAAATCTGTGCTATTTTCTGTTGTATGTTTGGGTCTATTAGTTAACATATTTATTTCAGCAATCTCAAGAGACTTTTATTCTTAAAAAAGTGGATTTTCTTCAGTGGGACAATCTTGTTCATACTCTAAATCTGAGTTTGGTGTTTCAAATTCATTTTTGGACTGTAGGAAGTCTTCTATTTTTTTATCTCCTTCAAAAACTTGCCAGTATTTTTCATTATCTGGGACAGTTGGTATATATTTGACTTGGATGGTGTTTGTTTGTTTTCATAAGGTCTTAGACAAGTACTAGCAGCAAAGGTTAATCCATTGGCAAGAATTTTTTGGTTCCTTGGGACAAAGGTAAGTTGGAATTCAACAAATGTTTTTAACAAGTCCATGACATCATCTCTATAGGCTGTAAGTCTAGGATTTTTAGTAGTGTATTCCCCTTTTACTTGCCTAATTATCAACTCTGAATCCCCATGAACTGTTATCCTCTTGGCCCCTAATTTTTTCAATAAATGCAGGCCTAAAAGGAGAGCTTCATACTCTGCTATGATATTTGTGCATTGGAATTTTTCTATAAGAATGACCCTCAGCATTATTGTTTTCAGTGTTGTGTACCCATATGCCTGCTCCTACACCAGTTTTAGAGCAAGACCCATAAAAAATCATACTCCAAAGAGGACTGTTTTCAGATCTGTCATTCATTTAATTGTTGTCCTCTTTGTTTTGTTTGCCTAACCTGTGACTTTGTTGCTCTTGTAGGACTGCAATGTGTTTGTCTTTATCTTGTTCCTCAAGATTTTCAATATTTTGAGGCGTTATTCTTTGATTTTCTTGATTGGTACTATGTTCATGATTGTTTTTATGCTCAAGAACTATGATCTGTTTGTTGTGATTTACAGAATTAGCAAACTGTTTTTTAGTTTTCTCCTTGTTTTCCTCTTCATCTATGGCTGCCACTATGTTTGGGGATGGAGTGGCCACTATATTGGTTGATGTTTCATTGATTAATCCTTGCTCATTATAAATCTCGTAATTATAAAGAATGAATGAGTCAAGGTTAGTATGTATAGAATAGAGAGGGGATTTTTCTGGTCTTTCTTGACTACTCACCATGTATTTCATGTGTGTTTCCCTATAGAGTCTTCTGGGTTGACTAAAGATAGAGATGGTGGCATAAGTCATATCCATCTGCATAGTACCTTGCAACTTAGCACCCCATGATCTTGAAAGAAGCATGTCATATTTGGGGGGTATATCAGCCACTACAATGTCCATCACTAGGCTCTTGGCTGGGATTTGAGCTAAGTTAACACATATATCTTTTATTAGGCCTAGGCATTTCACTCTACTTGACTCAAAGGAATATAAATCTTTGTATGGTCTGGTCACCTCTAAGCCTAATATTTCCATTATTACCTTGGGCATGAGGTTATGTGATGCTCCTAAATCAAGCATGGCATTGTGCAACATCTTATCATGGATATTCAAACTGACGTAGAATGGAGGGGTAGTTCCTTCTTGAAATTTTCCTTCAATATTTGGTCCAAATAGGAGCTCTAGTTTATGATCACTTAAGTTAACAGTGTCATGAACATCTTCTATGTTCAAGGCTTTCAAAACTTGAAATTTATATACATTTTGAGTGACTAACTCAGTGAGTGGGACAGAGATTTTGATTTTGGAAATTTCATTCTCTAGGCTAAAGGGAATCTGATTTTTCAAAATGTTTGATTCAGCGTTGTTAGTCACTCCTTTACCAGCAAAATCACCTTGCTGATTTCTACTATTTACAGCAGTCAAAATGATTTTTTCAGGGGAATTAGCTGAAATGCAAGTGTTGTTAGGGTCACCACTTTGTTTTTCATTTATTTGGGTGTTTTTTCCCTTGTTTGGATCAGAATTTTCAGCCACTGTTTTATGATTTTCTATTGTCTTTTTGGAAGTATTTACAAGGCTGTTTTTGGCAGAATTATCAAAGGTTTTCTTTTTGGGAGTTTCTGGGTTCTTTTTACTTCTTAGTTCATATTGTTTGGGCGCTCCTATAATGGAATTTTTGAAATATTGTTCACATTATTTAGTTTCTAGTGTTCTATCATCATAGGGTGTATATAGACCTTGTTTTCTTTCATGGAGGAAATCAGAATCCTCATTGCTTACTCCCAACATGTTTATGTTATCATCCTATGTTTGTTCATTTGTTTCTCCATCCTCATTAACATAATTTTCTTGAAAAGAAGGTCTAATCTGTTGAACAGCATCTCTTTGTCTGTTCTGAAGTTGATTTCTCCTAAAGTTTTGGTTTTGACTTTGATTCTGGGATTGGTTTCTATTTTGAGGAACGGTTTGGTTTTCTCTAGGAGGGGTTTTTTCATTTAAATTGATATTTTCCAGTATTCTTTCCATTACCCTCACTAGGTTTTCAAATTTGGCCTCAGATGAAGAAGCAGATGCCATACTTTCATCTTTATATGTGACTCTTTTCTCCGTTCTCAACCTAGCTCTCTTCTCAATCAGATTTGCTTCAACACTATCAGCTCCCTTCTGCATGTCTTCTAAAGTTAAGGGATCCCTTTCTCTTAACTGATAGGCCATTTTGGGATCAAATCCTTCAGGTAATTTGGCCAAAGCTGAGCCTTGTGGAGGTTTCAAATCTGGGGGTAGTGTGTTATAAACACTATTAAATCTAGTGCAATAATTTTGAACACTTTATCCAGTGTTTCTCTTGCGGTTGTTGTATGTAATCTGAAAGTATTTGGAGAGGGTTCTTCCTAATTTCCCATTTGTTTATGAATGTTTGATGTAAAGAAGGGAGATCATTTATACTATTAGGATTTAAACCCTTGAACCATTTCTTGGCCTCTCCTCCTAAACTTTGGGCAAATATTCTCATCTTAATGGTCTTAGCTTCTATTTCCATATAATCAAAATCATCGTTCATCTTGTCTATGTTCTGTTGAGAAGTAGTGGGTTCATTTCCGGTGAAATGGGGAATTTTGGACTGATAGTCCTGTGGTAAATTGACTAAAGGTAAAGGAAGGACTAGAGGAACATACCATGTTGCCATGATAGGAAGTTGTGGGATAAATGGGGGATTTACAAGTGGAGGGTTTATGAAAGGAGGGGGAGGATGGAATGGATTTGTTTGAACAGTGGTTGTATGGATAACAGAAGTGCTTGGATCAGCAAGAGATTGTTGAGTAGATCTAAGATGAGAGAAACCAAAGTTATGAATGAAATGAAGATCAGGTGGAGTGATTTCTCTACTATCAGTATGTTCACCACTATGTTGGGGTGAGTGTCGAGACTCAAAGTCTATCTAATGTATATCACTAAGTGACTTAGTTATGGATGGGTTTCTTACGAATGGTAAGTCAACTTGTGTATCTTGCAGAGCTGAGAGATTTTTAGGGACAGAATTAGCTCTATGAATTGGTCTGACAACAGTTGAAGTCTTGGATTTAGGAGATTTCCTAAGGATACTTTCTGGATTATCAACTATCTCAGGAGGATTTGGGTCAAGATAGGCTCTAGTATAAATTCTTCTGGAAGCCACTATGTGGTGTTTTTAGACCTAATGATGAGAAAATTTCAGCCAAATATGACAGTTTTTTAAAGTCTAACAAATCTTTTTCAAAGAAAAATCAATCCTCATAGTCTTCTTAACTGGGTTTGAATGATGTTTAAAGGATAAAATAATTTCCCAGTGGGGTCTTAGGAAAAACCAGTGGGGTCAGCAAGCCTACTGAATACCAATGGAGTCACCAAGTGAAGGATTTTTACTTGTTTTCAAGGTTTGGTTGTTGTTAACCATCAACAATCAATAATAACCAATCTTGGTGACACTTGTCTCATTTAGGAATAGGGGTTCATTGAGTTGTGAAGTTATCTATTACTCAATATTCCCTAGTATGGTCGCCACTATGTTAGGATCCCTGTAGTTTGCAAGGTTGGCATGAAAAAATGCTACAGGGCCTACATCAGAACCACTTTGGAATCCTAGGATCTAGCCCTCCTGGATTCAGAGAGGGATCTCTCTATATGTGTTTAGAATGATATACTTTTAAAGCTTATGATATGATATTAGGCTAGTTATGGAGCACAAGGGATTTTTTTTGGTTTTGGTTGAGTAGGATATCATCAAAATAAAGGAAGTATTTGAAGGGTAAAGGTGTGAGTAAGTTGAAATAATGGTTCAACTGATAGGATAGGTAAGAGACAGTATTCAATCCATTGGGCTATGGAGTCACAAAAGTATTTAATTGCACAACAAGTTTCAAGAGTGGTCCATGGGGCAAGTCATCTATATCAAAGGATCTCTTTAGGTTGATTTGTGATATGGAACATTAAAGTGTTGTGAAAGAAGCAAAGCTAATAACCATTTAAGAATCTATTAACTTCACTAAACAAGAAAATCCGTTCAAAGTAACTATTTGAAGCAGGCCAAAGGACAGGGCAAACCATAGACCTCTTTGGGCAAAATTTTACTCAAGCACACCTTTCAGACAACAATCCAGCAATCTAGTAGATTACTTTCAGAAAGTAGAAAACATTCAAGATAAACAAAAGAATAACCTAAGATCAAGTAAGAACTTTGAATCTATCCTGAATTTGGCATACTCTCAGGGAGACTTACAAAACAACTGTTGAAGACTAAACAAGGGACAGGGCTAACCATAAACTTCCTTGATTAGGACTCTACTTAGCACGCAGTGAAAATATCATTCAAGAACCACATTTCAGGTTTTACTCAGCAAGACATGGGCTCACCAACATTCCTTGACTAGTTATACTCTATTGAAATCATTCCCAAAGCAACAATTAGAAGAAAACATAGAGATAAAGCTTATCAATGAGAAATAGGGTACTTTGCAGTAAATCCTAATCTATATTTCCTGTTCTTTATCAGAGAAAGTGGAAAGTATGAAAACATAAGAAAAACAACAATTATAGTAAGAAAAACATCACCATTGACATAGACCAAGATCCCATAAATCAGCTTGTATATTTGATGTTCAAACCAGTTACAATCTTCAAGTCCATTAGGTCTTTACAGCTTCAAACTTCTCTTCTCAGCCTATCTTTCTTCAATTACTAACAGAGCTTCAGTAGCCTCAGCAACTATTTACATTCAATAAGTATTCAACCAACAACAATACTGAGCTCCTCATATGATATATATAGGTAAATTGAGGAGGTGGAGTGAAAGGAAGGTCTAACTATTCAATTAATACAGAGTAAATTCTTCTCGACCTTTGGGAGGCCTAATGGAGAAGATATCTAATGTCTTAACTCTATTAATTGATTTTTACATTAACTTTCATCTACTTCAGTCACTTTTGTTGACTTTTGAAGCTTTTGGTAGGCTAGCAATTACTTTCTGAGTTGTCTTTGGAAAATATCTCTGACTATGCATTAACTTTGTAGGCTTTTGAGAAAATAGGCCTGTAGGTGGTATAAATAGCCTTGATGATCTGGCAATTAAGGTTGTCTTTTGCTGATTTGTCATGCTTTGTGGCTTTAAACACTGATTAGGCCTTTGATATAGCTTTAGGCCTCCTTTAATCATCTTTCGCGCTTTCTGTCCTTTACCAACTATTTTAACTTTTAATTCTTTGTCTTAACACTGTGCTTTATCCATTAACTGTGGATTAAGCTTTAAATCTTCATACTTTGCGCTTTAATCCTTTCTCTGATCTTCCTTTGATTGTTTGTATGCAGGGTTCCTTTACGTGCTAGAGGGTTTGCTGTGTAACCAACGTCCATGAAACATTTGATTAAAACTTTGAAATTCGACCCTTTTTTCCCTTTATGCATTCAATCGGGCCTTCAAAAACCGTCACCCGGGGTCCTGCAACAATATTTTGCTATGGGAAGCCTGTGTATTAATGGCCTCCATTACAACCTGCAAACAAACACAAACATATTATAAAAACCTGCGTTGCTGGGGTATACTGCATTCATAGGCTCAGGTATGGTAGAAGAGCGATTTGCAGAGGAAGGGTATTATGCAACAGAGGGGATATCCATGGTGGAAACATGAGAAATGGGGTTCAATTTTAAAATTGACACGAAATAGTGGAGGCATTTTTGGAAAACCACGAATGGTTTTCACGCAAGAAAAAGGTGGTAAGCGGTTTTCCGCAAATCGAACGCGATATGGTCGATTGGATGACACGTGCCCCCCATGAAACCACTTGTTTCACGCGGAAGATGCACGTTGAGGAGTTTTGGGTGGATCGAGCGCCAAAGGGATTTGGGGCCATCCGATCTGGGGGTGCTAGATCTACAGCCACCGGGGAGCACGATGGTGAAAAGTTGCGCAGTCAGAGATAGGTGGGACTATTGGATGAGGTCACTAAAACTATCGAGAAGTGGAAAGGTTATCGGTAGGGTTAAGTGGTGAGATCCACGGAAGCCATTGGATATTTAAAGATAAACGGTCATGATTAACGGAGGAGTAAACAAAGTCGGGGTGGTAAATTATAAAGGAAAGGGGCTTTCATGGAAAGGTGGAGAATATGGTCTGGTGGAGGAGTAAGGGGATCAGAGCTAAGGAGAAGGGGCTAGCAGAGGGTTTCGACAGCCATTATATCTTTTAGATCAACAGTTAATATTATGTCAGGGAGGACGTGGTTGGAGTAAAAAATTTATGAAGGAAAGGAGTTAAAGGAAAGGGTGTAGGAATATAAAGGGGAGGAACATGTTCCGTGGGGAAAATGATAGGACCAGGGGCGAATGTCAGAAGGGGCCAAGGTTTTAGCACTTGGTTCCAGGGTCGGGCTTATGGAAGAGAAAGGGAAGGGAGCTTAAAAGCCCGAAAGGAGCGGAAAAGCTTATGCAAAGGATTTTATGGGTTTTTATGGGTTTTTTAGTGTTTTTTAGGTTTCGGGTAAGGTAAAAAGGTTTTTTTTAACCAAATGAAAAGGGGTTAAATGGTTTTTAAAGGGAATTTTTATGAATTGGAGTATAAAAGGGAAGGAAAAGAGGGATTTGATAGGAGGAAAGGGTCTTTTCAAGGAAAAATGATGTAATGGGTGAAACGAAAGAAAAGGGAGGCTTTGAAACAGTCTTTTATACCAGCAGGTTGCCTTGAAGGATTTTTAAGTGAAGATAATAGTGAGATGGGTTCTTTTGGACATGAGGCACAGTGAAGTTCCAAGAACTCACAGATTTGTAGAAATTTGTTTCTTGGAAACTTAGTAACTTGACTTAGCCATCATTTTATATGACAAAATTTTATGGATGGCTAACAATGACCAGCACAACCAATAAAGCTACGTACCTGTGTGGGTGTTTTGGGTATCGGAAAATGTAATATTACCTCTACTTTAGCCAGATCAACTTGAATTCCAGTAGCAGAGTGAAAATTTCCCAATAATACTCCTTCTTCCCTCATCATATGGCATTTGACTGTACTCAGAGATACATGGGTCTATTTACATATTTTGAGTACTTTCTCTAAATTTTCCAATCCTTCCTCAAATGAGTTTTCATATGGAGTAAAAACATCCATATATATTTCAATGCTATCATCGACCAAATCAGAAAATATTCCCAAGATTTCCCTCTGGAAGGTAGAAGGAGAATTACAAAGACTAAACGGGAGGACCCTATATACAAAGGTTCCCCAAGGACATGTAAAAGTTTTTTTATCCTGGTCTTCTGGGGCTATATGGATCTGGTTATATCTACTGAATCCGTCTTGGAAGGAAAAGAACTTCTTCCTAGCCAAGGTATCTAGGACCTGGTCAATGAATGGCAAAGGAAAATGGTCTTTTTGAGTTGCCTTATTTAGTTCCCTGTAATCTACATAGATCTGCCATTTACCATTATTTTTGGGAACGATAACTAGCGAGGATACCCATTGGCTATCTGAGATGGGATAAATGAATCCTACATCCAACAATTTTTGTAATTCTTCTTTAACAATGTTTTTGAGAGCAGGATTCATCCTCCGCTGAGGTTGTCTTATAGGGCGGAAATCTTCCTTAATATAAATATGATGAGTGCATAGGTTGGAAGGGATACCCTTCAAGTCGATATAATCCCAGGAAAAATCTTCCTGATGATCTTGAAGGACTTTCTAAAGTTGTTTTGTCTGAGATTCAAACAGTTTTGGGTTGATATTAAGTGTTTTCCTTGATCCAATATCAATCGGAGTACTATCATGGGATGAGGTTACAGGAATGTCCTCAAAGTCATCTTCTAGTTCAATTTTTTCCTATGTCTCACGGCTCATGGAAAATTCTAGAATATGTCGAGTTGAATCAGAAAAAGAACTGGAATCACTAATAAAAACGTTAATGGCATCATCTTCAGTTTCTATTTTAAATTGAAGGGCCTGCCCAATAGTAAGAACTGGTCTAACATCTTCGTTTTCAGGTTCAGGCTCTTCTACAGGTAGAGGTTTCTAATAGGGTAATGATTTTTCAGATGGGCTTGGTTTTGCAGAAGGATAAAGATTGATATTCTTTGTAATTGTCCCATTTGATATAATCATGTGCCCAGATCAGCACCCTATGTAGGCATCTGCAGTTGCAAGCCAGGGTCTTCCTATGATCAATGGGTGACCACCTACTGAAGATCAGGTTTGTAATATAAGGAGGTCCACAGGGTAATGCCATGAGTCTACTGAAATGATCACATCCTCTAATTTCCCCACTAGTTTAATTGTGGATCTGTCTGCAAGCTCCAGGATAGTATGGGTTGGTTTAATGTTTCCAAGTCCTAATGTGTTCATTGTTTCAACAGTGATAATGTTAATGGCTGCTCCCAAATCTACCAGTACATTTTGGATTTCAACCCCATTAATCTGTACTGTTAGAATCGGGTTCCCAGGGTCTTCGTATTTTACAGGCACGATTTTTCCTAACATGATATCAGATAGTCTTCCCACTACATGAATGGTTAATGGATCCTTAGGTTTCCTCCCTGGTTTCTTTGAGAAGTATTCTTTCAGAGTTTTTGTGTATAGAGGTATATCCCTCATAGCTTGTAAAAGGGGTATTTTAACAAAAAGAATCTGCAGTTCCGCTAGGAAGTCAAATTCTGCTTGAGGGTTTGGTTTGCTGAAGGTCAATCTCTTGGGATATGGAGGAGAATTTAAATGACCTTGATTAGGGACAGCTTGGGGAGGTGTCTGATTTATTATGTTTTGATCTAAATTCTCCCTAACTGTTCCTTGTTCCGGTTCTATATCTCCACCGTAAAATTGTTCTGTGATAATACGTGAAGTAGGTGCACTTACTACCCGGCCAGACCATAAATTTATTTCATTGATCCCCGCGGTAGAAATTTTGTAGGATGGAAGGTTAGAGGTGTTTGTTTGTTGGACCCCTTTGTTATTTGGATTTGGGTTAGGTTGGATAGAAAGCTGGGGTCTAATGGCTGGGTTTCCTAGCGGTACATTGGAAGGCAACTGAAGTTTCTCTTGGGGCATAGGCTAAGGAAACTATCCAATAGGAGAGGGTCCACGCAAGGTCTGATTCCATGAAGGATTCGGACTGGCTTGAGGAACCCATTGTTGCCAAGGGGGATACTGATATTGAGACCACATGGCTGAAAATGGTGCAGATTGGGACCCATATTAAAATTTTTAAATTACTGGGATGGGTCCTGAAACATACCTGGATTCATAGTCGGTGGTTGAGGTTGCCATGGCTTCTTCTGCCCCATAAAGTATAGCTGGTCCACCATGCTTTCTTCACTTGCTCCTTGGAAAACTAATTTCAGCCCAGGCAAGGAAGGACATGAACTAGTCGCATGATTCTATTCACAGATCGTGTAGGCTTCCACCATGTTCAACGGACACTCCTTTAAAGGGTGTTTCTTTCTACACTGAAGGCAGAATATGGCCATGGTTTTTTCCAACTCCATCTACTTTTTTTTTTCCTGTAGAGTGTCCATCTAGGCTGATAGTGTGCTCAGAATATCGATCCTCAGATTGTCCAATAGATTCCAATCTCTGCTTTTGTGACCCCTCCACCGGAAGTCTTCGATGACCGAATCCCCTGTCCACTTCTTGCAGCTCCCCGTGAACACTTGATACAGTAATCATAGATAGTTTCGAAGTTTTCCTTCAAAATATTCCCTTTTCCCACTATATTCAGAATTTGCAGAGAGTCTTCCCTAAGTGCTCTGACAAGAATGATCTTTAGAATGTCCTTTTCCACGTCACTATGTCTAGACCTCTACAATATGTATTTAAATCATTCTACATTCCTCCATATTTTCATCCTCTTTCTATGCAAATTTAAAAATTTCTTCCTTAATCTCATGGGACTTATAGTAATCTTGGTATTTCTCCAAGAAATATTCTTTCATTCCTTCCCATGAGGTAATCGTACTCCCCCTAGACACATGAACCATCTCAGGGTTGTTCCCTTTAGGGTAGCAGGAAATATCTTCAATTTCTGGGCATCAGCAATATAGTCATATCCGTGGCAAACAATATCAAACTCAAAAAGGAACGCGTCAGGGTCCTCAAAAGAGAGCCCATGAAAACTAGGCAAGGCTGTTAAAGGGATGGGCCTCATTGGTGCATCACTTGTAACATTTCCAATGGGAAAATCAATGGAGGAACTTACAGGTGCCATAAATACCCTCCAATACTCACTTGGAATTTTGATTAGTTCTGCAGCTAGTATCTAGAGTGATTCAACCGTAGAAGGTTGCACCGCGCTCCCCTGGTCCCTTGGTGACTCAAAGTCTTTCAAAATTTCCTTTACCATATCAGAATCATTTAGTTCAACAACAACAAAATTTATAGCGCTGCCTTGGTCTCTTAGGGATGAAACCCCTTTTTGAGGTTTTTCTTCCCAGTTAGGGTTGCTCAATTATTTTGATCCTCTGCTTGCCACTTCTTCCCCTTATATTTCTGATAAGGATATCTCCTCCACTGATACCCTATTTATTGAATCTTCTGTTGTATAAGGAAAACCTTCTGGTGATGTGGATGGCACTGGTTACTCCACAGACTGCCCTTCAGAATTCTTCTAAACCCTAGCCCTAACAGCAGCACGAGACGATGCCTCAAATCTATGTTTTTCAATAATTTCCTGAATGTATGTCTTCCTTCCCAGATCCTTCCCTTTATTTGGGGGTCTTCCTCTACACCTCTTATTCGAATCCTTGTTCATACAAATTGTGAAGGGGGTTCATCAAATAAAATCAGCAATCACTCAGGACCTGAAGTAGGACAGATAAATTCCTCCCCAGAACAAGAGAAAAGATTCAAAAGAAACAAAGCAAAAGGAAAATAAAAATCGAAGTTCAGGGCCTGAAGTAGGGTAATCATATACCCTCCCCAGGACAAGAAGTTGGCCCAAAATGAGAAATAAAAGCGAAAAACTGGAAACTACGCCCAGGACTTAGGCGAAGGTTACGAAATACCTTCCCCAAGACAAGGGATTAATTTTTAATGAGGAGGGAAAAAAATTAGAACAAAGCAGAAAGAAAAACAACATGCTATGCTCAGGACTTGGAGAATGGTAATAAATGCCTCCCTCAGGATGAGAGATCAAACTTATAGAACAAAAATAAAAATCAGGAAAGAAAAACACAAATCACTTACACTCAGGACTTGAAGCAAGGTAAGAAATTCCCTCCCCAAGACGAGAGATCGACCCTGAGATCTGTTGCAGATCATGTTCTTGCAATTGTTAGCCTTCCCCAGCAACGACGCCAAAATGTTGGTGTCCAGATATGAGCAAAAATCAACCCTTTCTTCACATAAATTATCAACCTGAGGGCATTATTTATTTCAAGACTAATGAAAAAGCATATGCAGATACAAGCACATGACCTACTCTAGATCACAGGGTTAAATCCATAACACACAAACCATTGTAACAGCAAATAAATAAAATGCATAATTTAAAGGGAATTCACAGCAATTAAACGTAAATTGTAACAGCAGTAAAGAAATCACACTAAAATAGAAACACTACAAGAAAAAGGAAAACGCAGCACCTGATCAGAAGAGTGGGCTCAACTCTCTGATCAGGGTTGCGGCAAGCTCACGAATTACAGAATAAACAACAAGTTGTTGCGCATTGAATTAATGATAAATTTTTGTGTTACAAGATTTGTATGTAAGAGGGCTTAACCCTGATTCACAGCTCGCAGGCATCTTTATATAAGTGTCCTGAAACCCCCGATTCCACTTAGCAACTCCCTGGTTACAAAAATATATCTTGTTACAACGGCAACATAGTTTCCCAGAAGGAAACCTTGAAAAGGCATGAAATGGCACTGATACAAACAAGTTCATTATGTTGTAACAGCGAATGAGAAAAACGCTGGAGATGATAGGTTGTTCCTTAACTCGCGGCTGAAACGCTCCTGTTTTAGCCAAATCTGTAGAAATATCAGGGTCAATATAGAAAAAGGTAAAACCTCCATGACAAATACTTCATTAATCAAATATCCCAGGAAAGATAAGGAAAAGGGTTTTACTTTGCACGTTTAAGAGTAATAATGGCACAAAGAGATAGAAAGATATGGTAAAATGGGAAAGTAAAGTATACAAATATGGTACCCAACAGACCTATCAATGGTAGAAGGCTGAAACATTACTACTCTTCATAAATAACTAATAGTTAACTTTGTTTACTTTATCCATTGTACATACATTAGGGGAATTTTGAGGTCTAAAATGGGCCTCCTAAGGAAATAATAAAATAATATCTAAATAAATAAAATAATATTTATGCATTTTCAATTCACTTTTTGCACCACAATCCATGTAACCATAGTTAAATTCAATTCAAACGTTGTACCAAAATAAAATTAATAAAAAAATTGTATTGATGTGACTATAAGTAAGAATGAGATTTTCAAGGAAAATTCATTATCATTGAACAACTAATGCATTTGTCCTTTGTACTTAAATAACTTAAAATAAAATTTAAATTTAAATTTATAAATTTTTAATTATATTATATGCTATTAATTAAAAATTATATTATTTAAATTGTATAATAACATGTAATTAATATACTATATAAAAATAATATAATATAATAAATACATAGGGATATGCATTGTTTCTTTCAAGAAATATGAAATGACAATAATATATTTTTATTCAAAAAATGTGAAATGAAATTTACTATGAGTACTTAACTTTGACTTTAAAAGTACTTAGAGCACTACCATGGTTAACCATGAGTTTTTATCCACGATTGAGAATGTGACAAGTAAGTACCTTTAAATCAAGCAATGCCACCTCAACCATTGGGGATGATGTCATCCCCTAAAATGTGATTGGTTCTCATAAAGTGAATTTTGATTGTACATTTTTCTTAGGAGGCCCATTTTAGACCTCAAAATTCCCCTAATGACATTGCAGATTTTAGATTGGATTAGATGTTTTCCTAACAAAATTGAAGCTCAGAGAGAAGGCTCTAAGCTTTGAAAGGTAAAATATCATCAGTATGAATAATTGCAGAGCTCATAAAACATTTACAAGGTCAGCACAGTCAAAATTCAAAGGCTACTAATCTCAAAGTTCTTGACATTTCACAAGGAAATGCCATCCCCATCTGGAGCCACTGTTAGGGTCCTATAATAATAGGGTTCATACTTTTTGAATTGAATTTGATTAGTCTTGTAAATATGTACATACCTTTATTTTTGCAATTTGTTTTCCCATATTTGAAAATAATAATAAATGAAAAGAGGGTGAAAGTCCTAAAATAAATATCAAAGGACTTGAAAAGAAAAAGATCAAAAAGAATATAAAAAATGGACCCCAAACAAAAAAGAGATAAAAATAAGACATGAAAGTGATGCAAGTCAAAATGCCACTACTATTTACTTTTACTACAAAAATAATGATTATGTGCAGCTTCTTCAAAATGCCATAATCCGTGATGAGTTAAATAGCTTAATCTTAACTTTTTCATGCTTTAAACTTCATGTTTATAGATAGAGAATAAAGATTTGTCAAACAGTTTAAACTTGACAAATCAGTAAATATTTAGAGAATAAATGAGGAGCTCAAAAATTTAATCTGAGCCCTCCGATGAAATAAGGTTAGAATTAGATAGTTTATGCTTTAAAAGAGAAATGGATTTAGGGTTGCAAGCTCAAATGCACCCATGCAAATAATGAAAAAATTTGTAGAATAAATGATGGGTAGGTAGAAACAGTGACACAAGGCATGATTAAAACATCATCTGGAAAATTACTAATTTCCCTTCCCTCAAAATATTCCAGTATTCAAAACCTTCTGTTATAAAGGCTCAGAGCATTTCTTTGACTTTTATTGGGACCGGACCCAAGGCTTAATGACTAATTGGCACTAAGTATTGGATTCCTTTCATATAAAACATTTTTCCTCAGCATTATCACCCTTTTTCCTAAGATAAAATCCCTTTTCCTAAGTTTAAACACCTTTTTTCTTAGGGAAAGTAAAAAACCCCCTTAACTAATTTCATTTCATACAAAAACATTCAAAAAATCCACACAAATGCATTTATTAAGTGTAAGGGACCACAAATATGAAAAAATGTGCCCAAACGCCTAAAATTACACTTTATAAAGAGTATTTGTATATTTTCCGCTCATTCATATGATATTAACATTTAACTTATTTTTTTAATTCCCTTATAATACCCCATCCCGTAATATAATTAATTCATTTATATTAAATAGAGTCCCAACCCACATTTTTATTTTACCCTACGGTTCTAGGTCCCCACGTGACATACTCCGCTCTCCCCCATAGGTTAAAACATATATATTTTATTTTAAATATTGCTGTTAGAGTCAGCCTTTGCATCCTTCCTCCAGTGATCAAACATGCTCTTACAAAGTGATTTTAAGGTGTCAAGGTCAAATTTTGTCATTTCAAAGAGTCTTCAAGCAAAATTTGGTCACTAGGCATTAGGTCTAGGGTTTGCTTTCACTTCTTCCAAAGTTGTCCAAATGTCAGTTCATGTCACCATTCAGCTGAGTGTACCATCATTCAGATGGTTTTCATCATCATGTCAAGTTCCATTGAGTCATTTTACACCTTGTTCATGCTTCAGTTGTGCCTAGGTAAGGTCCATTTCCCTCTCCTAGGGTTTTGGAGGTAATTTCTCTTGGATGGTCAAATCATCGGAAAAATTTGTATCCTGATGTTCACACACCTTCCCCTATCCTTAATATACCTTATTAAACACTTCCCATCACTGAGATCCCTCAAATTCCTCATTTTTCCACAAACCCTAGTTTCTAGCCACAACTTGGCAATTTTCTAGGCTAGGCCTGTGTTTTGCCCTTTTGGACCCCTTCCCCTCACTCAATCTCTGTGATTCCACTTTCCCCTACTTCCTAAAATCCCTCCCTACTTCCAAAAATTTCCCCAAGAATTTAGAAGCCCCTTATCCCCTTCATTTCGCTTCATTTCGACAAAATCCCTTGTTTCACACATCGGGATAAGTGTCACTCAAATGATGTTTCAGAGCGGTAGAAGATGAATCTTGGAAAACTAAGAGAGGTTTTTATACAAAACATTCCAAGGAAGAAAAACCTCCTTCACTTTTTACACAGGTATCATTTTTTTAGAGAAATGTCAAAAATACAATCGCCTCGGGAGAATTGATGCACCTCTGAAGTGACCTTGGGAAAATCAAGATTTATCCTAGCATGGTTGGAAAAATGAATTGAATGATGAGTCAAATGATAACTAGACAAAAATATCTTTCCAAGGAGCTATCATGAGCTCAATTTTGAGTTGAGGAAGACCTTCAAAAGTTGACTGCAATAGCGCTCTGCCTTGAAGCAGCCTCATTCTGCTCATTTTGACCAGTCTTGGGAGATTTAATTTTTGATAGGGTAAATGAAATCAAAATTTCCAAATTATACTTGGGTTGGAAAGTAGACTCCAAGAGCTTTCCAACGAGCTATCACACGCCTAATTTGGACACCGGGAAGGCCTCCAAAAGCTTCCTACAAAATGCACTATGTAGCGCACTACTCACACGAGGCGCGCTACCCATACAGAGTGCGCGCTACCCACATAAGGGGCGCTACCCACTTGAATTCCACAGCCAGTGTAAAATAGCAAGGGCGCTACCCACTTGAGGGGCGCTACCCATTGGGCAGGGGCGCTACCCATAAAGTTTCAGAGCCAAAAAATTTTGCTCCTTCGTCCAGATTCATGCCAAATTGCCTCCAACTACTTGCAAGTAGGTTCTTTACGTTTGCTCAGAGAATTTTGGACATGATTATGGTGTTTTGAAAGTGGAGAAACAAATGTTTAATGTGGAGAAATGTAAACCCTATGTTTATTTCCAAATTCACTTCTTGGGGTTTTGAAACAAATATGAGTAATTGTGTGGGGGTTTGCAAACTAGTGTGGTTGATATATATGCTCATGCATCTACTGTCAGTGGTGTCCCTGCTCATCATTTACCTCAGCCTCACGCTCTCTCATTACTATTACATCACTTCTCTCATTGTTATTGCCATTGTCATTTTCACACTATTCATCATTCATGTTATGACATAGTCCCATTTTCACTTGTCCACATCCTCCATTGACATTGTCAAACGTTGCAAGGTCTATTTCTATTGACCTACACTACACTCATTCCTATTCATGTGTCAAATCCCCATGTAGTCAAAGAGTGGCTATTTTCCATTCAAACTCCTTGTGACAGTCCTTTTCCCATTGTGATATTTCCTATAGCACCTTGACATATATGTGACACATCTGACATTGGAGCATACACCAAACTCTTGTTTTCATCATAACCATATCAGCATACTTTCATACACATTTTGACACCATGATAGAGACCGACACATACAACCGAGACAATGTTTGCACCACAGGAACTGCATGCACCAGGAGAGCACTAAAACGGCGGAAAAGGCCTGATCCACTCCGGATTTTGGCCGAGGCTTCGTTAGCTGGGCAAGATACATGATGGAGGGTCTTCGCTCCGAATTTGAGCAAATTCGGAGAAATTTTTGTCATTTTGAAATATTTTGGTCTAAAAACAGGTTTTTCAGCTATACGGGTAGCGCGCCCATATGCTCACTTTTTTTTGGGACACTTGCTGAAAGAAATATTTGCATTTTTGGATTTTTCATGGTAAATTATGCATCCTCAGGCATTTCCGAAGCATTTCATCAGATTCTGGATGGTCAAAAAGCTCAAAAACACCATGAAAACCACCTTGCTGCCACCTTTTGCACCAGCAGGAAGTACTTCTAGGAGAATGAAGTTTTGGAGGGGAAAATGAGCTTAAAATTGAAAAATTCCACTTGGGTTGGATAGCCAACATCCAGGGATTTTCAAAGAGCTATCATGAGCTCAATTTGGATACCAGGAAGTGCCTCAAAATCAGGTTGAAAGGCGCGCTACCCACTTAAATTTTTGGCTGAATTTTCAACTTCCAGCTCAGAATTTCGGCCAGTTGGGACCAGTTTTGCTTGTGGATGAAATTTTTGGGTTTTCATGATGTAAATTGATGGTTGACATGTAAATTTGGCTCATTTTTACCTATTCTAGAAGATTCACTCTCAAAAAAGTGAAAATCATGTAAATGAATCAGTTTCCACTCTTTTAGAGGCAAGTTGTTAGCTGCCTAGATTTTAGCTCCTTGATTAGAATTTGTTGGAACTGATCCTAGAAGGAGGATTTCGACCCCTAGAGGTGTGGGAAGGGGTTAGGATGATCTATATGATGTAATTTCTCAATCATTTTCAGAGGTTGGAGAGGTTGGACTCTTGGGAAACTTTTGGCACCATTGTACATATTTTTTCATATTTTGGCTAAGGAAAGATCAGAGGTTTTGCGGCACCTGTTGGGATTCTTGTGGTGTTCTGTTCTTGATGGTGTTTTCTCTCTGTTTATTGTAAGTTCTTCATGTTTAATGTATGCCATTCCTTTCATATGCTTCTGAAACTAAAATGAATGAGTAGATGAGGTTGAATCCATTGTTTACAGTGCTCTGCCTTTGAATTCATTTAGTTCTATATGTTTTCGACTGTTTGGAGAGGATCCAAGTTCTTCTTTGCCCTCTTCAGCCCCTTATCATTCTAATCCGTCCATTATCCAATCAAAAGCATCAAGACAATCGCCTACCTCGCCCCAACTCGAATTTTGCAGAGATCTGACCTTATCCGCAGACCCAAAATTTGTTTTCCCATTTCTCCAGCGAAAACCCAAAAAATAAAAATCAAACTTACCTATCTCTTTAATAGCCTAAAATCAGTATCAATTTTGAGTCATCGCAGCCCCTTTGAAGATCCTTTGCTGAGATAGACCCGGAGAGAGCCCTCTCTTGTCCTCGTAGGGCTAGCTACGAGGCGGAGCTTGGTTTGATGTAGCCTTGAGTTTTTCCCTAATCTCAGCCTAAGGTGATTTGAGCGCTAACATAGTGGTGACCATACCGGAAGCAAATGGTTTCTGTTACCAAGTATTCGCCATAGACGGAGTCTGAAGTCATGCCAGGTAGCCTTCGAACTGCACATTGCTCTGCAAGTGCATAGTAGATAAAAGCTGCTTCAGTCCATCTCCGGTCTAGCTTGTGAACGTGTCCCTTGACTTGTAAATTGCCCCGCATGTATCAAGTTTAGATATGATGGTCGATTTCCGTGGAACAACGATCGTAATAATCATAGGTCAAATCATTCACCGGCGACTTCATTCACTGAACAATCCAGAAATCAATGCTTCATGGTGATTTCACTGCAGGCAGATCAATAGCTTCAGAATTGTCAAGATGGACCGGATTGCAAGAAGATATGCTCCCATGAGCCGAGATCGCATTCCAGGTTTTCCGAATAAGATGCCCAAGGTAGATTGGTCAAGGAGTCTGCCTACGTTTAACGATGATGGTAAGAAATATGCTGCTTTACATCTGATTAGATTTCACATGCATATTCGCAAGTTGAAGGTGTATTTTCCTGAAGATTGCTTGATGAAGATATTCCTGGCCACTCTCGAAGGTGAAGCCCAATCTTGGTATGAAAATTTGCTGCCGGCCTGTATTTATTGTTTAAAATATTTTCATGCCCTGTTCATTGAAAGATATCAAGCGTCTTATCCATCGTTAAATTTAGTTCATGACTGTTGCAAACATGCTTCTACTTTTATTGAAAGCCTTGAGAAATATTATGAAGTTGATAATTTCATGGATGATGAGATCATGGAGGCTCTGTACGAGAATCCATTTCAAGAAGATGTATATCATCATGAAAATTTGCAGCAGGATCAAGATTTTAGTGTGGTGGAAGATGAAGGAATTTTGCATCTTGACAGTCAACAGGTATTACATGAAATGGATCAGCAGTATGAGGAAAATCTGTATACTCCTTCACTTGAAATCAATGAAGAAAATCATTGTTTGAGCCAAAGAAAACATAAAGCATTATCCCCTCTGACTGAAGATGAGATAGATCAGCTATTGAAAGGTCATGTTCTAGCTCAAGTTAACGCAGATTTGCAGTGTGCACATGGTCAAGTAGGTGATGGTGAAACTTCTTCCTTTTCTGAAAAGGATGACAGTCCTGTAAGCAGCTTTATAGATCAGCAGGTTGAAGTTGAGGTTTGCCATATGGTTGAAGATGGTGAAAGAGAAAGTCTCATTTCAGATCTGTCCATGGAAGAAGACAACATGCAAGTAAGCCTAGTTTCAATTTCAGAATGTGATGCAGTCAGGCCAGCCATTTCAGATTCAAATTGTAATAACCAAGCATACCTTGTGCTGAATTCTGAAAAGGAGAATTTTGTTGTTGGGATCATAGACAGAGTTTTTGATCCAAATGTTTTCAGTTCATCAGAACAGAGTCTTCATAAAGAGGTAATTCAGTTAGTTCATGAACAAAGAGATGAAATCTTCGTTCAAGTAAGTGAAACAGTTCCTTTGGATGAATTTATGGTAGATGATAGAAATGTCATTTTTTCACTTCAAGAATCATCTGGAGTTTCTTTCCTTATGATTGATGATTGTAATGAAAATCCGGCTGTCCTATCATATGAAGATGACCTATCATATTCTCAGACTATGAAAGATCATACCATTCCGGATTTCCATTCAGATTCCTCTTCATATGTCTCATGTGTTGAAATGTTTTTACAAGAGGAGATCTGCTCATCTACCTGTTCAGAGTTTTTTGAAGCCCAGGAACATATTGTTACTGAAGTACATGATGAAGGAAGATCAGAATTAGAAGCAAAAGACACCTTGTTCTTTCAGCATGAGGTAAATCTTCATGTTTTTAAGTATCCTCTGGCAGGTTTGTTGTAGTCAACAGTGAAGGTGTTTATTGCAGTGTTTAGTGATGAAGGAGATTATGGTCAATTATGTTTTTTGATGCTCAGTTACCAGTATTTATTGTTGACCAGTAGATCTGATCAAGGAAATCAATCAAGAAGGCTTCTGCTTGATTGGTTACATTGGCATTATGATATATTTTGATGGCATATGGTCTTGTAAGAAACACAGGCGGTTATGTACTGCTAGCAAGCTTTAAGTTTTAAGTTCAAGTCTTAAGTTAGTTTTCTTGAGTCAGTTTTTTCAAGTTATTTCAGTTTTCCATCGAGTCGGTTTGAGTCAAGTTTCAGTCAAGTTTCAGTCAGTTTTCAGTCAATTTTTCATTCAATAAATGTGTCAAAGGTTTCGTGTTATCCGTTCAAATAATGGTTCCATCGCCCAATGGATGAAGGCACTAGTTTGCTCTCCCAAAGATCTGCCGTTCTTGGCACCTCCATGGAGCTACCATCCCCATTGGAGCCAATGTTAGTGTCAGCCTTTGCAGCCTTCCTTCAGTGATCAAACATGCTCTTAAAATGTGATTTTAAGGTGTCAAGGTAGAATTTTTTCATTTCAATGAGTCTTCAAGCAAAATTTGGTCATTAGGCATTAGGTCTAGGGTTTGCTTTCACTCCTTCCAAAGTTGTCCAAATGATAATCCATGTCACCTTTCAGCTGAGTGTACCATCATTCAGAGGGTTTTCATCATCATGTCAAGTTCCATTGGGTCATTTTACATCTTGTTCATGCTTCAGTTGTGCCTAGGTAAGGTCCATTTCCCTCTCCTAGGGTTTTGGAGGTAATTTCTCTTGGATGGTCAAATCATTAGAAAAAATTGTATCCCGATGTTCATACACCTTCCCCTATCCTTAATGTACATTATTAAACACTTCCCATCACTGATATCCCCCAAATTCCTCATTTTTGTACAAACCCTAGTTTCTTGCTACAACTTGGCAATTTTCTAGGTTAGGCCTGTGTTTTTCCCTTTTGGACCCCTTCCCCTCACTCAATCTCTGAAATTCCACTTTCCCCTGCTTCCTAACATCCCTCCCTACTTCCAAAAATTTCCCCAAGAATTGTAGTTCCTTATCCCCTTCATTTCGTCTCATTCACAAAACCTTTGTTTCACACATCTAGATAAGTTTCACCAAATGATGTTTGGAGCCATAGAAGATGAATCTTGGAAACTAAGAGAGTTTTTATACAAAACATTCCAAGGAAGAAAAACCTTCCTTCACTTGGCTACTGTGCATCATGGTTTTAGAGAAATGTCAAAAATACAATCGCCTCGGGAGAATTGATGCACCTCTGAAGTGACCTTGGGAAAATCAAGATTTATCCTAGCATGGTTGGCCAAATGACTTGCATGATGAGTCAAATGATAACTAGACAAAAATATCTTTCCAAGGATCTATCATGAGCTCAATTTGGAGTTGAGGAAGACCTTCAAAAGTTGACTGCAACAGCGCTCTGCCTTGAGGCAGCCTCATTCTGCTCATTTTGACCAGTCTTGGGAGATTTGATTTTTGACAGGGTAAATGAAATCAAAATTGCAAAATTCCACTTGGGTTGGAAAGTATACTCCAAGAGATTTCCAATGAGCTATCACACGCCTAATTTGGACACCGGGAAGGCCTCCAAACGCTTCCAACAAAATGCACTATGTAGCGCACTACTCACAAGAGGCGCGCTACCCATACAGAGTGCGCGCTACCCACATAAGGGGCGCTACCCACTTGAATTCCACAGCCAGTGTAAAATAACAAGGGTGCTACCCACTTGAGGGGTGCTACCCATACAGTTTCAGAGCCAAAAAATTTTGCTCCTTCATCTAGATTCATGCCAAATTGCCTCCAACTACTTGCAAGTAGGTTCTTTACGTTTGCTCAGTGAATTTTGGACATGATTATGGTGTTTTGAAAGTGGAGAAACAAATGTTTAATGTGGAGAAATGTAAACCCTATGTTTATTTCAAAATTCACTTTGTTTTGAAACAAATAAGAGTAATTGTGTGGGGGTTTGCAAACTAGTGGTTGATATATATGTCAGTGCATCTAGTCAAGTGGTGTCCCCGCTCATCATTTACCTCACCACGTCTTCATTACTATTACATCACTTCTCTCATTGTTATCGCTATCATTATTTTCACACTATTCATCATTCATGTTATAGCATAGTCCCATTTTTCACTTGTCCACATCCTCCATTGACATTGTCAAACGTTGCAAGGTCTATTTCTAGCTCGACCTACACTACACTCATTCCTATTCATGTGTCAAATCCCCATGTAAATAGCAGTGCTATTTTCCATTCAAACTCTCAGGATGTAGCATGACCCTTTTCCCATTGTGATATTTCCTATAGCACCTTGACATATATGTGACACATCTGACATTGGAGCATACACCAAACTCTTTTTTTCATCATAACCATATCAGCATACTTTCATACACATTTTGACACCATGATAGAGACCGACACATACAACCGAGACAGTGTTTTCACCACAGGAACTGCATGCACCAGGAGAGCACTAAAACGGCGGAAAAGGCCTAATCCACTCCAGATTTTGGCCGAGGCTTCGTTAGCTGGGCAAGATACATGATGGAGGGTCTTCACTCCGAATTTGAGCAAATTCGGAAAAAAATTTGTCATTTTGAAATATTTTGGTCTAAAAATAGGTTTTTCAGTTAAGCGGGTAGCGCGCCCATATGCTCACTTTTTTTCGAGACACTTGCTGAAGGAAATCTTTGCATTTTTTTATTTTTCATGGTAAGTTATGCATCCTCAGGCATTTCCGAAGCATTTCATCAAATTCTGGATGGTCAAAAAACTCAAAAACACCATGAAAACCACCTTGCTGCCACCTTTTGCACCAGCAGGAAGTACTTCTAGGAGAATGAAGTTTTGGAGGGAAAAATGAGCTCAAAATTGAGAAATTCCACTTGGTTTGGATAGCCAACATCCAGGGCTTTCCAACGAGCTATCATGAGCTCAATTTGGATACCAGGAAGTGCCTCAAAATCAGGTTGAAAGGCGCGCTACCCACTCAATTCAGGCGCGCTACCCACTTAAATTTTTGGCTGAATTTTCAACTTCCAGCTCAGAATTTCGGCCAGTTGGGACCAGTTTTGCTTGTGGATGAAATTTTTGGGTTTTCATGATGTAAATTGATGGTTGACATGTAAATTTGTCTCATTTTTACCTATTCTAGAAGATTCACTCTCAAAAAAGTGAAAATCATGTAAATGAATCAGTTTCCACTCTTTTAGAGGCAAGTGGTTAGCTGCCTAGATTTTAGCTCCTTGATTAGAATTTGTTGGAAATGCTCCTAGAAGGAGGATTTCGACCCCTAGAGGTGTGGGAAGGGGTTATATTGATATATATATTGTAATTTCTGAGACATTCTACAGGTTGGACTCTTGGGAAACTTTTGGCACCATTGTACATATTTTTTCATATTTTGGCTAAGGAAAGATCAGAGGTTTTGCGGCACCTGTTGGGATTCTTGTGGTGTTCTGTTCTTGATGGTGTTTCTTCTCTGTTTATTATAAGTTCTTCATGTTTAATGTATGCCATTTCTTTCATATGCTTCTGAAACTAAAATGAATGAGTAGATGAGGTTGAAACCATTGTTTACAGTGCTCTACCTTTGAATTCATTTAGTTTTACATGTTTTCGACTGTTTGGAGAGGATCCAAGTTCTTCTTTGCCCTCTTCATCTCCTTATCATTCTAATCCATCCATATATCTAATCAAAAGCATCAAGACAATCGCCTACCTCGCCCCAACTCGAATTATGCAGAGATCTGACCTTATCCCCGGACCCAAAATTTGTTTTTCCCATTTCTCCAACGAAAACTCAAAAAATCAAAATCAAACATACCTATCTCTTTACTAGCCTAAAATCAGTATCAATTTTGAGTCATCGCAGCCCCTTTGAAGATCCTTTGCTGAGATAGACCAGGAGAGAGCCCTCTCCTATCCTCGTAGGGCTAGCTATGAGGCTGAGCTTGGTTTGATGTAGCCTTGAGTTTTACCTTAATTCAGCCTAAGGTAGATTTGAGCGCTAACACCTGCCCAAAGTTTATTTCACGCATGTAAATAGTCTATTGGTCGTGTAAACCATACATCCTGCCTATCCCATGCAATATTCCCAATTAGCCCAAGCTAATGGGAATATACAATTTTGTTTCATTTTCTTATTGCAAGATTAAATGTGTAGAGGACAATAAAAACTCCTAAAAACAGTGAATAAATCAATGCCCAATGTGAACAAGGTTAAATCTGGGCTATTCTAATAAAACACCCTCATGTGTGGAAGAGATTGAGATGTTTGACTGGGTCAACAATGACCAAATCAACAGTGTTGTCTAGATGCAGTGAACCTCCTAGATGCACAACGTTGTTTTAGAAGGAGGCTACACATGTGAAAGAAGCTAAATCATTGATATGGTTTAGGGTTTTGCAAGACTTTAATCTTATAAAAGGAAGAGGAGCATAGCAGAAGAAGTTTATTGTTGAACATATTATATTTCTGAATATATTTTCTTTTTAGACATATATCATTCTCTTGCTGTTTAGCTGAGAATAGTGTTGTTTAGCACTAGGGTGTTCCTGATCGGGAATCCCACCTCTTCCATTGAGTAGCTCTTGGAGGATTCTTGCATTGCTTGTCCACTATCAAGCTTAAGGCCAAGCTTCTTCTTCCAACTACAACGCAGATCCTGTTGAGGGTTTGGTTGTCTTTGTAAGCTGCAGCAAGTGGAGGCTAGATCTATTCAGATCTAGGCCAATCTAGTGCCTCTTTTCAGCGGGAGAGTCTTCTATCCCCTTGGCAAGAGTGTATTGGATCATTGAAGCTTCAGATCCATACCTTGGCATTAGGCCAAATTGTTCATCAAGTCTACAGCACAGTCTATCTTCCAGGACTGCGTTATCTGCAAGAGGAAAGTTGCAGGAGTTTTGGAAAACTTTGAGGAGTGATATCTAGTGATGGGAATTTTCCTTTCACTGTGGTGATCCATGGATTTCTGAACTATTCCATGTCATATTCAAATATAATCTGAATACTCTTGTATATGCTTCAGAAATTCTGAATGAATCTGTAGATCTGCTGCATAAGATCTAAGATCTACTCCATGTGCTTCATGTTTTGCTGAAAAACCTAAGGGGTATGTAAAATAGATACAATCTAGTGTATAGATCTGATACAGATCTAATATTTTGTACAAAGATCTGGTCTAGATCTCAATTGTAATCTACATCTATTGTATGTTCATGCAAATAATGTTGTCAAGCCTTTTTGCAGTGTAATAAATTGTTGCAGCACCTCTTTTAGAGGGTTTTCTTCATAAAATTCTTCCATATTTCTCTTGTACATTGTATGGGCCACATTGTAAATCTAATTTTTTGATGTACATGTAATTTTTGAGCCTCCATATTGGCCTCCTACTCTTACTCTATTGAGCTACGTTATTTTCTGAGCAGTATTGTTTGGTTTTGCTGCAGTCCCATTCTTAGGCATTTTTAGCGATACTAGGTGTGGGAGACTTGTTTACCTCACCTAGAAGGATTTGATTTTGATCTCCTCTTGGATTTGGGTCTTAGATTGTCAGATATAAGGGATCCAAGGGCTGATTCTGATTGTTGTAGCATACATTTCTGGAAAAAATGTTTTTCAGACATGTATTGCTGACAGTCCCAATTTTGGGATATTACACTTGTTGGGGTTCCCATGTTTTGGTCAGATTGGCAAGACCAAAAGATGAGACAACATCAAAACCACTTTCAGACCCTAGGATCTAGCCCTCCTAGGTCCAGAGAGGGATCTCTCTATGATAGTAAAAGGTTTTATGTCTTTGAAGCTCAAATTTAAGATGTTAGGCTAGTTATTGGCACAAGGTTTGTTTGTTTGATTTTGAGTTTGGTTGCTGGGATTCAGGAAGGAAGCGTTTAGCATGAGACAAGGCTAGGCAAAAGGAATTTAGGCAAAAGAGAAGTAATTCAGGGAATGTCAAGTCTATTGGGCAATGGAGTCAAGAAAGGATTTACTTGCTACTCATCACGCAAGCTTTCAGTTGGGCTAGTCATCTAAAGCCTTGGATCCTAAAGTGATTGGGTGGTATGGGACATTAAGGACTGAAAATGGAGAAGGAGAACCATATAATTCTATATATAGATCAGGTCAGAGGTCATTTAACTCTAGACCTGCTTGGACACAATCAGAGGCAGCACAAGGGAACTTAGAAAGGCTTACTTGGAATGGAAAGATCCTAGTGAGGCAGAGGCAAAGTTCTAAACCTCCCAGTGTTCTCAACGCATTCAACTAAATCCTAACAAGCACATCTAAAAATAGATCCCACTGATTCATACATCAGCTAGCAGGAAATATCATCCACTACACTGGTTAAATCAATTGAAATCGATCTTTAGATAACACATCAGCAGAAAAATATTAAAGGCAAGGAGAGCAGAAGTATAGGGTAACTACCAAGGGTAAATCCTATACCATATTTCTGATGCAAGCCAGAAGAACTAAAATGAAATGAACTAAATGCAGAGATAGAAAAACATCACCGCAGCTTTAGATCAGGATCTAATGAAATGTGCTTGTCATATCAAATATCAACACCAATCAGGTACAACATAGCCAATAGCTTAGTCATTCAATCTGAATACATCTTCCTCAGCCTATCTTACAATTATACACAGAGAACTCATCTCAAGAGAAGCTGCTTGCAATTCTCTGATATCTCATCAACAACCATTACAATATTTTCTCATGCATTTTATAGCTGAAGAGAAGCAGAAGAGGTAGGTGAAGAACTAAATGTTGTATTAAACTCTTGAAAAGAAAGAGGGCCGAAGCCCATTCTGCTTTAAATCCTAAGCATTCAATTCATGTCATTTTTAGATGAAATAGTGGTCTTCTTCAGGCCTCTGCTTCTTCTGGATATGACTTTGATGTATTTCGGTTGCAGTACTCCGTGGTACTCCTAGTGATTTGAACAAAAATAAAATAAATTGCTGAGAAGTCTGCCATATAAATGCTCTGGTAGTTTCGATCTGCTGTCAGGTGGAAATTTCTTTAGGGACACGGTGTGGAATAAAAACTGTATGGGCACCCTGTACCCTAATGAAGAAAAACATTCTGCTGTAGTGAAAACCTTGATGTGCATTGATTTCCGTGTGTTGTACCTTCTGTGTGGTTTCTGGGTCTTCCATCTGATGTTTTGCTTCTCAAACCACTGCATAGGGCTCAAAAACCTTCATTGGCATGCCCTAACCTCTTTGTTGTTCCATTTTAAATCTTTGTTGGAGAAAAATGCGCTTTTAATGGCCCCGAGGAAGATTGTACAGATTTCTCGGCCATGTTCTTAAATGCAGTCACGTCAATAACCTTCTCAGGCTTGGCTTTACTAATTTAATCTCTGCATCTGATCTCTTCGGCGTTCTCTGTCACTGTCACAGAGACTGAGAAACTCCGTGGTTTTCTGTCGCTCATAACCCTGCGGGACACGCAAACTATTAAGAAACCATGCATGGGGTTGACGGACACAATGAAGATGATGAGGATGGCCATGCTGGATGATGAGACGGCGGGAGTGTGCAGGTTGGTGGCAGAAAACATAGCGAAACAATAAAATATGGTATGGAGGACATGCACGAAGTAGAGGCAGTTTTACATGAAAAATCATGAAAAATGACCTTTGAACGAATACATATGACGGAGGTGAATATACGACTGAACACGTGGAAGGGGTGATGACGTGGGTGGACTGGTCGGCGAAGGGGGACGAACAGATCTGGACCGTCCGATCTCAAAGGGGATCGACGGTGGAAACGCGTCGGATGGTGGGGCAGAGGCATATTTGGCTTAGGTTATATAGTGTGCAGCTTCGCGGAGCGACAACCGTTGGATGGGCCATCGCAGATCCGACGGCTGGCAGCAATATCGCTTGACGTCCTGCACCGAACTTTAACACGTGATGAGCCGGCGGTTTTGCAACAGTGTCGAGGCCACGTGTCAAGAGCTGAGTGGAATCGCTAGGCAACAGGAGAATACCACCCACCGCGCAAAGGCGGTGCGATAGAAACTGCCAGGTTTTGACATAGTGCGTTGCGGGGACCACAGGGGCTGGTGTATTCTGGACCGTCGATCTGGCGGGAAAAAAACGGTTAAGATGTGGTGATCGACGATGCATGGGTGTAACAGTGGTTGCTGTGGGGGCGGCGATCACCGTCCCTCCTGTTTGAATCAACGGCTAGGAACATCCCCGATATGCGTTGGAGACTAGTGCCTTCTTATGCTGGTGGTTGGTTCTAGCGCTGGATCACATGGAAGAAGAGGTGTGGGGGCTTAGCGAGGAAGGGGTTGGGCCTACTATAATGTAAACAGTGGGTTTTAGGCCCATTTTTAATGTATTTTGAGGGTAGGAAAAGGCAACAATAGAAGGGAAAAGGGTTTATTAAACTAAACCAAGGGTGTATGCGTGGTTTGAGAGGGGCATGGGAATGATTTAGGAGGTTTAGGGGGGAATTTGGGGGTAGGAAAAGGGAACTTTGACAACGGACAAAAGGGATGAAGTGGAGGTTTCTGCAAGGGTGCAAGGGGCAGAAATAGGCCTTTTGAGATGGGAATCAGCAGAGAAAATTTGTATAAGGCAAAGCATGGAGAGACTTCAAGGATGATGAGTTTTCGGGAAAATGCATTCCTTGAAGGCTCCAAACAATCTATCCCCCTGCTTGCTTGTCAATAATTTCATAGGGGGGCTAACAACACTGGTATCAGAGCATCATCTTGGCACAACGTATGCATTCTAAGGAGCCAATATGTCTTTTCATGAAAATAAAAGACTGAAGAAGAAGTATGATTATACTAAAGACACAGAAGAAAAGGGTAAGACCCCTTTATCTGGAAGATTGAAAGGAGAAGAGCTCTCTAAAACTCTTTCTCAAGCTATGTATGAGCTGAAAGAAGAAAACTGGGGAATGAGGAGGGAAAGACATGTAGATCCCTCGAGAAGATTGTTACATCAAGGAAGCCCCAGTACTTTTTACTATGTGTGTGAGCATTCAACCACACAATCTGATCTACAATGTTGAAGCATGCCTACTTTTTTGACAAAGGAGGAAAAAGAGGAGCACCAGAGGAGGAAGCTCTTGGGGATTATCTCCAAGAATATGAGTCTCAGTCAGAGAGATTCAAGGAGCATCTCATTTTCCCAGAGTTCTGTCAACTTGAAGAAGAAAGATCCAACAACTATAGTAGAAGAAGAGGGTGCATGCAGCACACTTTGGGTAGATTCTCTCTACCTACTTTTGATGGATCACCTAAGAACTCAGCCAAGTCTTGGGTAAGAAAGCTTGACACATATTTCCAGCTGCATCAAGTTTTAACGGAAGAAGCCTTGAGAGTAGCAGCGCTGCATCTTCAAGGTAAGGCTTATGCTTGGTGGCTATTTGAGTCTTCTTCCTTGAAAAGTGTAAATATATCTTCTTATGCAAATTTCACTAGGATACTAGTTAAAAGATTTGATGTAAGACATTCTGAAACTTCTTGGGGAGAAAAAATCAAGCCCAATAAATCTGAATCTTTGCATGAGTTGGAAGAATCCATAAATCCAACTCCATTTCTGAACATTTTTGAAGGGGTCAAAGATTTGTTGCATGTTTGGTCAATTTAGGCCAAAGCCCCACTACAGCAAGGTATCTCTTCTCAAGGAGAAGACATGAGGGTTCCTTCTTCAAGAAGAGACCAAGGAAAAGGGTCTCTTAATGATGGGGCATTCTCCATTGATGAGGAGAAGGGAGAAAGAGAGCAGAGAAGATCCTCCAGCACTGTGATAGCAAGAGGAGATCTATTCTCATTGGGAGATGGAGATGAATCAATTGCTTCCACTAGAGGGGCTCTTGCATCTTTGCAAGGGGTTCCTAAGGATCTTCCATATGAAGGAAATGAGTAGCATGTGTCTATGCTAAGAGACAATGAGACAGAGCAAAGGAGGGATCACAAAGCTGACATAGCAGAAGATGATCCACTATTGCTAGGAGAAGAAAATGGAGCAAACACTCCAATCAGAGGAACTCTTGCACCACTAAGAGGGGTCTCCAAATTTCATGAGACTTCCACACATGAAAAATA
The DNA here is from genome assembly GCA_034641835.2 of Pinus albicaulis. Taxonomy (NCBI): domain Eukaryota; kingdom Viridiplantae; phylum Streptophyta; class Pinopsida; order Pinales; family Pinaceae; genus Pinus; species Pinus albicaulis. The sequence continues at coordinate 1,303,232,180 of CM076582.1, read as the reverse complement.
TTTGAATTTGCGTAGTTGAAGTAGGGAAATGAGGATCCCATCCATTATGCATATGAGGATGGTCCTTGAAACCTCATTATCTAGTGGCAAACTACCTGGGAGGCCACTTGATTCATATTTTGTGGGGAAAACATCACAACTAGCTTCTCCAAACTTATATCCAGGAGGGATTGGAGCACTTGAAGACAAAGCTACAACGTTGGGAGACTTGGGTAAGCTCAAGGAGGAGGGAAATATTCTTCCCCTATCATCAGCACCCACTCTCTTTTCTTATCCTATGCTATGGGAGGAAAAGAATGGAAGGAACAGCCTTCCAACACACACCTTTGGCATATGAGATGTCAAGGAGAGGATCAACAACATGACAGACACTTTTTTTGATGCATCATCAGTGATGTCATTGTTGAGCAGTGTAGATCTATATTGGAAATCCCAACTGCTAGTGGATTACTCCAAAGATCTTCACACATGTATGATACTTGATGACCAGCTGCATGAAGAGGGCTACTTAGTCTAGGGAGGAGTCATCTATCATCATGGTAGAATCATTTTTTCCAGAGATTCTAAGCTCAAGCATAAGATACTACAAGGAGCATACAAAGAGTTATGTTTCAGCCACCTGTATTCCATGAGTATATACAACATCATCAGGAGGAGCTTTGATTGGGAAGGCTTGAAAGAGGAACTATATTATCATTTTCAAGAATGCATGAGCTATGTGGAGTTGGCGCGGCCATGGGACTCTATGCAAGAGTCATTTCAGCCATCTCTTCCTTCTTTGGAAAGAGGATAAATATCCATGCACAACTCCATGTGTATGAGAGGCATTGGTGGTAAAGGATCTGTTCATGTAAAGAAATTTTTATTTTCTGATTGTACATGTTCTTTTACCATTTTTATGTAGGACATGACTCCTAAAAGGAGAAATGTATCATGTAAATCTCATGGCAACTATTGGACCACTAAAATTTCTTAATTTGGCCATTCCCTTGATGAGCAAAGGGAGATTTTCATCATGATGGGTGATTCCCCAAGGCACCAAACATATCTCTCACATTCAACAATAGTGAGATGACTTGGGTAGCAAGTAAGTGGCAGGAAAACCACTTACCATGTCTTTCTTTGAGGCAAGTAGGAGATGCACTGGTTTGGTATCATATTTGGGATTATGAGCCACCTCCTCATGCTCAATTTTATGTTTGCACGTACATAGTTTTTCTTCCATACATGGATGATGTACTTATACTTCTTATGGGGATGTATAGAGTAAGGATGGGAGCCATGTATGTACCACATGGGATGGAGACTCTCTGTGTACCATATGCTACATGTTTTAAAGAGAGTTTGGGTTCAGCCATGTTTGTTTCATTTGAGTTTTTAACTCCTTATGGGATGGGTCATTTACCTCTCATAAGAACATTGGAGAAACAATTCATGGAAGGTTGGTTTGGTGAACACTCAGCTCATGGAGGAATCTTATCACTTTATTGTTTCACTAACAGAAGAGGAAAGGAGTTGTAGCACTCACCTTATCAGTTGCTTGAGGACAAGAAACATTTTGGAGGGGAGGACTGTAATATTCCCAATTAGCCCAAGCTAATGGGAATATACAATTTTGTTTCATTTTTTTATTGCAAGAATAAATGTGTAAATGAGGACAACAAAAACTCCTAAAAAAATGAATAATCAATGCCCAATGTGAACAAGATTAAATCTAGGCTATTCTAATTGTTAGCCACTGATAAATTCTGTTATACCAAGAATGTGGCTAAAATTTGTCTTCAAAACTTCAAGAGATAGTTCCCTTTCAAAACCCATCATCTTTGAAGTTTTTATGAAGATAACTAACCTTTAAGTTAATCTTCACTATTGTTTCCCTTTTATCCTAAAAAATTTGTTGTTTTACCAAGAGAAAACTACTTAAAAGGCCTCATTTTTCATCATTTCTACCCCTTCTTTCCTCCATAAAAATCCTCCATAAGCCTCTTTCAACCTTCAAAATTCACTCCAAGACCCTTTTATAACCATTTAATCCCCTTATATTTGGCTTAAAAACTCCTTTTCCTTCTATCGAAACCCTCAAATTGCCTCAAAAACTCTGTTTTAGGCCAAAAACACCCTTTTCTGCATATAATTTTCTTAAGCCCCCAAGGGCTTAACTCCTGTAGCCCTCCGCCTCATAAAACCATAAGCCCCGCAACCGGGCGCTTAAGGGGCCTAAAACCTCTCCAAACCCTATCAAAACCCGACTTTCTTTGTTATTTTTATTCCCCGATAGTTCAATTTTTCGGTGAATATCCACCGTTGATCTTTGCAGATCAACGATCCTCATTACGCCTGATCACCATGCCATTTCATAACCCAACCCCACCTCTGATCTCAACCATCCATTCAATAGATCTAACGGACAAGATCAAACCCGATAGTCTTTTTCCCTTTCCCTCAGTTTATTTAACTCCGCTCAATCTTTTAATCTCCGCCGTCTGTTCCAAAGATCTGACGGTCACAATCTATCCTGAATCAGTTGTACAACCCCGACAAACACTGGTCCATTCACAAGCCGCCACGCGTTTTCCACTATCCACTCAATGCTAAGCTTTCCCTGTCACGTGTGATCCGCGCCGTCGGATCTGCGCCCATTCATCCAATGGTCACATTTACATTTCACGTTTTTTTCTGTGCATGAGGTTTAACGCCTAAAAAATACGCGATGAGGGCGGTATTGTAAATCCACGTGTCAAGAAATGTGTGGAATCACGTAAATTTTCAGAAAACCATAAACCACTTCCAATGTCACGCGAATACCACAAGATTTTTTCTGCTAGACCACCCTCATCCGCAGTAATCCTTTGTTTAAATCCTAACCGTCGATTGTTTTAATCGGACAGCTCTCACTTAACACGATCACCATTTCATTCACCCTTCCTCTACCCTCCGAATGTTTCATCGCTAAACCTCCACCATCGGATATTCTAATCTGACGGCTCTTCTGCAATTTCACCACTGAGCCATCGCCCTTCCCCTTTGCTCCAAAGGACTTCATCACAAGATCCTAGCTGTTCATCAATTTAATCTAATGGCCTAAATCTGATCACCATTCCAATTCATTTCCCCCACCATATGAACTTCAGATATAATCTCCAGCGTTCATTTCTTTTATCCAATGGCTCTTATTCATCCTTGTGTCCAATCTTCATTTCAGCCCTTCTTCGCTTTCGATAAAGATTTTCTCCCTTTTTTAACATTTTCCTCCATTCTGCTATGACTTTTCCCCCTCGGCATTATAAAACTCCCGATTGATCTTAGCCGTTGATCAACCTAGATAAATGGCCCGGACTTAATCTAACCCTCATTCATCCGACCGCCTCCCCTTTTGACCCCATCAACTAATCTTGACCGTTGGTTGTTTTCATTCAACGGCCATGATTTAATCTCGCACCAGAGATCTCCAAAGTAGCCTAAACCTATTCTTCACGAGTTTTTTCTTAAATTTCTTACTTTTTTTCAGGTTTATAAAGTTTTTTTCACAGTTTTCAAATGAAATGAAGGCCTGGGATGTTGATCCACAGGCAATTATCCATGAGGAAAAGGGAATCTACAGGGTTCGAACAACAACTTTATCCATGTCTCATGAACATTGATAATGTTATAAAACCCTCTGAGCACCTGCAAAAGCAACAAAAACATAGTGAATATCAAACCATCAAAGAGTATTAGTGTCAAGGGATAAAACCAAACCAAAAATGAAGAATTAAAGGTTTTTAACACAGTTTTGAGGGATTAAGGCACAAACTCAGTAAACCAAAGGCCTAATCCTGAGATGAAGACAGTATGAAGATCAAAATTGAGGATCAAGGCCTGATTTGGCCTAAAAACACAAATCTAAAGCAGATTACTGTGTTTTATGATTAAACCAAAGAAAATATCAGCAAAGGAAACCTTCACTGCCACATCAGGGGCTAATTGAATCCCCAGCTACCAAAAGAGCCACCTGCAGCATTCATAAATCAAAAGAAGTCCCAGTTATTGCCAAAATAGAAGATATTTGCCTAAAGACAGCTGAATAGTTATTTTAAACAAAAGAAGATATTTCAAACTGTCAGTGAAGTTATTGTAAAAGATAAATAGGACTCAAAGTCAATATTTTTACCCATTAAGCCTAAAATTGTAGAAACAAAGTAATTGAAGCAAAGTTGTAAATGAAATACATTCCTGCCTTAAGCCTTGCATGGTTTTCAAGGCTAGGAGTTGCAATTAGTGTAGAATTTATTACACTCCAATCCTAAAACTCTTCCACCTCCTCATTTCTTCTATAAATACTTCTGAAGAAGATGAGAAGTTGTTGGTTGATTGTTCACTAGTTGTAATATTGAAACTCTCTGAAATAACACATAGTCTGTCTGAAGTTGAGGAGGAAATTGAAGTCTTGAAAGCTTGATGATGTTGAAACATGCTTGTTCTTGAGAAGGCTCTATCATTGGATCCATGGGCTTGGCTGCTGGTGAAGTATTCTGAAATGTTTGATGTTTTCTCCTGTTTTCATTTTGTTCCATAAATGCTCAATACAGTAGGATGAAAAGGTTAGGCTAAGAAATGACTCTTAGAAGCACCTTAGACCTGTTCATCCTTCACTGTTTTATGTTTTCTTCTGCTGAGGTATTTTAGAGTCTTCAATCTTTCTCTTTAGTCCTCATGCTTGTTTATTTCTATAATAGCTCAAATAGTTGGTTTCGGCATGATTTATGGTTCTCCCTGCTTGTCTGCTATCACTTGAAAGCTGTTATTGAAGTCTCCCTTTGAAGTACCATTTTTTTAAGTTAGCCAAAGAGGTCTGTTTCGATCTTGCCCTTTGTCATTGCTTGAACAGTTGTTTTGAAGGTCTTTATAGTTGTGATCATAGATGTTTTTAGGTGTTCCCTCTTCTATGACTGCAATTATCAGTGAATCTTTTATGTTTTCTAAGTCATTTGAAATAAAATATTTGAGGAAATAGGATGTGCTCCCGAATCTTAGATTTCATTTTGAAAGTTGTCTTGAAGTCATTATTTTCTTAAAATGTGGTTTTTAGAATTCATGGTTAGCCCTTTCTATCAAATACCTCTTTATTGTTCAAGTTATGTTTTCAAGTTCCCTTTGTTGAGAATTCAATTTCTCTTTCCAAATCATTGATGTCCATCTCATTCAAAAAACCAAAGGATCCTGTGGCCAAGTTAGATTTTCCCTCTGATATCCCATATCCATTAATGATTTTGTCATAAACCCCTTCTTGACTCCATTTCCCAACGAATCTAACATTTCTCCTTTCTAGCTATCTTTCCTAGACCTTTCATGTTGTGCTATGTCATTCAACCAAACAAAAAAACAAACACTTGCACTTAATAACTATTCTAAAACCAATACTCAAAGAAAACAAGATAAACCTTTGCAAAACAAATAAATTTGAGAGATCCCTCTCTAAGAACAGGAGGACTAGATCCTAGAACTCTAAAGATTGGTTCTGATGTTGCCTTGTCTTTTGATTTGCCAATCTATCAAAACACAGGACCCCAACATAATGGCGATCGTGGTGGGACCTACTGAGAATACAGTTGCTTGAAAACACTTCTTAAAACTCTTTAGGCCCTTAACTTGACAAAGAACACCTTGTGGACTTATCCCACTGTTCACACCAACATAATGGAGATCACGGTGGGACATATTGATTCTATGATAGCCTAGCAAACTATTATAAACTCATTAGTCCTTCAATTTCCTAATAAAATTGTTGGAAATATGATGTAGAGTGTTGTCCTTGATGGCAACCCACTGAATGAAGATGAAGACATGTGACTGTTGACATGTGTTGTCCTTGATGGCAATCCACCTGATGAAGTTATGCTTGACTTGATGGACTTGGTAAATGATGTAATGTAAATCTGATGTGATATGTTGTTGAGTGTTGTCCTTGAAAGGCAACCCACTTGATGAAGATGATGAAAACTTACTTGATGAAGTTGTGCTTAAGAGAATGTGTTCCTGATAAAGAAAATATTATGTTTCTACAGTGTGTACAGAAGGCTATGAAGAAAGGATTTCAGAATGTACTCAAAGTATGATGAAAAAGAGTATGTCTCTTGGTATACGCGGATTGGCCTAGGGGAAGTCGCGTATGCACGCGGAAAAGAACGTTCCAAGTCGCGTATGGGCTAAAGCGCTCAAAAAGTGCAAAACCAAGGGTAACCACCATGGTATTGACCCATTGTATTGGGTAATGATCCGCCTAATTGACCCCGTCCAGGTAGTTTTGGGCTCATCGTATTTTTTTGGCCCATGGTATTGAAAAAGGGGCTCATGGTATTGAAAAAGGATAAACCTATATAAGGAGAAGAAATTCATTGTGCAAATCATATGTGTGGGTGCAAGATGTCTGAGCTTGAATGAATACTTCTCTCTGAAGTATATCTGAATGGAAAGGGTTACACTTGAATGATAAATCTGATTGTATGATGCACCAATGATGAAGAAGGGGATCTAGATCTGATTTGCTCTTGTATTTGTTAGATCTGATTATGGAAGGCTTAGATCTGTGATGAGGCGAGCATCTAGGCGAACATCTGTCTGAAGAAAAAGGGTAGATCTGAACTGAATATCTGATCTGATGAAGTATGCTGCTCTGTAATGATTGAAGATCTATACGCTACTTCACCGCGGAGGAAGCGCGTATATACGCAGCTTCAGCGAAGAGAAAGCGCGTATGCGCAATAAAGTATACACTGAGGTATACGCTGGTTTGTGTGGACGGAAGCGCGTATAAACGCGACATCAGTGAAGTAAAAGCGCGTATGCATACTAGGGTTCTTTGAAAGCGAGGAGTATGGAAATATACGATGCGATATGAAGTACGATACTGTGTTGATATGTATACGTGGATGATGTATGTTTGTGTAAAAGTATGGAAAGGGTTAGATCCAGAAATATAATTTTGGCTTGCAAGTTGTGTTCTATTGAAGTTGTTGGATCCAGTGTGAAAATTGATGAAACGTGGTCCATAGAGGTGCTGAGGGTTGTAGCCTTCAGTCAGGGGGTCGTAGCTCCCTTCCAGGTGAAGCTGGTAAACGAGATCGGGGGGTCATAGCTCCCTTCCAGGTGAGGCTGGTAAACGAGTCAGGGGGTTGGAGCTCCCTTCCAGGAGAGGCTGGTAAACGAGCGCAGGTGGGTGCCTGCGTGCTGGTCAAGTCTGCGCCAGCACATATGTTGTAAGATGTTTTCTCTATAATAAAATATTGAAGGCTGAGCAACTGCAGCGGTGGTTTTCTCCAGACTTGGGTTTCCACCTAAAAATCCTGGTGTTCATGTGTGATGCTTTGTGTGATGATTTATTCTGTTCTTACTGCACATGTTTACTGCTTATTGAATATCTGATGAATAAATGAAGGAATGATTTAAGTGAAGAATTAATGACATAAATAGATATATGTGTATACGCGAGTTTCGTAAAGGGTATCCGCGTATATACGCAAGTCTGGTTCAGGAAAGTAGCGTATGCATTTTAGAAGCAGGAAAAAGTGAAAGTTTTTGAATATGCAGTAAATACTGATTCACCCCCCCCTCTCAGTATTTTTCCCAACAATTGGTATCAGAGCAGGTCCTTGTGGAGAAGCTTGATCGCTTAAAGGAGATCCGTCGCAATGGGAAGTCAAGAAGGAATAATGTCTATAAAGCCACCTATATTCAATGGAAGCAATCTGATATTCTGGAAGGTACATACAAAAGCATATCTGCAAAGTCTTGGTGCAGATGTATGGGCAATCGTGGAAGAAGGTTATCAATACCCGGCAAGTATTCCTACTGATGCAACAAAAAGAAAGAAGTATGAAACCAATGCCAAAGCAGTAAATGTTTTGCTGGGAAGCATGTCTGAATCAGAATTTGCTAAAGTGATGCAGCTACATTCAGCAAAAGATATATGGGACAAAATCATTCTGAGCTATGAAGGAGATACGAAGGTAAAAAATGCAAAACTCCAAACTCTTAGAATTGAATATGAAAGTTTGAAGATGCATAGTGATGAAAGTGTTGCCAGTTTCTTCCTTCGTCTAGATGATGTTGTCAATCGAATGAGAAATTTGGGTGAAACTAAAACTGATACTACTCTGGTTGAAAAATTCTTAAGATCCTTGACTCCAAAATTTGACTCTAAAGTCTCCGCTATTGAAGAAAGGCAAGATCTGCAAACTCTTACTATTGTTCAATTACATGGGACTCTGACTTCTTTTGAAATGAGACAAGGAGGTCCTTCTCAAGTAAGAGAAGCTGCGTTTAAGGCTTCTACAAAAGGAAAGGAAAAGGAAGTTGTCAAAGAACCCAGCTATATTTCTGATGAAGAAGAAGCAAATTTCGTAAGAAAACTCCAACTAGGAACTGGAAGATTCAAAGGTAAGCTTCCCTTCAAATGTTTTGAGTGTGGAAAATTTGGTCATTATGCTGCAAAATGTCCTTATAAAGGAAAAGAAGTTGTTAGAAGGAATAAGAACAGATCTAGCTCTAAGAAAAGTTACTATACTAATGAAGATAGTGATGGGTCATCTAATAGTGAGGAAGATTGTGAAGAAGATCTTAGACTTCTCATGGCCTTTGAACAAAAGGAAGAAAAGGATATGTTTATGGATGCTCTAAAGGAAAATGATTTTCTTGAAGAAAATAATCAACTCAAACTTCGCTTAGAAGATTGCAAAATTCTCTTAGAAGAACAAAAGGTGATCAGAGAGACTGTTGAAAAGCAGCTTGAAGAAGCAAAGAAACATATTGAAAAGCTAGAATGTGAAGTGGTAATTCAAAGAAAAGAAGTAGAGAAAGCAAAGACCTTGAATCTTAGATTTGCTAAAGGATATGAAACCTTAGATGAGATTATCAAGGTACAACGTTCTCCTCTTATAAAGACAGGTCTGGGATATACCGGAGAATCTTCTCAAACTTCAGCACCAAACTATCTAAAAGCAGTTACTGGTGGTTTACTACATTCAGCCACTCAGCAAGGGAATAGAGGATCTCTACAGGGAAAGAAGGACCATCTCAATTCAAGGAACACTAACAGGGATAGCTTTCAAAGACACTACAACCAACAGGTAAACTCAAATAGAAGATTCCATGATCGCAGAAATTTCTACTTCAATGGGCAATGTTTCACTTGTCACAATTTTGGTCATAAAGCTATTCAATGTGTGGCATATAAAACCATCATGACAAGAGAAGAAAGAAAGAAAAGGTTGGATACTGAACCAAAGAAGAATACCTATAACAATTTTCTCCTCTTCAAAATGAAGTCGAATGTACTTATTGCAATAACTTTGGCCATGAAGAATCTGAATACAGGAACAAGATCCAGCCTAAAGAACATGTTCCCTCAAGCTCCAAAGTGTGGAAGAAGAAAGAACCGCCGGTTGAAAATTGTGGGATAGCATTATTTGCAGAAGGTGAAGAAAATCAATGGTACATCGATAGTGGGTGCTCAAGACACATGATAGGTGACAAAAGCAAACTTCATACTTATAATGCTCTAGAAAAGGAAAAGAAAGTTACATTTGGAAATGATACTCCTGTTGTAATTAAAGGAAAAGGGTCAGTATTTCTAAAAGAAAAAGTGAAGGCTAAAGATGTCATGTATGTGGATGGATTAAGGCATAACCTGTTAAGTGTTAGTCAAATGTGTGATCAAGGAGTAGAAGTGGTCTTCGGTTCGAAAGAATGTATGTTTGGTTGCTGGCAATTTTTGGTTGGTTCAGCTCTCTTCAGCACAGCTGCAGTGCTGTTTGGAATCTCTGATACTGTTTGGTATCTCTGGTAGTGTTCCAGTTCTCTTAATTCTGTTTCTAATGTTTTGATGAAGATGCCTCGATGATATTTTGGTGGAAGTTTTCAGGATGCACAAACTAAGGGGGAGCCTTAGTCATTTGGAAAGATTGCTTGGTTGCACAGATTCAGGGGGAGCATTAGCTTTGCTGACTATAATGCAGTGTTGGCATTATTATGGTTTTGAAATATGTTCTCTTTCTTGAGGACTTTCTGGTGTTGGTCATAAATGGTCATATTTATATTTTGGTGAAAAGGTCTTGTTGAGACCCATGATGTAAAAATTGTAATATTCAGTCATGTAAGGACTTGTCATTTTTGGAAACCCACTTGGTTGGGTAGCTGAGTCAAATTTTGTAAACCCACTTGGTTGGGTACTTGAGTCTTATATGTAAATCCACTTGGTTGGATATTTGATGTAAGTATGAGTCTTTGGTGATAGGAAGTTCATAGAGTCATGTGCTTCATTGACAAATATGTTTGGAGATTCAGCATGGACTCAGGGGGAGCTTGGCCACTTCAGCACATATCAGATCTGCAGACTGTTTCTTCCACATGAGGAGAAAAGGGGGAGAATGTTGGTTTTTGATCCGCCCTTTGCCCTTGATGTCAAAGGGGGAGAGTGACATGGTGTTTGAATGAAGAAAAGATAATGATGTCAAATATTTGGGAGAGTGACATTTTTGGGAGAGTGACATGGTATCTATCTGCTATGGTAACCAAACACCATCGTGGTTGCCATCAAGTCCAAAGGGGGAGATTGTTGGAAATATGATGCAGAGTGTTGTCCTTGATGGAAACCCACTGAATGAAGATGAAGACATGTGACTGTTGACATGTGTTGTCCTTGATGGCAATCCACCTGATAAAGTTATGCTTGACTTGATGGACTTGGTAAATGATGTAATGTAAATCTGATGTGATATGTTGTTGAGTGTTGTCCTTGAAAGGCAACCCACTTGATGAAGATGATGAAAACTTACTTGATGAAGTTGTGCTTAAGAGAATGTATTCCTGATGAAGAAAATATGATGTTTCTACAGTGTGTACAGAAGGCTATGAAGAAAGGATTTCAGAATGTACTCAAAGTATGATGAAAAAGAGTATGTCTCTTGGTATACACGGATTGGCCTAGGGGAAGTCGCGTATGCACGCGGAAAAGAACGTGCTAAGTCGCGTATGGGCTAAAGCGCTCAAAAAGTGCAAAACTAAGGGTAACCACCATGGTATTGACCCATTGTATTGGGTAATGATCCGCCTAAATGACCCCGTCCAGGTAGTTTTGGGCTCGTGGTATTGGTTTGGCTCGTGGTATTGAAAAAGGGGCCCGTGGTATTGAAAAAGAAAAACCTATATAAGGAGAAGAATTTCATTGTGCAAATCATATGTGTGGGTGCAAGATGTCTGAGCTTGAATGAATACTTCTCTCTGAAGTATATCTGAATGGAAAGGGTTACACTTGAATGATAAATCTGATTGTATGATGCACCAATGATGAAGAAGGGGATCTAGATCTCATTTGCTCTTGTATTTGTTAGATCTGATTATGGAAGGCTTAGATCTGTGATGAGGCGAGCATCTAGGCGAACATCTGTCTGAAGAAAAAGGGTAGATCTGAACTGAATATCTGATCTGATGAAGTATGCTGCTCTGTAATGATTGAAGATCTATACGCTACTTCGCCACGGAGGAAGCGCGTATATACGCGGCTTCAGCGAAGAGAAAGCGCGTATGCGCAATAAAATATACACTGAGGTATACGCTGGTTTGTGTGGACGAAAGCGCGTATATACGCGACATCAGTGAAGTGAAAGCGCGTATGCAAACTAGGGTTTGCTGAAGCAAAGGGTATGAAATATCTGATATGTTCTGCTGTGTTTCTGCTATCTGATCTGTGTTGTTAAGTATCTGTTGGTGATGTATGTTTGTGCTTAAAAGTTTGGAAAGGGTCCAGTCTGGAAATATGATGAAATGTGGCCTGCAAGTGGTGTTCTATTGAAGTTGTTGGATCCGGTGTGAAAATTGATGAAACGTGGTCCAAGGTGGTGCTGAGGGTTGTAGCCTTCAGTCAGGGGGTTGTAGCTCCCTTCCAGGTGAGGCTGGTAAACGAGATCGGGGGGTCGTAGCTCCCTTCCAGGAGAGGCTGGTAAACGAGTCAGGGGGTCGTAGCTCCCTTCCGGGAGAGGCTGGTAAACGAGCGCAGGTGGGTGCCTGCGTGCTGGTCAAGTCTGCGCCAGCACATATGTTGTAAGATGTTTTCTCTATAATAAAATATTGAAGGGTGAGCAACTGCAGCGGTGGTTTTCTCCCGACTTGGGTTTCCACCTAAAAATCCTGGTGTTCATGTGTGATGCTTTGTGTGATGGTTTATTCTGTTCTTGCTGCACATGTTTACTGTTTATTGAATATCTGATGAATAAATAAGGGAATCATTTAAGTGAAGAATTAATGACATAATTAGTTCTCTGAGTATACGCGATTTTAATAAAGGGTATCCGCGTATATACGCTAGTATTCTTCAGGAAAGTAGCGTATGCATTTTAGAAGCGAGGAAAAAGTAAAATTTTTGAATATGCTGTAAATACGGTTTCACCCCCCCCCTCTCAGTATTTTTCCCAACAAAAATCAGTTACCAAGTCATAAGAGTGAACTCTCTTTGTTTTAAACACCTTGTTGGTTCTCAATCTAGTCTCCTAAACTGAGCTCATTTAATTGTCAACCAGGATTTGTAAACTGCTGAAGTGAAGTGTACCATATGTACCTAGGTACTTGTTTCCTAATGCGTTGTATGTGGTGTTTTGTGATGTTTTTGGTCTTTTATGTTGATTTATGATGTTTTTGGTCTTTTGGTGTTTTATGTTCACAATGAAAATGCCTAGAAAACTAATGGAAAGAAGTTGGTGGTCAAAAACAGAGTTAAGCCTAATGTATGGAATGGAAAATGCAATTGGAAACACTGAAGCAGAATCTGAACTATGACTAAATAAAAGCAAAAGCTTGATAATGACTTCTTAGGCAAATGACACAAACTAAACTTGAGAAATGATCACTAAATATGCAAATCCTCTAACTAAACAGTTAAACACTAATCTTACCATGATGCAACATTTTGTCCTAAGCTCTTCTATTCTATGACTAATTCCTAGTTCTATTCTGCAATTTAATTGAATGTCACAGAACCTATACTCAAAGAGTTATTGGTTTCTTGTTCAAAGTAGTTCTTTTGAGGAAGAGCTCTGTTTATAAAATGATGAGGAGATTGCAGAGAGATTTCAGACCTTATAGTGATGTTATCTTCTGTTTCTATGGTTATGGATCACTTGTAGTTTTCAGAACAAAAAGATGTTTGTGAATAATGAAGGCTGTCTTGTGAATCCTAACAACTAAAGTAATCTATTGTGCAAAGGATGACAATGTGAATATGAGATGCAAGTGCAATGAGTTAATCTAAGAATAAACCTAAGATGCTTCTAAACTAGAACAATGCTTGAACTATAAGTCATCATCAAACTTGAAATGAAGTAACTGATCATGAATTAAATGCAATGAAACTCCGGAGTTGTTCTAACTATACTAACATGCATTAATCTATGAAGTTACACAATCTGTTTGTTCATCATTAGTGATATTTTGGAAGAGTTCCTTCTTTTGGAAGGGATAGAACAATTCTAACTGTGTAATTGTATGCAATTGAAAGCAAATGAACAGAAAGCAAATGAAAAACTAAGTTATCACATCCATATCCTACTCGTCATTATGATGTCTTGGGCAAGCGTTTAAGAGCAAGAACAGAGATGATACTTAGTACAAACAAACAACTAAATCTTTCAGTATCACGGTTATGTCTTGAACTTCTTAAGGATGTATTGGAAGAATTTCTTCTTGTGGAAGAGTGATTAGAACAAGTGTAACTGTGATAGTGAATAGCAAAAACTACAACTAAGTCCTACAATACTATAGCTATTCATCATTCATTGTTATGATCTGTTGGAAGAATGTCTTCTTGTGGAAGAACTGGAATGAATATAACTACAGTATCTAGTTAAAAACAAATACAAATTCAACTCCTATCCTACAATACCATAGTCATTAATCATTCATCATTTTGGTCTGTTGGAAGAGTGTCTTCTTGTGGAAGAGCTGGAACGAATATGACTACAGTAGCTAGTTAAACAAATACAAATTTAACTCCTATCCTACAATACCATAATCATTAAACATTCATCATTTTAGTATGTTGGAAGAGTGTCTTCTTGTGGAAGAGCTAGAATGAATACGACTACAGTAGATAAAACAAAACAACTATCAATTCAAATGCAAAACGTAAAGACAACTAGGAAAAACTTATCTAGTTTACGCAAAAGAAATCCGTGCAAGAGGCAGGGGCCCTCTACCACTTGACGGCATTCAACTCCAAATTAAATCACGCCTTCAAAATAACTTTGTCTGCTCCATTAACGATGCAAAAGTTTGAACATGACACTCTGCGTTTTTAGGAATGTATCACAGAGTTTGCACAAAATCTAGCAGCAAATCTAACACAAAATCTCTAACTAAGCTCTCGGTCTACTCAAGAGTTTATAAAGTAAATGCAAGTAACAATAATTACAACAATTTAGGAATAATGTATTTCCTTATCCGAATCATCTTAGGAGTCTTTGAGGTAGCTACGTGAAGGAGAAAAGACACCTGGACTGAGACAGTCCTAGTAGGAGTCTTCCTTCACAAATGTGTTCCCACGTGCATAACCGTACCCAGAATTCATTTCCTCTTCCATGATGAGCAAAAAACCATGTAGGCACGACGTGGATCATGACCATATGCGTTTTTCCTCAAGAGGCCACCTGGAACATACTCAAACATAAAGGTAGCTGCAGAATCGCCGGTTAGCTACGGAATGTCTGCATTCTGCAGCTAGTTCCGGTCAAAATGCTTAACAATGGCAACAATCACAAAATTCAACAAGTCAGTCATGTAAACCATTCTAAAAGTAATTTTAACTATTTTTATTGATCAATTGGGTTTAAAATAGAAATGGACAAGGGAGAATGAGGTAAAATGAGGTGAAGGAAAGCACAAATTTGAGGCTCAACATACCCCCACTGTTGTCTCTTTGCATGTCCTCATGCAAATTATCCTATGAATTCAGAGGCTTCTGCAAGGACATCTAATCCCCTTCTTCTCCTTTGTCTGAAAGCTAGAGGCCTTCTGGGTTTCCTGATCACAAGTTTGAACTTGAGATTGGTGAGTGCCCTGACTAGCTTTTTGTTCCTTGTCTTCAATTTCTCATTGGTCCTCTCCACTTTGTCTATATGCAGGGATAAGGTTGAGTTCATATCAGTTTTGAGCTTGATCTGATCTTTGAGAATTTCATTCTCATTTTTGATGTGTCTATTCAATAATTCCAACTCATACCTATCCCTTCTTAATATATCAATTTCAGACAGTGGAGGACTGGGGGTTCTTTCTCTGCTTTCTGAAGTTGTCCTCTCTAAGGTTTCCACATAATCATAGATTTCCTGTTGAGCAGGATCAATCTCAGGGGTGCCTTCATAAAAATCTTCTTCATCATCCTCTTCAATGGATGTTTCTTCATCCTCAATATTGATTACCCCTGTTTGTTTGATTGATGTTTTCTTTAGTTTTCCTTTTAATCTGTGGCTTCTCCTAAGCTGAGAGGATCCCTCTCCTTTCTCTGTGGTAGATTCCTTGATTATCTTTTCTTCCTTAAGTTTCCTCCTGATTCGAGTCAACTTCTCCAAAATGACTTCTTCACTGCTTTCTTGAACTGGTTTGTCAATTTTATCTTTTGAAGTCCTCCATTTCCTACTTCTCTTTGTGGGTTGTGGTTCAGGTGATGGTTCTTTTGCTTCTTCAAAATGATTTCTTATTAAGAAATCATCCCATGTATCATTTGTTTTAGATAGATGATGCTCAATCAAAATTTTGACCAACCCATGATGATACAGGGTAGTCTCTAAAAACTGAACTCTTCTCTGAACACAGGAAGCCATTTTCTTCAGACTTTGATGCAAGAAATATGGTAGATTCAAATATTCTCCCAGAAAATGCATCATTAGTCTAATGTGGTAGACATAAAATGTCCCATATCTACCCTCACATGTAACAAATGTTTGTAAAAGAAGTAGTATATTTCTCCATTTGCTTTTCAATGCAGTGCTAAGAATTCCTTTCTTGAACACACTAACATCCATATTTGGTGATTTTAAAATTTGTTTCCAGGAGTCATTGTGGAATTCCCTATTTTTAAACCATCTCTCCCCAGTTCTGGACAATCCTGTAGCCTCTGCAATAAAAACTTCAGTAACAGTAAACTTGACATTCCCTATTTCAACTTCGGTTCCTTGGAATGATCTGGCAAATGTTTTGGTGACTTCCTTATGGAAGCCATTAAATTTTTCCAAAAATTGAAGCCATCCTATTTGTTGTAACATTTCCTTGCATTGTGGGTAACCTTCTAAATATTTTGAACCCACAGGTTCAGTTCTTACAATTAAACCCATGATTTTTCAATATCAAATTAACACTCTTCTCTACCCACAAAACAATGGCTTTTACTTTCGGATTAAAATGGCTTCAAGCTCTTAAATAAAAATGGCTTCAATTTTGGAATGACATACCTCTGATTTATAATAACAAATGCCTTTAAAACCTCGAGCTGATATGCTTCTGTTGACAATTGAATGTCGGAGTGCTATGCCTTTGTTTGATGATGAAAGCAGTTTCAAATTTCGAGTTGAAAATGTCTTTGATTGAAAATGGCAGATGGCTTCAAATTTCTTTTCGTGCAATACCTCTGGTTCTTAGTAGCAAAAAAAACTTCAAATTCAACGCTGCAACATCTCTGTCTCTGGTAACATAGACTTCAACTCAACACTACAACGTCTCTGTCTCTGTAACACAGACTTCAACTCAACATTACAACGTCTCTGTCTCCAGTAGCAAAAATCTTCAAATTCCAACGCTCTATCTCTGTTTCTGGTAGCAAATGGTATGCTTCAAACTTCAATCACTGCAACACCTCTATCTTTGGTAGCAAAAGACTTCAATTTTAGCACCTATGTCTTTTGGTAACAACAGAATTTAAACTCTACACGGCCACAATTCTGTGTTGACAGTGGAAATGCTCCAAACTTCGTCCACAGTGATATGCTATCTGTTCACGGTATTAAGTGGCTTTGAGTCCTCACACTGTTATACTTCCAAATTTACCTCTTCTGCTCTGTTTCTGATGATAATAATATCTCTGGCTTCGGAATGGAATATCGGCTACGGAATGAAGTTATGGAAAATGATCACGGAATAGAGTAGTGGAGTGAGGTGGAGGGCTTGTATTAATGATTGAGGAGACGGCGGAGGATTTACGACGGCAGGGAAAATCATCATCATTAAATAACTTGGTTAAGAGTCGTGGGAAATTCAAATGCTTTGGCCGTTTCACCGCTTAAATGCTATCGAATATGAAATTTGAAATGGAAGATTTTAATACAAGGTCTATAGAGGGTTTGTTGGTGTTTGATCAATAAAACAATTAAAACAACCTTTCGAATAATCCACAACTAAACTATGCTAAAATTTTATGAAATGCCATCGCAATTTAAATTTGTTACCTCTGCCCTTTATTTGATGTTTTTGTAGCCTTTGTCTTCTCTGCTCATCTTTGGAGGAATCTTTCACAATTTTCTTGATGTTTTTGATTCATGAATTCACTGGATCACTTTGTTGTAATTCTGATGTCTGTTGGTTGATGCCTTCAGGGTTTATAGCTGCGGAAAGACTGTCGGGCTGCAGAAAGGCTGATTAGCTGCAGAATGTCCACTGAGCTGCAGAATGTTCCTGTAGAACACTTTAATCATGAAAATGGAATGTTTTTGGAGTATGGATGAAATGTTATGTGGTATGAATGAAAATGGATGATGAATTATGATATGTATGAAGTGGTTAATGGAATGGAATGGATTCAGTTCATGAAATGGAATGAAGGAACATAAGGGCTGTACTGCAATTCATGACATCTTTTTTTTATTTACAGCAAGATATCAAATTTTGTGTTTTGACATGAAAATGAAATGAATGGAAGATGGAGTGAAATGAATGAGATGTGGAATGGAGTGAAATATGAATGATGGATGAGATGGAGTATGGATGAATAAATGAATGGAGTGAGATGAAGTGAATCATAAGTACTATGGAACTGTACTTATGATTTTTATAACAGCTGCTTATAAAAACAAAAAAATGGGAAAAGTTAGAGTGTCAGAGAAACTCTGATTTTCACCCTATCTTTTCTGTATAAACATGCCAATCAATGATTGGTTTTCATGTTTATACCTTTATTTTATTTTATTTTTTATTTTTATTTTTATTTTTATTTTTTTCAAAAGAGAAATGCTTCAGAAAATTTAATCAAGTTGATGAAGAAGAGAGACTCTTCTTCATTAACTTCACATCATTGTCTTCTTGGAACTTCTTGACAAACTCTTCTCTTGAGAGTGGCTTGTGGTATAACTTCAGTCTATGACCATTCACAAGAAAAGTGACCTCTTCTTCATCTATAGTTCTGATTTTTACTGCCCCATTATCAAAAATTCGAACAATTTCATATGGCCCAAGCCAATGTGTCTGAAATTTTCCTTGAAAATCCTTGAATTTTGAATCAAACAAGAGAGCCCAGTCACCCTCTTTGAATTTCTTCTCTTTGATGTACTTGTCATGCCATCTAGCCCTTTTTTGTTGGACTAGACTTGTTTTCTGAACTGCATCTTGTCTGATCTCATCCAATTCATTAATTTGTTCCAGTCTATGCTTTTGTGCCTCCGTTAAATCAAGTCCTAGCTGAACTGCCATCTTGAAGGTTTGAATTTGGAACTCTATGGTAAACAAAACTTGCTTTCCATAAACAAGCTCATAAGGAGTATGGCCTGTTGTGTTTCTCCATGTAGTTCTATAGGCCCACAAGGCTTCAGGAAGCCTATCTACCCAATCTCTTCTATGTAGATGAACGGTCTTTGTTAGGATTCCTTCAATGACCTTATTAGTGGATTCCACTTGACCATTTTCTTGTGGATGATAAGGAGTAGATGTTCTATGTCTGATTTTGTAATTCTCCATCATTTGCTCCACTAGCCTTGATGTAAATTGAGCTCCTTGATCTGTAACAATTTCCCTTGGGACACCAAAACGAGTGAAAATATCCTCAAAGAGAAAAGTAACTACAGATGATTCATTAGCAACAAGTAACGGCTTAGCTTCTACCCACTTAGTAACATAATCAGTGCAAACTAATATATATTTCTTTTGTTTTGATGGAGGACTAATAGGTCCTACAAAATCCAAAGCCCATTTTTCAAAAGGTTCAATGTGTACCTGAGGTTGTAATGGCATCTCACCTGAAGGAGAAGGTTTCCCTACCCTTTGGCAATTGTCACACCTTTTGACATACTCCCTTGCATCTTTAAACAAAGATGGCCAATAATATCCTAGGTTAAGGATCTTATAGGCTGTCCTCTTATCTGCAAAGTGTCCGCCACAAGGTTCATCATGACATGCCTTGAGAATTTCAGGCATCTCATCTTCACGAACACACCTTCTAATGATCAGATCTGAACCTGTCTTGTACAACTCATTAGCGACCCATGAATATCTTGCACTATCATTAATGATTTTTATTTTATCCCTTGCATTCATAATTGAAGGAAATTTTCCTGAAACTAAATAATTGGCAATATCAGCAAACCATGGAGTTTGAGTAGAGATTGCAAAAAGATATTCATCGGGAAATTGATCTTCAACCGGAGTGTCATCTTTGATATTTTGAATTCTAGACAGGAAATCAGCCACGGTGTTTTGTTTTCCAGGCCTATCTAGAATAGTAATGTTGAATTCTTGCAATAATAACAACCATCTTATAACTCTGCCATTAGTGATTGATTTATTCATTAAGTATCTAATTGCAGAATGATCAGTGTGAATAAAAGTTTCATAGCCTATTATATAGTGTCTAAACTTGTTAATGGCATGAACAACGGCTAAAAACTCTTTTTCAGTTACAGTATAGTTTAACTCGGCAGGAGTCAAATTTTTACTGATATAATAGATGGCATAGGGAATTAAATCTTTCTGTCCCAATACTGCTCCTAGAGCTGTATCGGAAGCATCTGTCGAGATATGAAAAGGTAACTTCTAGTTAGGTCCCCTTAATATAGGTGCTTCAGAAATTTTGGTTTTCAGGGTTTCAAAAGCTAACTGGCAATCAGAAGTCCACTTAAATTCACAATCTTTGGTGAGTAATTTAAAGAGAGGAGATGCTATTTTGGTGAATTTTTCTATAAATCTCCGATAATACCCTGTAAATCCTAGAAAACTTCTAACATCTCTTTGACAACTTGGAATGGATAGGTTAGAAATAACTTCAACTTTTGTTTCATCAACTCTAATCCCATCCCCTGAAATGTGGTGCCCTAAAACAATACCTTCGGTGAACATCATAAAACATTTTTCATGACTAAGAGAAAGGTTTGCTTCTTGACATATTTTTAAGACTTTTCCAAGTTTTCTAAAGCCTCTTCAAATGTATCCCCATAAACTGTGAAATCATCCATGTACACCTCTACACAGTCATGTATCAGATCAGAAAAAATTCCTAATACTGCCCTTTGGAATGTTGCAGGTGCATTGCATAACCCAAATAGCAATACTCGGTAGGCATAGGTACCCCAAGGACAAGTAAATGTGGTTTTATCTTGGTCTTCAAGTGCTACTTGGATTTGATTGTAACCACTAAACCCATCTAGGAATGAAAAGTACTTTTTGCCAGCTAATGTGTCTAATACTTGATCTATGAAAGGTAAGGGAAAATGGTCTTTAAGAGTAGCTTTATTCAGTTCTCGGTAGTCAACACACACCCTCCATTTTCCATTTTTCTTAGGTACAATTACTAAGGGGGAAACCCACTGACTATCTGAAATAGGATAGATGAAGTTAACATTTAACAATTTTTGTAATTCTTCCTTGACAATTTCCCTAAGATTTGGATTCATCCGTCTTTGAGGCTGTCTAATTGGTTTGCAATTTGCCTCTATATAGATGTGATGAGTACAAGTCTTAGGACTTATCCCTTTCATGTCAGTGTATTCCCATGCATATGCAGAAGAATGTCTCTGTAATACTTTGACTAACTCTTCTTGTTGAGATCTTTCTAGGTTTTTGTTTATGTTCAAGGTTTTGCCTGGAAAAATTTCACTTGTAGAGCTGCCAAATTTGTCCATAGAATGAAGAGACATCTGTCTAGATGACAAGAACTCAATATTGGATCTCTCTTGAAATGATTCTTGTTTGTGTTCTAGAGAAGATTCAAAGTTTTCTAGAGTATTCAGAATTTGATTATCTTCACTAATTTCTGAAATTGTGAAGAGTGGTTGCAAATATTCTTCATCCTCTATCCATTGAGTGTCATCTAGTTCTGTAATTGTCCTAGCTGGAGGATATAAAGTGAATTTCTTTGTTGAACTTCCATCAGAAATATACATATCACCGGACCTACAACTAATAAAAGCATCAGCTGTAGCCAACCAAGGTCTTCCTAGTATGACGGGATGGCCTCCTAGATTATTCTTGGGTGTCAGGATCATGAAATCCACAGGGTACTCCCAAGAGTCTAGGGACACTGGAATGTCTTCTATTACCCCATCTGGTCTGATCACAGATCTATCTACTAATTGTAATAGTGTGGGTGTAAAGAGAAGATTAGGAAGTTTCAGTTTGTCCATGATTTGTCTACTCATGATATTTATTGCTGCTCCTAAGTCGATGAGTGTGTTTTGAATTTCAATTCCATTGATGTGAATTTTGACAACTGGATTTCCTGGGTCAAGGTACTTTGGAATAGTAATCTTACCCATCATAATCTCTGCTATTTGTCCTACCAGTTGAATTTTCTTGGTTTCTCTTATTCTTTTTCTTGTTGTCTTCATACTCAACTCCTTTATTGTTTTGGCTAAAATTGGGATTTCTTTGATGGATTGCAATAATGGAATTTTAATGCAAACATTTCTCAATTCATCTAAGAAATCATAATTAGGCACCATTATTTGTTTTTCTACACCTTTATCAATTTGTAGTCTTTCCGGAAAGGGAGGTATAGAAGTAGATGTGGATGGTTGCTCTAATACTGGAATTGGATTTATTGGATCTTTTTGTTTTAGTTTTTCAATGTTTTGGTCTTGAAAGGATGTATCTTCCTCAAGACTTTTATTAACCCGTAGGGAGTCTTCCTCAGAATTATCTTGTTCTTGTATGATCACTGAAGGTTTCCTCTTCTCAAGTATCCTTCCAGACCTAAGTTGAACATCACTAAGGTCTAGAGGAGTAATTAAATAAGTTGGAAATTGTTGTCCTTCTATCATGTATGTATTCTTAGGGTTCTTATTATTGGGGTTTGGTATAGGCTGAGCTGGAAATTGATTGGATTTTTGAGGGAATGGTAATGGAAGTGGTTGATTTTGATGAGATTGGTTCGGATGATGTTGTTGAGGATTTTGTTGAAAATTTTGTTGAAGATTTTGAGGAAAATTTTGTTGGTAATTTTGAGGATAAAAATGTGGATATGGTGGGTAGGATGGTGGATACTGATAATATGGAGAGTATCTTCCAAAGGGACCTTGTGATCCTTGTGCCCAAGCTTGAGATTGATTTTGAAATTGGGGCCAAGGTTGCTGCCAAGAATTCCAAGGTGGAGGTTGATTATACATTTGATCATGGAATCCTTGTGTCTGAGATCCCTGCCAAGGTCTTCTAGATACAAAGTTAAGAGATTATGTGGAGTATGTAGGAGTTTCTTCTTGAAAAACAACCTTGAGACCAGGAAGAGAAGGACAACTCTTGGTCTCATGTTTCTCAGAACAAATAGCACAGGTTTCTACAACTTTTACATCTAGAGGACATTCTCTCAAGGCATGTTTCTTCCTACATTTGGGACAAAAAATTGCCAAGGCATCAGATTCAGCCTTTTGCTTGTTTTGTATCTTGAGGGTGTCTATTTGTTCACTAAGACTCCCTAAGATGTCAGATTTAAAATCATCAAGCATATGTCCTATTTCTGATCTACTTACTGTCCCAAAAGCAGATTTACTTGCCCTTGCAAGAGCAGGATCTCTTGGACCTTTGACAGTTTTGGATTTCCCTCTGGAAAGGTTGATACATAACTCAGATATTTCAGGTAATGTGAGTTGTGATATATCTCCTTTTCCCATCATGTTAAGGATATCCAACCATTCATCCCTAATGGTTTTCAACAAAAGATCTTTTAAAGTGTCTTGATCTAGGTTTTCCATTTGTGCCCTTTTTATGTTGTATTTAAATCTTTCCAACAAATCTTCTAAGTTTTCATCTTCTTTTTGTAACATCTTGAACAATTCTTCCTTATGATTAACCGGCATACAATAATCCAAGTATCTCTCTAGAAATGCTTGTTTCATGTCTTCCCATGTCCTAATGGAACTACTGTTTAAGCTCATAAACCACTTCAATGCTGCTCCGTTCAGAGTTGAAGGAAATAATTTCAATTTTTGAGCATCTTGAAGATAGTCATAAGTCCTACACAGCACTTCAAATTCGAATAAGAAAGTTTCAGGATCCTGAGTTTTAAGTCCATAGAAGTTCGGAAGGACAGAAGGTGAAATGTTTTTCATGGTTGTATTGGTTTCTTCATCAAGTATAGGGAACCCAAAAGAGCTTCCTATTCTACCTCTTCCTCCATATGCACCTCTACCTCCTCTTCCTCCTTCTCCTCTACCTCTACCTCTACCTCCTCCAAATAATGTGTTTTCTCCATTAACAACTCCTCCTCCTCCTTCTTCTGCCATGGTTGACTCCCCTGTGGAAGTAGAAAGGTTTGTATCCTCAACAAAAGTTTTTGGATCCTCTTCTATGGCAGGTTCAATGGATGAAGTGGAAGGTTTCTCTAATGGAATAGGTGACCTTAGATCTTCTAGAAGTCCGGGATCAGTAAAGGATGGAAGATGGGTTTGAGTTGAAGGTGTACTAGTTCTGGATCTAGATGAAACAAGTGGTGTTCTAGATGTCAAACTTCTGCCTCTACTGCTTATAAATCTTCCCCTTGAATCTCTCTCCCTACGCATAAAATTGTTTTTGGATGCTAAGAAACAAAGGTTACCTAGTTTTCACTTCCCCGGCAACGGCGCCAAAATGTTGGTTCTCAATCTAGTCTCCTAAACTGAGCTCATTTAATTGTCAACCAGGATTTGTAAACTGCTGAAGTGAAGTGTACCATATGTACCTAGGTGTTTGTTTCCTAATGCGTTGTATGTGGTGTTTTGTGATGTTTTTGGTCTTTTGTGATGATTTATGATGTTTTTGGTCTTTTGGTGATTTTTATGTTTACAATGGAAATGTATAGAAAACTAATGGAAAGGGTTGGTGGTCAAAAAAAAAAACAGAGTTAAGCCTAATGTATGGAATGGTAAATGCAATTGGAAACACTGAAGCAGAATCTGAACTATGACTAAATGAAAGCAAAAGCTTGATAATGACTTTTTAGGCAAATGACACAAACTAAACTTGAGAAATGATCACTAAATATGCAAGTTCTCTAACTAGACAGTTAAACACTAATCTTATCATGATGCAACATTTTGTTCTAAGCTCATCTATTCCATGACTAATTCCTAGTTCTATTCTGCAATTTAATTGAATGTCTCAGAACCTATACTCAAAGAGTTATTGGTTTCTTTTCAAAGTAGTTCTTTTGAGGAAGAGCTCTGTTTATAAAATGATGAATAATTTGCAGAGATACTTCAGACCTTATAGTGATGTTATCTTATGTTCCTATGGTTATGGATCACTTGTAGTTTTCAGAACAAAAATATGTTTGTGAATAATGAAGGCTGTCTTGTGAATCCTAACAACTAAAGTAATCTATTGTGCAAAGGATGACAGTGTGACTATGAGATGCAAGTGCAATGAGTTAATTTAAGCATGAACCTGAGATGCTTCTAAACTAGAACAATGTTAAACTATAAGTCATCATCAAACTTGAAACAAAGTAGCTGAACATGAATTAAATGCAAAATGAAACTCCGGAGCATTCTAATTAACATGCATTATTCTATGAAGTTACACAATCTGTTTGTTCATCATTAGTGATATTTTGGAAGAGTTCCTTCTTTTGGAAGGGATAGAACAATTCTAACTGTGTAATTGAGTGCAATTGAAAGCAAATGAACTGAAAGCAAATGAAAAAAAACTAAGTTATCACATCCATACCCTACTCGTTCTTATGATGTCTTGGGCAAGCGTTTAAGAGCAAGATCAGAGATGATACTTAGTACAAACACACAACTAAATCATTCATTATCACGGTTATGTCTTGAACTTCTTAAGGATGTCTTGGAAGAATTTCTTCTTGTGGAAGAGTGATTAGAACAAGTGTGACTGTGATAGTGAATAGCAAAAACTACAACTAATTCCTACAGTACTATAGTTATTCATCACTCATTGTTATGATCTGTTGGAAGAATGTCTTCTTGTGGAAGAACTGGAATGAATATAACTACAGTATCTAGTTAAAAACAAATACAAATTCAACTCTTATCCTACAATACCATAGTCATTAATCATTCATCATTTTGATATGTTGGAAGAGTGTCTTCTTGTGGAAGAGCTGGAACGAATATGACTACAGTAACTAGTTAAACAAATACAAATTTAACTCCTATCCTACAATACCATAGTCATTAAACATTCATCATTTTAGTATGTTGGAAGAGTGT
Source organism: Pinus albicaulis (assembly GCA_034641835.2). Classification (NCBI taxonomy): domain Eukaryota; kingdom Viridiplantae; phylum Streptophyta; class Pinopsida; order Pinales; family Pinaceae; genus Pinus; species Pinus albicaulis. Next base: position 1,303,206,543 of record CM076582.1, on the reverse strand, counting down.
CTTCTTGTGGAAGAGCTAGAATGAATACGACTATAGTAAATAAAAAAAAACAACTATCAATTCAAATGCAAAACGTAAAGACAGCTAGGAAAAACTTATCTAGTTTACGCAAAAGAAATCCGTGCAAGAGGCAGGGGCCCTCTACCACTTGACGACATTCAACTCCAAATTAAATCACGCCTTCAAAACAACTTTGTCTGCTCCATTAACGATGCAAAAGTTTGAACATGACACTCTGCGTTTTTAGGAATGTATCACAGAGTTTGAACAAAATCTAGTAGCAAATCTAACATAAAATCTCTAACTAAGCTCTCGGTCTACTCAAGAGTTTATAAAGTAAATGCAAGTAACAATAATTACAACAATTTAGGAATAATGTCTTTCCTTATCCGAATCATCTTAGGAGTCTTTGAGGTGGCTACGTGAAGGAGAAAAGACACCTGGACTGAGACAGTCCTAGTAGGAGTCTTCCTTCACAAATATGTTCCCACGTGCATAACCGTACCCAGAATTCATTTCCTCTTCCATGATGAGCAACAAACCATGTAGGCACGACGTGGATCATGCCCATATGCGTTTTTCCTCAAGAGGCCACCTGGAACATACTCAAACATAAAGGTAGCTGCAAAATCGCCGGTTAGCTACGGAATGCCTGCATTCTGCAGCTAGTTCCGGTCAAAATGCTTAACAATGGCAACAATCACAAAATTCAACAAGTCAGTCATGTAAACCATTCTAGAAGTAATTTTAACTATTTTTATTGATCAATTGGGTTTAAGATAGAAATGGACAAGGGAAAATGAGGTAAAATGAGGTGAAGGAAAATACAAATTTGAGGCTCAACACACCTTAGCTAAGTGTTGAATCAGATTTAGGACACTCTCATAACCTATAAGACTAAAAAAACTTAGAAAAACCCAAAAATAGTTTAGATTGGCTTCATAATAAACATGGTGGTGGAACCATAAAACATTTTACCTTCAAAAAAGCTAAAAAATTTCCACCTGGTGACTCCACTGGCCTCCAGTAGGCCTATTGCTTCACTAGTCCTTGTAGACTCCATTTGGGAATGCATTGAACAAACCCAATCATGTTGTTGGTGGACAACAAAGTTCAAAATCTTCCACCTGGCAACTCCACAATCCCAAAATACCCAATGACTCCACTGGAATAAGACTCTGAACTGGTTAGAAAGATACAGTGACTTCTTTATTACAAACATGGATCCAAGTATGGACAGAGAAGCTAAACTAGACACATTATTGAACCTAATTGGAAAAATAGTGTGCATACTTGATAAAATATTGGATAGGCAGAAGGTTGATACAGATGTTGATTATCCAGAGCAACTTATGACTTTCCCTATTCAAACATAAACTCAACCACTACAAGATATAAACAACAAACAAAAGATGTATGATGAGCAAGATTACAATGAGGAATATTGTCAAGAAAGGATTGACTGCCTCCCTTTATCTTATATTGCACTATTAAGAGAAATTTACAACCAAAATGCAAATGTAAAAAGTGAGAAGTGCCCTGAGGAAAACATAAGCCATCTTGAACTCAAAAAATCTGAAATAGGAGAAGAGACAACACAACCAGAGTCTCTGCCTTTATGTCATGACTCATTTCAGATTATTAAAGAAGAATGGTGTCCTGATAATCTATTAGAAACAACTCATGAATCCCATATTCTGTTAAGTCCCTATATTAATAGTGTAGCCCCTTAGTATGTTAGTGTAGCCCCCATTATTGTTATTATTGTACCCTTGTAACCCCATTTTGTTATTATTGTGCCCTTAAATTATTATTGTTAGGTCGGCTAGGATTACATTGTGGCCCACTAGGATTACATTATGGCCCCATGGACTCCTATATATAGAAAGGAGGTTTTGTAAATTGGATCATCCAAGAATTGTTCATTTATGTAATGTATTGGAAGTTGCCCCCTCGAAGTGGCTCATTTCTAAGGCGTTGATATCTCTTTTCTTCTCTTTTTGGAGCTGGTTACACAACATTTGGTATCAGAGCTTTGGATTCTAGGGTTTCGCTGCTCCAAACAGGTCATCGTGGCATTTTCGCTATAAATTTTTTTCTACGAAGTTTCAGAAGCTGAAATTTTTAGGGTGTGAAGCTGAAATCCTGAGGAAGATTTTCTAAAAATTTCAGAGCTTGGTTCGCAATATTTTCGGAGATATCATCTGTGGAAGTTAGGCCTTTTTTCAAGCTCCTAAACAGGTCATCGTGGCATTTTCGCTATAAGAATTTTTCTACGAAGGTTCAGAATCTGAAATTTGTATGGTGCGAAGCTGAAATCCTGAGGAAATTCGTCAAAAAATTTAAGAGCTTTTTTCGCAATATTTTTGGAGATATGATCTGTGGAAGGTAGTGCTTTTTCAGGCTCCTGAATTTCATCTCAAAGAGGTGATCGTGGGAAAAGTTCAATAACTCTCTCTCTGGAGATTGGATTGGAGTTCTGTCAAAAGTGGTCGCAAGTACACGGCCTGTAGTTTCTTGGCTATCAATTTCAGAGACAAAGAACAAAACAGTGACACGTGGCAAGTCGTACAAGTTCGCTCTACTGAACCAGTCCAAAATTAGGTCATTGTGGGAGATTGGACAAAAATTTGTCTTGGAGAATCCAAATCAGGTCAGACCTGTGGCATTTGAAAGAAGCTTCAGAGGGCTACTACAGGGCTGAATTTTAGATATCGAATATTTTCAATTACAGAGATAATTCAATTTCAATATCGAGCTCCTAAAAGCTAGTAAAAGGTGTGTATTTTTTTTCCGAATTGCATAAATCTTGTTGAAAAATCAGTTTGAGGTGATTCCAAGGGCCTATTGAGCATATATTTCAGTATTTAATTCTGAAATTACTCCTAAAAATAATTCAACACCCATTAAGCCCTCATAAATCTATACTACAATGCATGAAGTGGAAGAATTGCAGTATGAGATATCAAAATTACGGTACCAAGTGCAACAAGTTTCGATCTTACGAAGAGCAATTGAATATGAAATAGATCGTTTAAAAGCAGAAATTGAGGCTAAGTTGGATGGTTTAAAGGATCAAATAATAGAAAATATGGATGATAAATTAGTGGAATATCACATCGAGCATCAACAACAAGTTCTCCAACTCTCAAAGGATAACCCAACTTTGGTGCAGAATCTAATGAAACAACAGGAAGATCAACATCACATCGAAAGAAGTTATGAAGCAGTCATAGAAACAAGAACTCAACAAGTACGATCAATTTCAAAGTATCTCAACAAGTGGAAGAACTTTCCTGTAGAATATTTCACATGGGAGGATGAGAATTTTATACAGAAGCATCAAGAAATAATCAAGCGTTGAGGACAACACTTGTTTGAAGGAGAGGGGCATGTTAAGTCCCTATATTAATAGGATAGCCCCTTATTATGTTAGTGTAGCCCCCCTTATTGTTATTATTGTACCCCTGTAACCCCCATATTGTTATTATTGTGCCCTTAAATTATTATTGTTAGGTCGGCGAGGATTACATTGTGGCCCACTAGGATTACATTATGGCCCCATGGACTCCTATATATAGAAAGGAGGTTTTGTAAATTGTATCATCCAAGAATTGATCATTCATGTAATGTATTGGAGGTTGCCCCCTCGAAGTGGCTTATTTCTAAGGCGTTCATATCTCTTTTCTTCTCTTTTTGGAGCTGGTTACACAACATATTCTAAATGACTGTCACAAAAATCATGAGGAGTTGTCTAAAACTGAGATGGACCAGGAAAAAGAAGAGAATCCTCAAAGTTTCCTTGCAAACACAAGTAATGATTCCCTAGAAGAGGCTCAAGAAGACATCCAGCCTCAAAATCAGTCAATACAAGAGAAAAAGGACAGTTGTTTTTCTGTCTAAAGCAAAAGAAAAATTTCCCTTTTGACAGAAGAAGAAATTGACCAAATATTAAACAAACAGTCAGCCCTCAAAGTTTTATTAGAACAAAACACTTCTGCTCATCTACCTACTAAAAATTATTGTCTTGGAACAGAAAATAAACTTGTAGATCAGCTAAAAGAAAAACAAACTGATAACCCAATATGTTTGATTTGTCAAATTTCTTATACTAATGATTTTTCAACTTTTTATCAGTCTGATAATGATGATGAGCTCCAAACAGAAACTAATCATGTCGGGCAACTAGAAGTTGATTAGTGTCATGAATTTCATTATCATCAGCTTGAAAGTAGTAATCATCCAATCCAATCCATCATAAATAGCCTTCACATAATTTGGAATCAACAATCTATTAGTTGTAATATTGAGGTTGAGAAGAAAGAGGAATTTCTTGAGCAGGATGAAGATAAGAAGCCTTCTCCTGAAAGAGTTGAGGTAATAAAAGATACCCTTGCTCAAGAATATAATGATCTCTTCACAGAGTACAGTCCACTAAATCAGAGCATACCAGGACTACAAGAGGATAACCCTGCAATATATGATGAGTCTTCTAGTTCAGATGATAATTAAGATGAAGAAGAAGTTCTTTCTCAAGAGAATATTTGCCTTGATCCAGTGGAGAAAAAAGAGATGATCTTGGTTGAAACATATCTTCCAAATACTCACAACTAGGCATTGTTTCAAGATCCCTATTCTCACTTTTTGAAGGCATTTGAAGGAGGGATAAAGGTTATTAGGAGTAGTGGATTACCAAAAGTAAGAAGATTATTTAGCACTTCCGCTAAAAAACAAAAGGAATGGGAGTGGCCTTGTTTGTCCAGCCTACCCAAAGCGATGAAGAAGTACCAATCATGGAATCATTTACTAGAGTGGTTGTACTGGAAAAGAGAGTTCATTAGCTAAAAACATGTAAATATTCCAAGTTAGATTAGGTTAGATAGGAATGTCAAATAAAGCTCAGCTTGGAGCATTTAGTTAGTTGTTGATTTTTGTCTTGAAAGAAAAAAGAAAAATACAAAAAACAATAGAAAAGAGAAAAGAGGGCAGATTGTCAAAATAAGAAAGGTATAGCCCCATACCAAAAAGAGAGACAAAGTCTGAAAGTGTGCAAGCTCAAATGCCACTCCTAAAAACACACTTCTAGTTAGTCATACAGTTTAATCATGACTAGTTAGCTTTTTAATTTATTGTTGATAGGTTAGTGAATTAAATTTGCCAAACAACTCAATCTTGGCTTATTAGTAAGATAGATTAGGTTAGAAGAAGGTTCAAACATGTTCAAATCCTAAACCTTTGATATTGAATGAAAAACTGGTTCTAATAGGCTCAAAACTTGAACTAGAAAGAGAGAAAAGACAGCTCAAACAAATTCAAAATCAGAGCTGAAAAGATAATGATGTTTTTAAGTTTTCAGATCTTAAGGCTTCACCATTTTGCTTTAATTTTCTGCAAGATAACAGTCTATGTGCAGCTTGTTTTTATGCCATAGATTAGCAACAAGTTATACTGTTCAATCCTGGCTTGTTTTCTTTTAAATCTCTGTTTTTGAATCTAGAGAATAAAAGTCTGTCATACAATCTAATCCTGACAGACAGTAGTTAGGTAGAGAAGCTTATGAACTCAACTGTTTAAACTGATTTCATGGAGAAATAAGATTAGTAATAGATCAGTTTTTGTTTTTCAAAAGAATAAAATGTTTTTGAAGAGAGTTTGCTAGTCTAAATGCACTCTGAAAGAAGAAATAATGTTAGGATCATTAGGAATGGGTAGGTAGACATGTTGTTTTGATAGAATTCCATTGTTTCAAATTGCTGCAGAGATCATCAAAGAGAAAGGTCAGCCAAAAGAAAAAGAAAGGTTACTGCCCAATGGATTAAGGCACTGGTTTAATGAAAGCCAGAGATTTGCAGCTAAGGTTCTAGACACCTAAATAACCAGTTGTCTTCTCCAAGTGGAGCCACTGTTAGCCACTGATAAATTCTTTTATACCAAGAATGTGGCTAAACTTTGTCTTCAAAACTTCAAGAGATATTTCCCTTTCAAAACCCATCATCTTTGAAGTTTTTATGAAGATAACTAACCTTTAAGTTAATCTTCACTGTTGTTTCCCTTTTATCCTAAAAAATATGTTGTTTTACCAAGAGAAAACTGCTTAAAAGGCCTCATTTTTCATCATTTCTACCCCTTCTTTCCTCCATAAAAATCCCTCCATAAGCCTCTTTCAACCTTCAAAATTCACTCCAAGACCCTTTTATAACCATTTAATCCCCTTCCATTTGGCTTAAAAACTCCTTTTCCTTCTACCGAAACCCTCAAATTGCCTCAAAAACTCTATTTTAGACCAAAAACACCCTTTTCTGCATATAATTTTCTTAAGCCCCCGAGGGCTTAACTCCTGTAACCCTCCACCTCATAAAACCATAAGCCCCGCAACCGGGTGCTTAAGGGGCCTAAAACCTCTCCAAACCCTGTCAAAACCCGACTTTATTTGTTATTTTTATTCCCCGACAGTTCGATTTTTCGGTGAATATCCATCGTTGATCTTTGCAGATCAACGATCCTCATTGCTCCCGATCACCATGCCATTTCATAACCCCGCCCCACCTTTGATCTCAACCATCCATTCAATAGATCTAACGAACAAGATCAAAGACAGTCTTTTTCCCTTTCCCTCAGTTTATTTAACTCCGCTCAATCTTCTAATCTCCGTCGTCTGTTCCAAAGATCCGACAGTCACGATCTATCCTGAATCACTTGTACAACCCCGACAAACACTAGTCCATTCACAAGCCGCCACGTGTTTTCCACTATCCACTCAATGCTCAGCTTTCCCCGTCGCGTGTGATCCACACCGTCGGATCTACGTCCACACCGTCGGATCTACGCCCATTCATCCGACGGTCACATTTACATTTCGCGTTTTTTCTGTGGATGAGGTTTAATGCCTAAAAATTACGCGATGAGGGCGGTATTGTAAATCCACATGTCAAGAAACATGTGGAATTGCGTAAATTTTCGGAAAACCATAAACCACTTCCAATGTCGTGTGAATACCACCAGATGTTTTCCGCTAAACCACCCTCCTCCACAGTAATCCTTCGTTTAAATCCTAACCGTCGATTGTTTTAATCGGACGGCTCTCACTTAACGTGACCACCATTTCATTCACCCTTCCTCTACCCTCCGAATATTTCATCTCTAAACCTCCACCGTCGGATATTCTAATCCGATGGCTCTTCTGCAATTTCACCACCGAGCCATCGCCCTTCCACTTTGCTCCAAAGGAGTTCATCACAAGATCCTGGCCGTTCATCAATGTAATCTAATGGCCTAAATCTGATCGCCATTCCAATTCATTTCCCCCACAATATGAACTTCAGATCTAATCTCGAGCGTTCATTTATTTTATCCAATGGCTCTTATTCATCCTTGCGTCCAATCTTCATTTCAGCCCTTCTTCACTTCCAATAAATATTTTCTCCCTTTTTTAACATTTTCCTCCATTCCGCTATGAATTTTTCCCCTCCGCATTATAAAACTCCCGATTGATCTCAGCCATTGATCAACCTAGATAAACAGCCCAAACTTAATCTGACCCTCATTCATCCGACCGCCTCCCCTATTGACCCCATCAACTAATCTTGATCGTTGGTTGTTTTCATCCAATGGCCATGATTTAATCTCACACCTGAGATCTCCAAAGCAGCCTAAACCTATTCTTCACGGGTTTTTTCTTAACTTTCTTCTTTTTTTGCAGGTTTATAAAGGTTTTTTCATAGTTTTCAAATGAAATGAAAGCCTAGGATGACGATCCACAAGTAATTATCCATGAGGAAAAGGGAATCTACAGGGTTCGAATGGCAATTTTATCCATGTCTCATGAACATTGATAATGTTATAAAACCCTCTGCGCACCTGCAAAAGCAACAAAAACACAGTGAATATCAAACCATAAAAGAGTATCAGTGTCAAGGGATAAAACCAAACCAAAAATGAAGAATTAAAGGTTTTTAACACAGTTTTGAGGGATTAAGGCACAAACTCATTAAACCAAAGGCCTAATCTTGAGATGAAGACAGTATGAAGATCAGAATTGAGGATCAAGGCCTAATTAAGCCTAAAAACACAGATCTAACGCAGATTATGCTGTTTTAAGATTAAACCGAGGAAAATATCAGCAAAGGAAACCTTCACTTCCACATCAGGGGCTAATTGAATCCCCAGCTACCAAAATAGCCACCTGCAGCATTCATAAATCAAAAGAAGGCCTAGTTATTGCCAAAACAGAAGATATTTGCCTAAAGATAGCTAAATATTTATTTTAAACAAAAGAAGATATTTAAAACTATTAGTGAAGTTATTTTAAAAGATAAATAGGCCTCGAAGTCAATATTTTTACCCATTAAGCCTAAAATAGCAGAAACAGAGTAAATGAAGCATAGTTGTAAATGAAATGCATTCCTGCCTTAAGCCTTGCATGGTTTTCAAGGCTAGGAGTTGCAATTAGTGTAGAATTTATTACACTTCAATCCTAAAACTCTTCCACCTCCTCATTTCTTCTATAAATACTTCTGAAGAAGATGAGAAGTTGTTGGTTGATTGTTCACTAGTTGTAATACTGAAACTCTCTGAAATAATACATAGTCTATCTGAAGTTGAGGAAGAAATTGAAGTCTTGCAAGCTTGATGATGTTGAAACATGCTTTTTCTTGAGAAGGCTCTATCACTGGATCTATGAACTTGGCTGTTGGTGAAGTATTCTGAACTGTTTGATGTTTTCTCCTGATTTCATTTTATTCCATAAATGCTCACTACAGTAGGATGAAAAGCTTAGGCTAAGAAATGACTCCTAGAAGCACCTTAGACTTGTTCATCCTTCACTGTTTTATGTTTTCTTCTGCTGAGGTATTTTAGAGTCTTTAATCTCTCTCTTTAGTCCTCATGCTTGTTTATTTCTCTAATAGTTCAAATATTTGGTTTCAGCATGATTTATGGTTTTCCCTGCCTTTTTGCTGCCACTTGAAAAATGTTTTTGAAGTCTCCCTTTGAAGTACCATTGTTTATAGTTATCCAAGGAGCTCTATTTTGATCATGCCCTTTGTCCTTGCTTGAATAATTGTTTTAAAGGTCTTTATAGTTGTGATCATAGATGTTTTAGGTGTTCCCTCTACTATGACTGCAATTATCAGTGAATCTTTTATGTTTTCTAAGTCATTTGAAATAAAATCTTTGAGGAAATAGGATGTGCTCCCGAATCTTAGATTTCATTTTGAAAGTTGTCTTGAAGTCATTATTTTTTTAAAGTGTGGTTTGTAGAATTCATGGTTAGCCCTGTCTATCAAATACCTCTTTATTTTTCAAGTTATGTTTTCAAGTTCCCTTTGTTGAGAATTCAATTTCTCTTTCCAAATCATTGATGTCCATCTCATTCACAAAACCAAAGGATCTTGTGGCCAAGTTAGATTTGCCCTATGATATCCCATATCCATTGATGAGTTTGTCATAAACCCCTTCTTGACTCCATTGCCCAATGAATCTAACATTTCTCCTTTATAGCTATCTTTCCTAGACCTTTCATGTTCTGCTATGTCATTCAACCAAACAAATAAACAAACACTTGCACTTAATAACTATTCTAAAACCAATACTCAAAGAAAACAAGATAAACCTTTGCAAAACAAATAAATTTGAGAGATCCCTCTTTGAGAACAGGAGGACTAGATCCTGGAACTCTAAAGATTGGTTCTGATGTTGCCTTGTCTTTTGATTTTCCAATATATCAAAACACAGGACCCCAACACTAATAAAACACCTTCATGTGTGGAAGGGATTGAGCTGTTTGATTGGGTCAACCATGACCAAATCAACAGCATTTTCTAGATGCAGTGAACCTCCTAGATGCACATCACAGTTTTAGAAGGAGGCTACACATGTGAAAGGAGCTAAATCATTGAGATGGTTTAGGGTTTTGCAAGACTTTCATCTTATAAAAGGAAGAGGAGGAAAGAAAAAGAAGGCTGTTGTTGAACATATTATATTTCTGAATATATTATCTGTTTAAACATATATCATTTTCTTGTTGTTTAGCTGATAATAGTGATGTTTAGCACTAGGGTGTTCTCGATCGAGAATCCCACCTCTTCCATTGAGTAGCTCTTGGAGGAGTCTTGCATTTCTTGTCCACTATCAGGCTTAAGGCAAAGCTTCTTCTTCCAACTACAATGTAGATCTTGTTGAGGGTTTGGTTGTCTTTGTAAGCTGCAGCAAGTGGAGGCTAGATCTATTCAGATCTTAGCCAATCTAGTGCCTATTTTCAATGGGAGAGTCTTCTATCCCCTTGGCAAGAGTGTATTGGAACATTGGAGCTTCAGATCCATACCTTGGCATCAGGCCAAAATTTTATCAATTCTACAGCATATTTTATCTTCCAGGACTGTGTTATCTATAAGAGGAAAGTCGCAGGGATTTTTGGAAAAATTTGAGGAGTGATCTCTAGTGATGGGAATTTGCCTTTCACTATGGTGATCCATGGATTTCTGATCTATTCCATGTCATATTCAGATCTGTTCTGAATACTCCTTTATATGCTTCAGAAATTCTGAATGAATATGCAAATCTGTTGCATAAGATCTCATATCTACTCCATGTGCTTCATTTTTTGCTGAAAACCCCAAGAGGTATGTAAAATAGAGACAATCTAGTGTACATATCTGATATAGATCTAATATTTTGTACACAATTCTGCTCCAGATATCATTTTTAATCTACAGCTGTTGTATGCTCATGAAAATAATGTTGTAAAGCCTTTTTTCAGTGTAATACATTGTTGCAGCACCTCCTTTAGAGGGTTTTCTTCATAAAATTATTCCATGTTTCTATTGTACATTGTATGGGCCACAGTGTAAATCTGATTTGCTGATGTACATGTAATTTTTGAGCCTCCATATTGGCCTCCTGCTCTTACTCTGTTGAACTGCATTATTTTCTAAGAAGTATTGTTTGGTTTTGCTGCAGTCCCATTCTTGGGCATTTTCAGCCATACTAGGTGTGGGAGACTTGTTTACCTCACCTAGAAGGATTTGTTTCTGATCTCCTCTTGGATTTGGGTCTTAGATTGTTAGATATAAGGGATCTAAGGGCTGATTCTGATTGTTGTAGCATAAATTTCTAAAAAATGTGTTTTTCAAACATGTATTGCTAACAGTCCCAATTTTGGGATATTACACCCGTTAATACAAAGACTTTACGTTAAAACTATGTTTTAAACATAATAATATTAACCCCGCCACGTAAAGCTCCTAGGCCCCATGCCCATCCACCGAGCAGCTTCACCAATAGATCTTGATCATTCACACTCCCTCCGCCTAATCCAACGAACTATAACCAATATCGCATTTTCAATAACACGGTCGATAATCCATTTCGATTTTGCAATATGGGCGGTATTGCCATCCCCTCTCTCCTCCACGCGGTGCAAAATAATTGGATCAAATTCGTTTTCGAAACACCATAAACAACCCTCATCTCATGCGATAACCACTTAGCGGTAATATCAACAACACGCCAAACTGCCTCCCATTTGATTTGACCTGCATTGAATGTAGATAGTGTTTAACCTAAATTTTCTATAAAACTGCAGATTCACGCATTTTAAACATTTTTCTGCTATGTTTTCTATTCGATAACCTTTTCCAACTGAAGAAAAGACGTCGTTTCCCCTTGTTCATGCCCAAACAACCAAAATTCGGCCCAATTCACTGATTCAACTGCTCAAACCTACCAAATTGTGTTTAAAGTACCTCAACCAAGTTTTAGAAAGCTCCCAGATGTCATAGAAACCCCATTTCAAGTCAAATGCCTAAAATAACAAGTATTTTTCAAAGAAAATACCCTCTCGTCATTTGAAAAGAAGCATTCTCTGAATTTGAGCCTCGTGAAGCCTGTTTTCCTATAGAAATACCTTTATTGCCTTCAAAAGTCATGTTTGTTGCAAAAACCTTGATAAATTTGCAGTTTCTGAAAATTGTAAATTAATTTTGAGCAAAGTCTGATTGTTTTAATTATTATAGAACTCTAGAAAAACCCTTTGAATGATTCAAACCCTTTTGCAAATATTCAGAATCCCTTTGTGGATGGATTAAACTATTTTAAGACTGTTTATCCAAGAAAAGAGCAGGAAAGCATTGTTAAGCTTTTCTTGAGACTCTAAAAATTTTAAAATATTGATTTTGGAGCAGAAATGAAAGTTTGAACTAGAAGAAACCATAATTTTACCTATTATTGTTCAAAAATACCTCTATCAAACCAAAAATTCCTTCTGTAAATAGTCTAAGCTTACAGAAGTGCATAAAAACCTAAAAATGGAGTTTCTAGGATCCATAGGTCTAAATTGCCAAAACTAGACCTATAAATGACTTCTAAAAGCACCATTGTCATAAATCCACTACAACCTCCTATTGTAGATGTTAAGCATACCCCTTTAGCTGATGTTGATTATAAAATAACTGATCCAGTAATTGAGTTCAATTTTCTTTATCTCCACTACTAGAGTCTAGAAAAATCTTTGGATTAGGGAGATGAAGTTCAAATTTGGGAGTCCAATTTGCCTAAATATGTAGTTCCCCATACCCATCAATGTCCATAGGTCATTAAACTATGTCAAGCTCACTATTCCCCTGACCTAAGAGCTATTTTTAATGTTGAAAAAGAAGTATTATTTACTATCACTGCAAATTCATAAACCTAATGCTTTAGTTAAAACCAGATCCTAATGCAGCCTCATTATCCATAGAAGCTCTTGCAAAGCTTTATCTTGAGTTAGAATTTCCTAAAAGATTTCAGATCTTCCAAACATTCATGCCTACATACGTTGAAATCCAAAAGATTAACCCTCCATATTCATCCTCCAAATTCCCTGAAGGATCAAGACATGTTATTTCAATGTTATCCTTTATCCTTAGTTATTTACTAATGAGCACACTGATGAGTCTATACTTGGTTTTCTATCCACTTTTGTGCCTGGTCAACCTCCTTCTGTCATTTATAACTATGTTGAGTATATATTTGATAATATCCATGATTATCTTGTAAAACTTCCCACTAAATGTGTTTTCAGATATACCTCCTTCCTCTTTCATATGTTCCTTTACTTCCAAGCAAATAAATTCCCAATAACCCTTCAGAATTTGGATGTCGAAGGAAATCCACTGTCAGACATTTTCTGGACTTCTCTAATCAGAAAAGAATCAACAGAATTCACTTATGTGGATTTCATAGATTTTTTTTTTCACCCATTGATAAACATGCTTACAAATAGTGTACAGCCAAGGATAAGTAAAGAGATTAATGAAGTGTTACAGCTATCAGAGTAGAGCAGAACCGGTGATTGGTACCTTTACCAAAATCACACAGAGATTAGAATCTATGGGTCAAACCTCTTGCCCTATAAATTGCCAAAGTAATTTCCAATGAGAGTGTTTGCCTTAGAGTATATAAGACAAATTCTAAACTCAGATTATATAAATGTTTTGGCTGCTAAAAAGAAGACTCAATTCAAATTGAAAAACCAGGCAGGTCCTTTCATATGAAATCACAGGGAAGCAGGTGTAGAGGCAGCAAAATAGTTACTGGAGTATAAATTTGATGAAATTTTCTTATGGAACTATGATCCTTATGGAATACTCAGTAAGATGAGGGTAAAATGCAAATTAAACCCTTATATCCATGATAAGAAGCCTGACATTGAACAGTTTGCCAACCAAACAGAATGGTTGGAAAATACATTAATAGAAATATTCAAACAAGGTGATACTAGTCACACTTTGAAGACTGTAAATCAGGAATACATAACCACAAAGAGAATCAGAGAAGAAGGCACATATACAACTTAAAACAACAACAGAAACTAGATTCAAGATCAGATACAATAAGAAACCTAAGATCAATCCAGCAGACAAGGAGAAGGAAACAATTGAGGTTTTAGATGAAGAAAACCCAGAGAAGGATATTGTGACTCACACAGTAATTGAAAATGAATAGGAACCTGATACTTCAAACACTCGGATGATTGAAAAAATAGCAAAGCATGGAAGCATCTTCATCATAGCAAGCAGAGGATATAGACATTGATATCAAAGAAAAGTACAAACAGATCAAAGCCAAAAATGAAGAGATCAAGAATGAGATCTATTCACATTATTTGAAGCAAACTCCAGGAAATCAAATTAAGTTTCTCTCAGCATTTGATTATACAAATAAGAAATTGATAATGTCAATACTTCAACCTACAGTTAAAATGCCTAAAACAGCAGCAGATTATAAGAAGGTTGACTTTGAAGTATCAGTAGAAAGCATTCATCCCTTAGATCAAATTGAGTTTCACAAGCAAAGCTCATAAATGCTTTATTCTACTATGACCACAAAGGCAATGAGTGCCCAAAAACTACAGAACACTGTAACAAATTTGAAAGATCAGATTAGGATTGAAAAAGATTCTTCCTATGCTAAAGACACTAGAATAAAGTCTTTAGAAGAATTGGTGATTGAAGTAGGATATGACCCTTCAAATGTAAAAGTTGCAGAGGAATTGGTGAAAAATAAAAATGTTGATATTGCAGCACTTAGAAATAAAATAAAACTACCTCCAACAAAACATCCACAGGCTAAGGAGATTGTGCAAGAGGCAAATCAAAAATATGAGATGATGAGTCTCATACTACAAATGACAACACAGATCAAGGAGATGGATATCGAGATGGAAAAATTGTCCAAGTAAAATAAGCTGTAAAAACTCAAAGTGTTCCTCCTACAGTCATTCCCATGGTAACAACGGAAGTTCCTTCAACTCTAGCAGAAGAGTTAGCACCAAAAGTCCCACTAGCCACAACAGTGTAAGTCACTTCTTCCACTACTTCAGCAGTGCAACAGTCAAATGAGGCTAGTAAACTCATTAAAGCCATGGAAGATATGTCAATACAAAATAATGAGATAAACAGATTGAAAGAACAAATCAAGAAATTGGAAGATGCCAAGAAATTAGCACAAATAAATGCTAAAACAGAGGAACAAAAGGCCAAAAGGTTAAGTGAACAGTTCAATAAGGTTGAAGCAGAGTTAACCTTAAAAGAGCCCATGGCCTACATAAAAAATCAGTTGTTGTCCAAAATAATTGATTCAATCAATGATACTTGGCCTTCCATTCAGGTAATCTATGAACAAAAGGACTTAACCAAAGCAGCCAAAGAAGAAATTTTGAAGACAAAGGAAGAGCTAGGTGTTAAACCTGAAGAAGCCCTAGAAATAATCAAGTTTCTCAACACTAAAAACAAGCAAGAATTGGATGATATAGGAATTACTGATAGAACTAAAACAATTCTTGAGGTGAGAAAGGTACTTTCAAAGAAAAACTTGATGAAGTAGCTAGAAGAGAAGTGTCAAAACATGGACATAGTCATAACTAGATTCATGGTTAAGTTTGACACATTAAGACAAAAAGGTTTGCCAAACATTCTTATTATCAATGATAAACTAATGAAGCAAGAAGATTACAACAAGAAGATAAGAGAATTTGCTAGAGATCAAGTGAACAAGGTAGATTGGCAAGGAGTTCCCACTGGTAAAGTGTTGCATAAGAGTGTTGAAAAATTGTTTTATTTACAGCATGAGATAAAACATCTCTTTGTAGTCACGCCAACCTTTGTTAGATACACAGAGGCTGATGATAATTTCAAAAAACTTACAAATATCAAATTACCTACTAAATATTTTTGGCAAAAACTCACAGATTTACTATAAAAAGACAGTTTATAGTGAAAGAGAATGAAAAAACAGAGTGTTGTTTTTACACAGTAAAAATAGATTTTTAAAGGCAATAAAACAGTCAAACAGCATGTTAAAGAGTATTAGATGGTTAAAGTGTATCAGTTAAAGAGTATCATATGAGAGATAAAGCTTCAAAACTGATTGAAGATCAAGTGCCAGCATTGAAGACACCCCAAACAGCCAACTGCAGCCTAAGTCCAACAAGAAAGATATTTTATTTAATAAATAGGACAACTTACAAGTTTTTTATGCTGCTGTCACTATCTTTTTGTAATAGATATTTTATTTTCCATAGAAAATTCTTATGATTATTCTAGGATATTTTGTATTATTTTGTATATAAATACTTCATCCTTTGAAGTATTAGTGTGGAATAAATTGCTGAATATTTCTATAGTCAATTTTTTTGTACCTGGAGGGTTTTTGTACCAAGTTTCAAGTCATCAGGCTGGATCAAAGAAATAAAGCATCATATTTCAGGATTCATGTGTTGGGCCACTTAAGTGAAGTACTTTTTACTGTTATTTTTTAAATTTTCTTATGTTTTCCATTCATACATAAATGTTTTCTAAAGTTTAATGTGAAATCAGGAAGTGATATATTAGAATTTGTTAAAATCACTCTGTTATTTGCTGGTTTTCATTTAAATGTTTTCTGTTGATTTCCATAGTAGGAAACCCTTAATTTATCCCTCTTTTGAATGACCTTTTTCTTCTCATCCTTATCTGGATCAAAGAATCCTTGATTTCTCTTTATCCCGATTAAACCACTTCACCAATCAGCCTCAAATATCCTGAGTGACTCTACTATCTTGCCCTGAAAATATTTGACTTTAGACCTTGATCCTGATCTGTCTGCTTGACACATTGACTCCATTTGCCCAATGGAAAATAGATCTATCACTATCCATCTCAGTAAGTGATTTTTCCCACCAAACCAAACCAAATATCAAAACCAAATTGCCCCATATAACTAGCCTAGGATCATATATAAAAACAAAGTTAAATCTCATAGAAAGAGCCCTCTCTGAGCCTTAGGAAGGCTAGATCCTAAGGCTTGAAAGTAGGTTTGTGGTTACCTCTAATATTCTTAAAACTATAAAATCAAAATATCATAAATTTGGGAATTATTAGAGTGATAACATGTGTAAGGGAGAATTTTCGGTCTTGCGGCTACCTTGTGGATGACTGAACACGCAACATCGAAATAAGTCGCATCTGAAGTAGATGTCATGTCTGTTGTGGAGACTTTGGTTATTACCTTTGGACTTTTGTCTTCAAACATTTTATACATTGCTTCCCATGATGAACTGATGCAATCCTTATTGCAGGTAGTATCTGAAAATAAGGGAGACATGTCTAAGTCTTCAGTGGGCAACACTTAAGAAATTTATTTTCCCTTCTTGCTCGTTTCAATCTTCCTTAATTCATTAAATGGTTTCCTGATTTCAATTAAACAGGGAGAGCATTATAACTATAGAGAACAGGTTGTCAAATCCATTGTTTATATAAAACATGCACGAATAGATATTAATCTCTTAAAATATAACAACAATCATCGATAATCATTTCAAAAATCAAATCTCATACATCTTCACATGAAATATTTATCAATCAACTTTAAGTCATTAGATCTCAAATTTCGTTTTGATACGACATAAGTCATTTCGCATGCTCAAGAAATTAAATGTCATCAGTTCGCACATCGCCATATATAACTCTTATCGTTTGTGATTTTTACCCATAAATGTTGCAAAATGCAATATGCACAAACCGTGCATCATAATTTTTATGCGATAATGAATTTGTTTTCGGTTAAGTGATGCAAAATGCAAAATGCGCATTTAAAAAGTCAAGCAGTTGCGCTTAATAGGACTTTAGAGATTTATTTTTATTGTTTTTTTGGCTTGTCGGTTCCACGCAATCACACTTATATCGAATTGATTTACGAGTTGGTTGTTTTAAATAAGGTGTTGTGTGATAAAGATATTATAATGAAAATTGAAGTGTTTGCAAGCTTTTAAAACATAACTTCGAAAAAAGGTTAGCACACTTCGCAGCTCACGTAACTTAGAGTTTTGTAAGCCTTTTTAAGTTATAAGCTATGCAATTTGCGATGCACTAAAGAAATAAAGCGCAAATCTCAAAAGAAAACTTTTATTTCCTAAGTTTTTATTTTTAAAGCTAAAAATAAATTTCCTATTTATTTCTAAAGGGTCTCCATTTATTAAAATAAGTGGGGGGGTGTTGTGTAGCACAACAGGAGGATGTCTCATTTGCAGTATAAATGAATCAGCGTAATACATGTATAGTCATAATCATAACAGCATATAGACATATAACACATAGGTATATAAACACATAAACTTCATCCTAGCTAGAGTCGAGTCGTTAATGCATAACCATATCAACTACACATACCATGACCTCATGCATGACAACAAAAACCATACTAACGTACACTAATAATATGTGAGCACTTTACATGTATAAAAAACATATAACCAGTCATACACTCACAACAACACCATGATCCCAATTTATGCAGGAACGCAACAGAATACACATATAACCACAAGCATAGAGATGCAGCGGAAATAATGCTTCATTTTATTAATAAAAGAATGACTAAAATAGGCTTACAAACATAATGGAAACAAGCTAGGGCACTGGTAGCGTATCTCTGAGAAGAGATGTGGCATACGCAGGCCTCTAAACTGTGTTATATTGAGGCTCGAAGGCATATTACAGATATAATGGAAATAGATGAGCTAGGGTACTGGCAGCATTTCCCTGAGAAGAGATGTGACGGCTACCAGCCCCTGAACTGTGTTACAATGAGGTTCGAATGCCTATTTATTATTGAGAAATAATTTAAAACTCGAAACGTCCAAAAACCTGACCCTAGGAGATGAAGCGCCAAAACTGTGCGCCCCATTTGGGTAAATTGGTGTTTCAACTTCCCAGGGATGTAGCTTTGGCATCTGATCTCCATTTGACGCGCTCAATAGCTAATTAGAAGGATCTTTCCGAGGACTACAACTTTTAGTGTGAAAACCATTTCTCCATAAACCCATGTTGCTCCCAATTTTCCCAAAAAATATTGTTTAGGGCCTCAAAACGGCTCTGGAAGTTCAGGACCCGGAAAACTGCTAAAAATAGTAAGTTGTGCTGAAACTTAAAAACGGAAAGAACTAATGGTGGGGGTTCAAATGGAATAGGTGGGTGGCCACCAGTATCCACCTGGATCATTAATTCCCCAAAATGGCTCCGAGCGTGCAGGACCTGAAAACCTACTAAAAATTAGTAAGTTGTTGGATGTGAAAAGATGCAAGAATTAATGTTGCGGGTCCAAATGGAATAGGTGGGTGGCCACCGATATCCACCTGGATCACACCATGAGTTCTCCCATGGCGACATCACTACAACCATGACCAACACTGTAACATCCCTCGTGAAAAACGCATGTAATAAATTCAAAATAATAACCACGATTGATGGCACATGTATTCCAAGTTGAATGTTGGGAAAAACATCCTAGTGCGGGTGTTCACATGGTTTATTATGGCTAAGGAAATTGGAAAACACTATGTGTAAGGCGTTAACGAGGAAAAAAGTATTTTTGGCACATTTATTTATAAAAATTATGGAAATTATGAGAAAAGGGAGGTAAAAGGTCATAGGTTGCATGTGAAGATGAAATTTAAGGAAAATAATGGAAAATGAAGAAAATAGAGGCCTATTCTATAAAAGGCTTATGAGGATCAGTTAGTAAATTTTTGTCAATGCATTTTTGTACCTCTCTCATTATTGTCTCTCTCTCTCTCTCATACTCTTGGATACTTGGATTTTTCTTGGAGCACTCTTGTAGAGCATGGATACTTGGCGATTTGGAGCAAGAATTCAAAGGAAGAGAAGGAAAGAATAGGTGGACATCAAGAACAGCAGCTACAATGAGATTTATTGTAGGTACCGAGTTGCATGTATGTTTTCCTTGCTAGTTTTTGCATGCATGGGTATGCATGCGGATTTTCCTAGCCTTGCAATTTCTTGGACAGCCATGATATTGTGGGTTTATTTCCATTGATTATTTTCTTGTTGGTTGTCATGATTCCTTTAGTTTTTGGGTTGAGTTATTAGTTCCTGGAAGCCTTGGTTGGACAAATGCAATGGAAGCCTGGTGGGCAACTGTGGGTTGAGTTACTAGTCCTAGAAGCCTTGGTTGGAAAAATGCTCTGGAAGCCCTAGGTGGGTTGAGTTACTAGTCCTGAAAGCCCTAGTTGGACAATTTATCTAGAAGCCCTTTAACAGTTGGGGTTGAGTTACTAGTCCTGGAAGCCCTGGATGGAAAAAAAGCTCTAGAGTAGCTTAGATATAGACCAATATGTGATTGTTCTGATGTTCGACCATGAGGTGGAATTATTGGTTGAGGGTTGAGGGTGTTTGGCCTCTGGAAGCCCTGGATTGATTGTGATTTATGTGTTTGATTAAGTCCCATATTTATGCTTGCAATATGGTGCGGGGGTGATTGGCTGAAGTGAGACTTGGCTCAGCCAATATATGGTCGGGTGGAACATGGAAGTCCCGTCTACGGTTGGTTTTTACATTCAATAATGAAGAGATCATTTCTCTAGTATTCGGTATGCAAATATATTACTTTATGTATGGATTTCATTGCTATTGTATTCATGGGATTTCTGTTGTTAATTTTATGGTTATGAGCATGTATTTGATCAGTGATGATGTATGGCTCTATTCATGTTTTTTCCTGTAAATGAATATCCCATGTATCTATCGTAAAATTGATTGTATGATAGCTTATGATGTAGGGGTTCAATGCTTATTAGCCATTCTCACACTTGTAAGAGACTCCTTTGTTTAAATCTGTTGTTTATACCTGTAGATGCTATGTTTGTGACATGTTTGACGAAATGCCTCTCATGGCTAGGTGGGTTTGGATGAGTTCTGGTTGATGTGATTGCTTCCATATGTTTTTTTTCATGTTATTTATGCTCTCCTAAAGTTACCGGAAGTTTTGGGCAGTGACCTGGCTCAGGGGCTTAAAATGTGGCACATATCCTAGAGCTACAGGCAGAAAATTTGTTGTTTATGCCTTAGCCACTACCTTGACAAGTCTAGCCCGTGACTATAGGGTCTATAACTGCTACCTTTCCCTTATAATCTCGCAACTCAGCCTCAAAGGGGCCCTTAAGGAAAAGGGCCCTAGAAGGTTGGGTTACCTCCTGGGGATGTCGATGATGTAGTGTAAGGTGTTTTTTTTGTGTTTCCGTCAATTCCACTTCCTTAAGGTCATCTAGGATCTTGAATATCATATTAGTAGCCTCTCATCACATGTTTACCCTAGTTTTTTGGTTACTTGGGTATATGTGGGAAGAGGATGTTACATAGTGGTATCAGAGCATGGTTCAACTTTCATACTTGATGGGTGGTGTGTTGTTCATGATTTTATATTGATTTCTTATGTGTTTTCATACCTATGTTGTATGTGTTTGTTGCGCCCATGTTGTGTTGGCCATGGTGGCAGTGGTGTTTCCATGGAGGTGGTTGTGGTTGTGGTGTCACTTTCAACATGCGGTCATGTGTGTATGATGTATTGTGTGTTATTATTGTTTATGTATTGTGTGTGCACACTTGTATACATATGGTTACATATTGTATGTGCATCACTTGTTTATGGTAGGTCACATATGGGTCATGTTGTGTGTGTCCGTGTATGATTTCTTGAGTGATGTTATGTGTTTAACATGCATTGGTCCTTCATGCTGGGTTGGATGTTTCTTATGTTGTGTTTCGTTCATGCTTCTGGTTGTGTGGGGCCAAGCTTGCATTGGTGTGCATTTGGTATGCTTATGCATGGATGACTGGACCCCAACTAGAATCCTAATTATGCGCTAGTATACCATGTTAGATATCATTTTTGGGATTCAACTGCGTTAATTAATTCATTCATCTATGACCATTTCCATGATAGGTAGTCGTAACTGACTAATTTCCCATGATTTTTGAATATTCCACTAAGAACTCATTGCATCGGGTGATGCTCACAGGGGTGGAGAAGTGGGATTGAAACTAGTGAAATGAATCACATAGCACCAATCATCACTTCCAAGGCTTGCACATGGTAACCAAGACTTCCTGGGAGGTCACCCATCCTAGAACACCTCTGGCTCAAGCGCGCTTAACTATGAAGTTTTCCCCACAATCAAGCCAACTTAGCCTGCCACCCCGTTTGCAAAACCTTAGCAAGTATTGTGCCTCATGAACCATTCAAGTAGAGCTCCCTTTACTCTTTGTATTTAAGTATGAGTGGTTTCTGTGGTGCATTATATTAGATATCATTTTTTGGATTCAACTGGGTTAAGTAAGTCATTCATCTATGACCATTTTGACGAGAGGTAGTCATAACTAACTAATTTCCCATGATTTTTTAATAGTCCACTTAGCACTCATTGCATCGGGTGATGCTCACAGGGGTGAATAAGTGGGATTGAAACTATTGAAATGAATCACATAGCGTCAATCATCACTATTCAAAAATCATGGGAAATGAGTCAGTTATGACTACCTCTCATGGAAATTGTCATAGATGAATGACTTACTTAACGCAGTTGAATCCAAAAAATTATATCTAACATAATGCACTGCAGAAAACCCTCATACTTAAGTATACCACGTGTTATGAGTTTATATGTTGATTATGATTATATCTATACATGTATCACATTTATTGGTTGATCTTGCAGGAAGTATCCTTCCCAAATTACACTGAGGTACATTGATTTATTATGAATTGGTTTTTCTGACATATTTCACATTGCAGGAAGAATTCAAAGATGAATAGCAGAATGGTAGACTACATAGATTCTCCATATGATTCATATGAGCAACATGGTATGGGGCAGTCCCCTGATTTGGAAGATACATTAAGAAGTGTAAAGGAATAGATAAGCAGTTGCAAGGCAGACAATGATAACTTATACAGGCACAGGAAAAACAAGCAGAGGTTAATGCAGCCATCCTTCAAATTTTGTTAGTTTTGCAGAAATAGGGGATACTTAGGATCATCTATGGGTAGGAGGATGGGACCAATGGAGCATATGGAAATAGATCTCCTGGTGGTTACAAGTCAGATAGGGATGACACGGTTAAAGATGGAAAATTTTTGGACACTACGAATAGGAGAGGTGATAGACACAGGTATCGTTCTAGTTCTGGTTCAGATAGGCGTCATGATAGTCATTGATATCATCCTTACAGGATGAATGTTAGGGGCTATTTGCTGAAATATTTTAAAAAGGAAAAAACACCTACATTTGATGGAGAGATGAAGAAACCACAGGATGCAGAGGCATGGTTTCTTGGCATGAATAATTATTTAGATTGCATGATTACTCAGAAAATATGAAAGCTAGGATAACTACATTCAACCTTAGAGGTAGAACAGACATTTGGTGGCAAAACATGGAGAAAATCAGAGATATTTCTGAGGATAATTTGACTTGGAGTGAGTTCGAAAGGATATTATAAAATAAGTATCTATAGATTAATACTACGATGATAGGGAAAAGGAGTTTTATGAGTTGAAGATGGGTTCCATGAAAGATGAGGAATATACTAGCAGGTTCTTGGAGTTATTGAGGTATGTGCCTTACCTCAAGGAGGAGAAGGCCAAGATTCAGATATTTATTAGTGGGTTTCCGATTGCATTTAGAGATAGGATTGATTTTTATGAGCCCATATCATTGGAGGAGGCCATTTGAAAACTCAAGCATTGTTATGAAAAATCGAAGCGTGGATAAGAAACTAATCCAAATTGGAGAGGTAATGA
Source organism: Pinus albicaulis (assembly GCA_034641835.2). Classification (NCBI taxonomy): domain Eukaryota; kingdom Viridiplantae; phylum Streptophyta; class Pinopsida; order Pinales; family Pinaceae; genus Pinus; species Pinus albicaulis. The sequence goes on along the minus strand of CM076582.1, from coordinate 1,303,182,933 downwards.
TAAAAACGAAGGAAAATTGGACAAGAAGTGAGCAAGGCCTCAAGACACAGGGAACAAGGAGGATGTTTCCCCACCTAATAATTTCAATAATTCAAACACTGTATGGGCTTCCAACCCTCATCCTTATTCCCATGAATTCAAAAACAAGACAATGAGAAAAAGAGATCCATACGTATTATCATAAATTAGAGAGAGAAATCTTACAACTGGATGCCTTGATGTTGTACAGATTCCTCCCGAGGTATGAGAAATCGTTCTCCTTCAGTCTGATAAGCCTTCCTCTCTAGAATTACCAGCATGAAGTCATGGGCACAAAGGTGTGATCTTTAATGTGTCAACAATAACTCACTAGTTTATAAAGTATGTACTCTATGAACTCTCTCCAGCTTAGAAACTATACAGATCAGTTTCTATTCAGATGCATTAAGAGAGGGATGGATTCCTCCCATGAAGGGATTTTAGTTCCTTGGACCAATGGATAAGCTCCATGAGTGGAGGGATAAAGCTTGAACTGGCATGACTCTATAGGCTTCCAATTGGGAGAATATTCGACCAACTAGGCTTCTAGAAGTTACTCTTTCTTTTTACTTACTTTTCACGGGGGTGCACAAGTTTTAGTGGCGATCAGAGTGGCAATCGTCGCGGCTAATGGAAGGATCATTAGTGCATGCACAAGTAAATGCTAGTAAAATTATGCAGACAGACTTTTAAGGGTTTTACAAAGCTTTTCTCCAATTTCCAAGACTTGATTCATGAGCATGAGTGTTTTTTACCTCTAAGGGAACATGATATGGATGGTGATAGACCCATATGAATAGTTTAATCTCATGGTGACAAAATGACGTGTAACAGGATGGCTATTCATAAGAATATTATTCCTATGGGAAGATTGTCTAGGACAGTAGTAGACATTAAACGAGTGCACGCAATGGAAGATTTTGAAGTTATTGAGATTGTAGATTATAGAAATCCATATACAGCGCTGCTTGGGTTGGATTGGGATTTTTATATTGATGCAATAGTTGATCTAAAGAGGAGAAATATGGTGTTTGAACAAGGAAATCTGAGGGTGATTGTTCCTCTAGACCCAACAGAAGGAGCACGGTACACAGGGCCTGTTCGGGATGAATATTGTGATGGGGATATCAATAATATCTATAAGCTGACCATGAAGAACGAATATTGGATAAACCATACTACAGATGGAAGACTGAGCTGGGAGAAGGACAATTCATGCATTTCATATTGTAATGAATAAATGGAGAATTTGAAGAATAGGTTGCATGAATTGTCTACAAGGATATGTAACAACATTATAAGATCACTTCATTGCATCACTACAGAGGTATGTAATTTTCCTTACTATGATGGGTTAGGAAATTTCAATTTGTTCCTTGTGAATTTGAAAGCACATTACCCAAAAAAAAGGTTTCAAGCCTTGGATGTAGCGCTAAGAAGCACACCTGCTAGATGGTGGGTTGCGCATAAGGGAAATATTGGAAGTTGTAGAGAATATCGCATATTTATGAAGATTAGATTTGTTCGAGTAAATACTAGACTTGAAGTGAAATATAATGGCAAGGATGACCCTAGAGGAAATATTTTCCAATGGACTATGATGTGGGGCAAAGGTCTAGCACCAAAATGGGTACTTACATTCATTCACATTAGAAGGGATACTGATAAATTGGTACCTTGAAAGTGAGCTGCGACATGGCACAACAAATTGGGAAGACTTTGTTGAGGGATTATTAATGACTTTTAGTTTTGAAGATGACTATCAGTACATAAATGAAGCTCTTAAAGCAGTCTGAGAAAATATTTTCAAGACTACAACTATGCCAACCTGGACACAGCCTTCTTGGGCCGCGTAGTTGGAACTTGCAATAGAATGTTATAATATGACAGCAGAAGAAGATGAGGAAGATCCGCGCAATATTAATATTCCATATTCAGAAGGACAATGTGAGGTTACTGGACTAGAACTTGAGATACTTGACATAGCACAGTCGGTGAAGAAGTAGAAAGTGAATATAGGGACAGAAGAGGATCTAAAGTTTGTGCTAATTGGAGATTATTGGGATGCAGATATAGTCAGCAAGGTTGCAGATCTGTTGCATGAATATCAAGAGATATTTCCCACTAAGTTCTCTGAACTAAAGGGAATAGTAGGAGACCTTGGAGTTATGAGGATCAATTTGAAGATAGATGTGAAGCCTATAAAACATTAACCATATATATTGAACCCCAAATATAAGAAAAAAGTGAAGGAAGAATTGGACAAGATGCTTAAGGCTAGAATAATTGAACCTGTGGAGGAATTTGAATGGCTCAGTCCTATGGTTGTCTAGGAGAAGAAGCAAAAAGGTGAAATTAGAATTTTTTTTATTTGAGGAAGTTAAATGATGCATGTGTGCATGACCCATTCCCTACACCTTTTACTAATGAAGCGTTGGATAATGTTGGAGAGAAGGATGCCTACTCTTTTACAAATGGATTTTCAGGGTACCATTAGATTATAATTGCACCAAAAGACAGGAGTAACACAAATTTTTCCACTTAATGGGGATCTTTTCAGTATACAGTCATGCATTTTGGATTGAGTAATTCTCCTGCAATATTATCTCAAGTAGTAGTCGCATATTTGAAGGAGTATATACACAAGTTCTTGGAGGTTTATTTTGATGATTGGATAGTCTTTCGACTATTGAAGAAACATGTTGCGAACCTAAGGATGACATTGGATACATGAAAGCAGTATCAAATATCTTTGAACTTGAAGAAATGCATCTTTTTTGTACCTTTTGGTATACTATTTAGGATGTCACTTATTTCTATAATGAAGAGTGCCAAAAGAGCCTTGACATACTAAAGGAGAAGATGGTAACTTCTCCAATTCTAGTTTTTTCAGGCTGGAAGAAGGAGTTTCATGTTCTTGTTGATACATATTGCATAGCATTAGTTTCAGCACTAGTACATCCAAGTGATGGAGATATTGATCACTCCATGGATTGTGCAAGTAGGAATTTGTCCAAGGTAGAAAAAAATTATTCTAGAATAGAGCACGAAGGATTGGCTATGGTATATGCACTGCATAAATTCGGGCATTACTTATTAGTAATGCACTTCAAGATGTTCACAAATAAATTCACGCTAAATTATTTGGTGAACAAACCTATTATGGGAGGGAATATTTGTATATGGTTGTTGTTGTTTTAGGAGTATGATTTTGAACTTGTAGTTAATCCAAGGACGTTGAACATTGGACCTGATCATTTGTCAAGGATTGAGACAGGAAAAGAACCCATGAGAATTGACTAGAACCTGCTTGATGCGCAATTATTTTTAATAAGGGTTTCAAATGATCACATCGTAGACATTATTTATTTTTTAAATACAACGATGGCACCTGCAGAGTATATTAGGCAGCAGAAAAAGGAGTTGGTAATTAAGGAGGAAAATTTATCTTTGATTATAGTACATCTATATAAAATGGGGCCAAATGAAATACTGCATAGATATGTCTCTGAGCATGAAAGGAAAATTATTTTAGAACAAGCTCATGGCGGAGTTGAAGGAGGCCATTATGTAGGAAAAGCCACTACGTAGAATATTTTGAGAGTTGGATTATGGTGGCCTACATTGCACAAGGATGCAAACGAATATTGTAGATATTGTGATGCTTATCAAAGAACAAGAAGACCATCTAGGAGAGATTAAATTCCCTTGAACCCACAAGTGACATTGCAGACATTTGAGAAATGAGAAATGGACTTTTTTGGACCGATTAATCCACCATGGGAGAAGACTGGCACGAGATATGTCATCACTGCCACAGATTACCTGACTAGATGGGAAAAAGTGAATCCATTGAAGGATTTCACTACAAATACTGCTGCGAATTTCGTATTTGAGTACATTCTATATATATTTGGGTGCCCAAATATTTTGATGAGTGACATAGGGTCACATTTCTTGCATCAAAGCATTGAAGCATTGATTAAGTAATTTCAAATGAATCATCACAAGAGCACACCTTATCGCCCACAGTAAAATGGAAGACTTGAAGCTTTTAGAAACATTTTGGATAATTTTCTAACCAAGGTATGCAATGTCAATATGAATTATTAGGATTTGATAATTCCAGCATTCTTATGGGCATATAGGACAACCTGCAAAATTTGATAGGACAAACACCTTTTAGGGTGGTTTATGGACAAGAATCAATACCTATGGATATATTGTGCCTAGTCAAATAATTGCAACAGCCATGGACATAGTAGATAGTGATTTCATGGAGGAAAGTTTGGAACAGTTTCTTTCTCTTGAGGAAGATAGATTCATTGCAGTATATCATCAGCAAGTACAAAAATCATGGGAAAAAGCCTTGCATGACAAGCATATGAAGCATAAAATATTCAAGGAAGGAGACCTTATGCCGATGTATGATATAAATTTCATAAAGTTCCCAGGAAAGTTCAAGACACATTGGCTTGTCCATACATTTTCAAGAATATATCAGAGGGTGGTGCAGTTCATCTCGTGAAGCTAAATGGTGAATTATTTTCTGGACGAGAAAATGGAAGCAGGTTGAAGATATACAGGGACGATTATGTCCCTGGCACTTTGAATTGACTATAAGAACGGAGAACATTCTTAGTGCTAAAAGCAGTTGTAAGAGAGCATGGGACTATAAAACTCTAAGACAGAAGGGCTTCACCGAAGAAAAATTATTGCGTGGTATTCGGGAAGATAGCGAAATTAGAAGAGACTGCGACAAAGGAGGACTAACTGCGACCTGAAGCAAGGTCCATAAAATTTCACCTGAAATATGATCGTTGGAGGTGAAACAGTTGATTTGACAGGAAAAATTTCGTTAAAAGGAGTGGGGAAAGCGTGTTTAATGAGCACAGCTAGGAAAATCTGCCGCAAAATATGCATTAATGAGATGAATTTGAAGAGTATCATGCAGTTCTAAATTCAAATTGGTTATAAATATTTCATCTCGCTCCACATTCAGACACTTTTCTTGCTGAGAAGTTGATTTTTTGTTTCTTTCCTAAGTAAGAGTGAGCGATTCGCTACACGTCAATAAAGAGTTTCGAGGAGCTTGAGCAGTAATTTCTCAGAAGAAGGATAGGATACATCTTGACTGTTACACAATTGTTGCTTGTGACAAGACCAAGGTTGCCCAGGAAGTATTTTGCTGCAGGAGAAGTGAAAACGAAGAAGACGAATAATCCCACTGTGAGATAGTCGCCTCATAATAATATCACTAAGGAACAATGGACTAAGGAGAGGTTGGATAAGCAAAAGCATCCATGGGATATTGAAGAATTTGAAGAAGAAGTTATGGTCGGTGTGGAAAAACATGTGGAACTTATCTCTAGGTTACCACCATATCTGCCGCCAAGGAAGTCGACTGCCAAAGAAACAAAGGACCCAGACACTGCCAAATTCCAAATATTTACACCGTTGCTACCAGAGGACGTACCATTTGAAGGAAAATTGTTTGCGAAGGTTCTGCAATTATGGATGGAGAATTTGGATTTCGGTGACACGAGCAAGTATCCCCAGTTCGAGGATAGAAAATATTTATGTGCAATCTATTATGAAGAAACCAGAGTGACAAGGTTCGAGCCACCTAGGTTGGCAGAAGGAATTTAGCGAACAGAGCTGCTGAATATGCTTTATGTTCTCCATTTCGAGTGTAGAAACATCAGCACCATCTATGTGTGCCAACTGTTGACCTTAGTGCATGACGAATGTCTTTGGTTGGGTGAGAGAATCCCCATTGACGAGATGCTTATCTGCGGATAACTGTACTTCCATGCAGAGGATTGAACCCCATTGACGAGTTTTTCGGGAAAAATCAGGATAAGGTGGTTGCAGATCAGATGAAGAAGGAATATGGCCTAATAAATAAATATTGGGGATACGGTATTAGCTCAATTATTGATCAGTTTTGCGCTTCACCACACACATTTCGGCTGCAAATATTATGCGAAAGTGTCGAGTAGAGAAGGTGTCAGCACTAGTTGTGTCTTTGGCTGTGAAGTGCAGCAAAGGAGTCCAATATAACTGAGTTGGCTATTTTTTTAAGTAGTTTCTGGATGATTTTCGAGAAGCCCAAGAGGATGGCAAGAAATTCCACTACGTGTGGTCATTGATCTTAATAGCACTGATGGCATGGAAAGAGCCCGACAAGTCCCAGTTCCCCACTATGGACCCCGATGTCTACGAAGCTACAAGGTATGCATCGTTATGTTTTTCTAAGGAGCCGGCCCAGGCAACAAAGAAAAAGTTATTCTAGGTCTCAATAGATATGATTTTGAGCATGGTGGTGAGCCATAAGTCGAGGCTATCACCCATTCTGTTTTAATAATATCGTGTGATTGCATATTTTAAAGTAGATTTTCATTGATTTTACATACTTGCATCATGGATTCTGAATAAGAATGGCATGAGCTTGCATATTTGGTCACAGAGGAGGATCTTGCACTGATTCTACATAGATGCTTGAGTAATTGATTGACTCCCCCAGAAACAGGAAAGGACGGAACCAGTGGGAAAGCTACCATTGCGAAGAAAGGCACGAAGAAGACTCTAAGGAAAGAAACTGAGTAGGAAATCGAACCCAAAACTGAGAAGGATAGAGAACAAACTTTGGAAGATAATCAGGGTGGCAAGGATCCCCTAGCCAATATAGCAATGAAAATAGACCCCCAGTTTATTGTCAGGAGGCGAAAAATACCTACTATGAGAGGTCTGTGCAAGAAGCATAAGTCTGATCGATCAGTAGCAGCAGAGTCGATGGTCCTTACTAAAGGGGACCTCGACGAGATTGGTAAAAAATTCTAGCATGTCACTGAGGACATCTGGGGCCACATAGAATATTGGTACAAGGTCTTTTTAACGAAGGTCTATGATGAGCTCCATCATTAGACATATTTGGAGGGGTTAATGGTCACCTTTTTTCCTTCTTAGATATTTTTTTCTTGAATTTTTATTATTATTTGGTTTTATGATGCTAGTATAGGTGGTGATTAAGGCTAACATACTCAGAGTGCCTAATATGAGGTTGAGTGTAGAAAATCATGAGTTATTAAGCATTTTTATAAGGATTTTATCATAAAGACTTGGAGGAGTGAACTCAATCTTTTTTTACTTGGAGTCAAGTGGACTCAATCACCCCAAAGATTCTCTCCAGCAATTTGAGTTCTAGAGGCAGCCAAGCAACTCAAAGAGGAGTGAACTCAATCTTTGTTTACTTGGAGTCAAGTAGACTCAATCACCCCAAATATTCTCTCCGGCAATTCGAGTTCCAAAGGCATCCAAGTAACTTAAAGAGGAGTGCACTCGATCTTTTTTTACTCAGAGTCAAGTGGAATCAATCACTATTTTATAGGGAACTGTTGGTAGCTGCCCTGTAGAATAAATAGAGTAGAGATAGGGCTAGGAAGGGATTCTGGTCGATTCTAGTTGGAACTTTGTTGCAAGCTATTGAGATTTTTATTATTTTACTCAATGATAAAACTTTCAAAAATGTATGAGGTTATTCTTTTATGAAATGATCAGACTGATTTCATTTTACTGATTTATGTTTCAGAGAGATAGGCTCATGGGTTAGGGCCCAATCCATGTGCCTCAACCTCTCTGTTGTATTTTTTCTCTGCTTTCTCTCATTCAATTAGTTATGCTTCTGATAGTTTCATTGATGTTTAGTTTTTCTTTCAGTGTGCTTATGTAGTTTTTCATTTTCTTATGCGAGTAATATAATAGAGGAAAACCAAAAGTTGTGGATCATGACCCCCTTCTCATATTTTTCAATAGGGCTCGAGGAGGGCGAACCTTTCCATAGACCCAAAAACTAATTTATGTTCACTATTTCTAAGATTAAAAGTAGAGTGCATTACCATTTTCATCCTTACTTTTTGTATTTCATTTTCACGCATTTGCCTGTTTTTCATGGATAGACCAACAGATTTTTTTGCAGGAATTAGTGATAAAGCCCTAGAGCAGCTCCGTGGTGCTCCCCACTTCATTTTCTATCTGTGTACTCACAACCTGAGCATTTTTGTTACACCCTCCATTCCCTCTTTTTCTCCGCTTATTCTAACTGTTTCACCCACCTTTTCCCCCTAAAAGCACTTAAACCCTACATCCCGCCTTATTCCTTTGTTTCTATTGGTTACGGTTTCCTTACTCATTTTAATGCAAAAATTCTTGAAAACCCATCAAATTTTGACCTGTGCCTTTCCTCCTCGAACTTCCCGCTACCGTACATCGCAAATCGTAGTGTTTAGTTTCTTCCTTTAACACTTACTTCTCTCATCTGCCAATTGTAATATTGTGATATCGCACTTCATACCTTTTCCCTTTTTCTTTTAAGAATTACTTCTATCCCTCCAACTTTGTGATATTTCGATTTCAATATCGCACTTCACACATCGCAACTTTTACCACATCGCAAATCGCTCATCGCAACTTTTCCCTTTTCTTTTAATACTTACCGCACCTATCTGCCGATTGTGATATTGTGATCGCGCTCCACCACCGGTCCCACCACCACATCACCCATCACAAATCACAATGTTTATCCCCGTCTCATTTCGCACTTCCTATTGTTTAGTTTATTTCCTTTAACACTTACTGCTCCTTTCCGCCGATTGTGATATGATCAAAGCGCTCTGCCACCTGTCCTACTGCGACGTCATCTGACTTATCGCATTTCGCACGTTGCAGCTTTTATCCCGTCGCACTTCACAACTTTTTCCCCAATGCATCTCCACCATCACAATTTTCAAATTATTCCGCTCCGAATCATTTTTGCACTATAACAAATTTTTAATAAGGTTTAAACCCCTCTTTCCACTTCTAAACCTTGTTTCATGTGTTAAGCCCTCCATTAGCCTCTTTAGCCCTTTTTTTTCCTCCAAGCTACAATTCAGAAATTTTTCAATTAAAATTGTGTCATGGATAGCTTAGCTGCATGGATAGAAGCATGGTAGATAAATCATAGGATAAGTAGAATGAATTTAGTTGTTTATCCAAGTTAAGTGTGGTTTAGAATTAGTTTCATTTCTACCATTTATTTTCAGCATTTTAATTTAGTTTCTTTTTTTCATTTCCTTTATGCACATTAAATTAGTTTCATTCCTGGAATTTCCTTTCTGAAAATTAAGTTTGTTTCCTCTATGGAATTTCCTTCCAGCAATTTACTTTTCAGTTTTTATCATAGTTTAAGAAATAGCACCATTTCGTAAAGCTAAAGAGGATGATCTGAACAGAATGCATCTGATGTGTATATAGCACTGTCACCTCCAAGTTTGTATGAACCCGGGGTTGATAAAGTAAAGTAGGGCAGCCCCTAGGAGTTTCAGCACTCTTGGTGAAATACTAGGGCTCACTACTTTTTGGCGTTGTTTTCAGGGAGGTGTCTAGTAGATATTTTGACTTTGTTTTAGCATTCTTTTATGCTTTCCTTTCTTTTCATTTTATTTTAGAAATATTCAAAAAAATACACAAAGATATGATTTTCATGCCTCGTAAGAGTAGGAATACTTAAAGACAAATCTTCCCTAAGACCCCCACATCACCTCCTAGCCACCCTTCACTCTTCTTCAGTGGCAGTGAGATTGAACCCCATATAGGAGAGCCTTCTGAATATTTTGAGGATCCTATTAGAGAAGAAGAAGAAGACCTTGTTTCAACTGAGGGACCTGCTTCACCTATCTTAACCATGGCTAGGATCCAGAAATCCTTTCCCATAAGAGAGGAAAATAGGGAAAATAAGATGAAGAACATTAGCCCCCAACTCTTCCACACTTTCATGGACTTACCTATGAGGACCTTGACACATTCATGTTTGAATTTTCTATTGTTTGTAGGAATTATGACTACACCTCTGATGATCAAAAGTTGAAGCTATTCCGATCCACCCTTAAGGATGCATCCTTGCGCTGGTTCATGGGTCTACCTGGGGATAGCATCACTACCTGGGCACAGATGGAAGATATCTTCAGCAGCAAATACAAAGACTATTGTAGGTCCAAGGAAACTAAGGATGAGATCTTTAGGATGACTCTAGGGCTGGATGAATCCTTAGAGGACTATGAAGAGAAGTTTCAATTGAACTATAAGAGAGCCAATTGTACTCTTGATCCTAACTCACTTAAACATGTACTTCTCCGAGGGATCTGAGAAGAGATGATAGAAACCCTGAATATTCTATCAGGGGTAGATATCTACCAACAACCCTATGAATCAATCAAAACTGTCTTCCGGAACCATTCTAAAACATTTAGGAAGAAGCAATTGAGCCATTCATATCATCCTCAGCTAGTAAACCAACCATTTCAGTAGTATGTTCCACAACAACCTCAAGGGAACAATCCATCCCAAGGGTGGAGGCCTCAACAAAATCAACCACCTAATCTAATGCCTCCACCCCAACCTCAACCTTAGCTTACTCATGCTGCTCCACCTAGTGATCTAAAAATGGGTTGGATAACTTGTTATGTTTTTCAAGAACCTCCCACTCAGTTAAACAAACAAAAGAACTAGCGTATACTTGAAAATTTGCGGAATTTTATACTTGAAATAGGTGTATGATTTTTAACTATTTAAGTGTCTTAAGTCCATTTTTTCTTGCTGAAATTGAACATGTATAACAGCAATATAATGCAGCAATAAAACATTCACACATAATAGCAAAATTAATCTAGGATTTCACCCGAATACCGTGGGCTATGTCTCCTTTGAGCTTTATCATCTTAAATTGGCTCTTTGGGATTATGGTAAAGTTTATTTTACAAGTTCCACACATAAATCCAATGGATACTGAACTAATCCAAAGGGCTTATAATACCATATATATCCCTGTTATGGTTTTCTTCACTCTGCAAAGAGCTTTAGGCTCCCTTAGACTCGATTCCTTCAGTCAGTGCACTAAGTTACACTGAACTTCTCCTTGTCACTAACTCCTTCATAATTTTGTTTATGTCCCTAAAACCACACCTAATATCTTCATCACACATCATACACCAAATATCGACTGATAATTTTCTCAAAATGAGCAATGCATCGCCAAACTAGGCCTCCTTCCACAGTTGACCCAGGGCTGCCCAAAACTTCCCTGAAGGTTCTCGACCTCTAGAAGTATTAAAATGGCTCTAAAATCCCCTTCATTGGATTAAAAATTTTAAAAATAATCATTATAGACTATTTTTTCACTGAAAATGGCCTCTGGTTGCTCTGGTTTCGCCTCCAACACTTGTCGGCACCCAACACCTGTCGGCACCCCTTGGCACTAGGGTCACTGAAAACTTATATGATCAGTTCTCTACCTATAGAAGTCCTCAAAAGCTTCTAAAACCTCCTTCAATGGATTTATAATGCTTTTTATAGTCATAAATGACTATTGGTTCGCTTCGTATGGTCTCTAGCTACCATGGCTAGGCCCTGAACAGCTGCTAGCAAAAGCTGGCACTGATGGCCCCTGAAACTTTAATGAAGCTTCTTGGCCTTCAAAATTCCTCTATAGGCTCTGAAAACCATCTCATTAGTTTCAAAACATCTGAAATATCCAAAATTGGCTATTTTATATCTGAATAAGGCCTTTATCTCCCCTAGCTAGGCCTCAAATTGTTGCTGCCCCCTAGTGGCCGTAGTGACCCCTTGAACTTAACTGATGAAAAAAACTACTTATAAACTCTCTTATGGCTTTGAAAACTACTCCATTGAGTCTGTAATGTTTTAGATAGTAGAAATTGACTATTGGCACTTCAAAATTGGGCGACTCTAGCTCCAGATAGAGCCAAAACAAGATTTTTCCCAATGTCCCCTACATCAGCTCCACCAAAAATGGAGGGACTGGAGTTAACTCCAGTTAAAAGTGGAAAAATCCCCAAATTTTTGGTGTTCTCCATAACTTCTTCCAAATAAACTGTCAGCATTAAATCTGATCATTTGCATGTGATAACCTCCTGGTTTGATGGTGGGTTTGTGGGTTGGAGGTTACGATTTTAAATAAACCACGCGGAGACTTTTGATGTAATAACCGCATGTGAACACATTCTACTGGTGGTTAGAATAAGGGCTTAAGCCCAAGGTTCTGGTGCTTAGGTTCATGGAGGGGGGCTGGCCCCTCGGGGTTGGCCTCCCAAACCCCCAAACCATAAACAACTTTAATTCAAATGTAATTGCTCTCCTATGTATGGTAAGAACTACCATGTGGCGTGATGGCACGCGTGCGGCCTAGCCGATTAGAGGTCCATGATTTGAACCTCCAGAAATCCAACATAATTTTACTACATGGTCCTGGGGACACGTGGAGGCCTCAAGGTTGGCCATGTGTCACCCTATAATTGGCCTGAATTAAAACATGTGCAGCCCTCAACCATTCACAAGTTTCCACTTGGCATACGTTGATTGGCCATATGGAATATTTTGGGGAATATTCCAAGGAATATTCTAGGAATATTCCCTAGAATATTCTTTTTTTAATTTCCCAAAATTCTAAGTCAAACTTGGTCAAAATCCAGTTTTTGCAGTTTACTATACTTTTCAAACTGCGATAACTTGTTCATATGGTGTCGGTTTTTAGAACCATTTGTGGCACCATAATCAGGAAGATGATATCTATCCGGTCACTCAAGTTCAACACACTTCTGAACACTTTGAATTTTGAGCTATCACTCTGGTCCATGATCCAGTTCTGATCACACCTCCACATTAGAAATCTTTTGGACCCCAAAATACTGATATACTGATCTGTACAGTAGATGAGAGTACAACACCTTCTTCTTGTCATCCTCCAAACACTTGCCTTGCATGGCTAGTGCCTTTGAACCACAACTTGAAGGTAGTTAACAATTCCCTTCTTGGATGCGCTTGTCCTCCTTTCAAGAATTGTCTTCCTTGCACTCACTCAGAAATTTCTAGCAAGAAATTTGCAGAAGGTAGCTAAACATCGTTGGCTTGATCATTGATCCAAGGTGGCTCAAACAAACATGAGATTACAGCATATATACATGCATACATAATCAAAATTTTCATATGTACAAATGAGAGTATGTCTTACTGTGTCAAGAAGTTCAACCACTTTTTACCAAGCCACTTCCACGGCGACTTTTTCTGCTGCAAATCTTCTTCATGTGAAACATCCATTCTCACATCAATGATGGAATCCTTGGTTCCACTTTCGCCAGTCTTTCTGTCCTCTTGTTGCATGTGCTTGGAACAATTAGTTGGATGCAATGTCTAATAATGGGAAACAACATGTCCCCTCTTCTGGAAATATGTGCAAGTCTTATGCATCTTCTTTGAAAGTTGCCTTTGCTTCTTCTACTTCCTATATGCCTTCTTCCTCATCTAGCATATCATCATGGTTAAACCGACCACAATATGCACAGCAACTCTTTCTTCCTTTTAAGCATGTATAATTTTCATGCCTTGCATAAACATAATCAACTTGACTATGGGAAGAATTATACCTCTTATGTTGCTTTGCATGTCCATCCTTTTTTCCTTCTTGAGGAGATGAACTAGTAGAGGTTCTAGTTTTCTCTTGCAGACTAACATCATCGTTCTTGTCTTGTAAACTATTTGAACTGGCATGCACGCCATAAGATGCATGTCTACAATATTCTTGCTTCAACAAAGGATTAAATCAATGGAAATAAACTTGGAAACAAACTTGACATGTTTTTATATTAGAACTTGGAACAAAAGTTCTCTTTGAAGTTGCCTCACATGGCTTCATGGCTTTGGAATCTTTGCCATTAGATTGCACATAACCAAGACCAAATTTATTAGGTCATTCCTCAAAAAAAATAGGTTCAACCATGCCTTGTGCATGCTTGCCTAAACCCTTGCCTTCATAGCCCATTTTAAACATTAACTTGGACCCTATACCTCTAGTGTGCTTTTCAAATGAACCAACACATTTTTCTGAAGAGGAAACTGAAGAAAAATTAGAGTGAATTACATTTGTTTCACGCGTGTTCTTGGTTAAAGCCTCTTGGGCTTGATGGAGCTACATCTCCATATCATGAAATATTTGAAGAATTTCTTCCTTCTCTTGCTTCATAGCAAACAATTTCTCACGAAGTTCAGTGCTTTCTCTTCTATCTTCAAACAGAATCTGCACCATGTCCTTCAAAATGTAGAAGTGACTCTTCATTTCTTCATCGAATAATCTTGTGAAGGAAGAGGATTTTGAAACCTCACTTGAAGAATTTTTCATCATGAAAATGAACTAAAAGTAACTTCAACAAATTTCACAAAGCTTTTAGAACAAATGACAAACCTTTTGAACAAAAAGGTTGTAGAGACTCAGCTCTTATTCAAGCAGCCAAACAACAAAAAACTGAAAAAAGGTTTTTTTCTTCAATGATGGCCTTGAGATCCTTTGGGTAAGGAAGATGCCTTCATCCCTTCTTCATTCTTGTCCTCTCCTGGACTTAGCTATCAGTATCTTTCCCTTCACCTCCAGCAAACTCAAACAACAGTCAGTTTTCAAACAGTAAAACAGTCAATATTTTGCACTGTTTAAACACCTTTCAAGTTATACAAGCAAGCTATTTCTATTTCAATCAAGAAACCAAGTGCTCTGATACCAACCTGATCTGAAAATGGTTTGGATAACTTGTTATTTTTTTCAATAACCTCCCACTCAGTTAAACAAATAAAAGATGTAGCTTATACTTGACAATTTGCATAATTTTATACTTGAAATAGGTGTATGATTTTTAATTGTTTAAGTGTCTTAATTCCATTAGTTTTTGATGAAATTAAACATGTATGACATAAACATAATTCAGAAATAAAGCATCCACACATAACAGCAAAATTAATCTAGGAGTTCACCCGAATATCGTGGGCTACGTCTCCTTTGAGCTTTGTCATCTTGACTTGGCTCTTTGGGATTATGGTAAAGTTTCTTTTACAAGTTCCACACTTAACTCCAATGGATACTAAACTGATCCAAAGGATTTATAATACCATCTATATCCCTCTCATGGTTTTCGTCACTCTACAAACAACTTTAGGCTCCCTTAGACTCGATTCCTTTAGTTGGTGCACTAAGCTACACTGAGCTTCTCCTTGGCACTAACTCCATCAAAATTTTGTTTATGTCCTTGAAACCACACCTACTATCTTTAGCACACATCATACACCAAATATCGACTGATCATTTTCTCAAAATGAGCACTGCATCCCCAAACTAGGCCTCCTTCCACAGTTGTCCCAAGGCTGCCCAAAACTTCGCTGAAGTTTCTCGACCTCTATCAGTCTTCAAATGGCCCTAAAAATTTCTTCATTGCATTAAAAATGCCAAAAATAGTTAGGATAGACTATTTTTTCACTGAAAATGGCCTCCAGCTGCTCCAGTTCTGCCTCCAACACCTGTCAGCACCCCTTGGAACTAGGGTCACTGAAAATTTCTTTGATCGGTTCTCGACCTCTATAGGTCCTTAGAATATTTTGAAACCTCCTTGAATGGATTCATAATTCTTTTTATAGTCATAAATGACTATTGGTTTGCTTCATATGGTCTTTAGCTGCCCTGGCTAGGCCCTGAACTTCTGTTAGCAAAAGTTGGCACTGATGGGCCCTGGAACTTTACTGAAGCTTATCGGCCTTCAAAATTTCTCTACAGGCTCTACAAACCATCTTATTAGTTTTATAACATCTGAAATATCAAAAATTGACTATTTAATCTTTGAATAAGGCCTTTATCTCCCCTGGCTAGGCCTTAAACTGTTGCTTCCCCCTGGTGGCTCTAGTGGCCCCTTGAACTTCACTGATGAAAAAACTTGCTTAGAAGCTCTCTTATGTAACTAAAACCTACTCCATTTAGTCTGGAATGTTGGAGATAGTCGAAATTGACTATTGGCACTCCAAAATTGGGTAACTCTATCTCCAAAAAGAGCCAAAACAAGATTTTGCCCAGTGTCCCCTACATCAGCCCCACCAAAAATGGAGGAACTAGAGTTAACTCTAGTTAAAAGTAAAAAAATCTCCAAATTTGGGGTGTGCTCCATAACTTCCACCAAATAAACTGTTAGCATTAAATCTAACCATTTGGATGTGATAACCTCCTGGTTTGATGGCAGGTTTGTGGGCTGGAGGTTATGGTTTTAAATAAACCACACTCGTACTTTTGATGTAACAACCGCATGTGAACACATTCTGCTGGTGGTTAGCGTTAGGTCTTAAGCCCAAGGTTCCGGTACGTGGGCGCATGGAGGGGGGGGTTGGCCTCCCAAACCCCCAAACCATAAATGACTTTAATTCAAATGTAACCGCTCTCCTATGTATGGTAAGAACTACCATGTGGCGTGATGGCACACCGGCGGGCTAGCCAATAGGAGGTCCATTTTTTGAACCTCTGGAACTCCAACATAATTTTACTACATAGTCCTGGGGACATGTGGTGGCCTCAGGGTTGGCCACGTGTCACCCTGTAATTGGCCCAAATTAAAACAAGTGCAGCCCTCAACCATTCACAAGTTGCCACTTCGCATATGCTGCTTGGACCATATAGAATATTTTTTTTTAAATTTCCAAAAATTCCAAGTGAAACTTAGTTAAAGTCTAGCTTTTACAGTTTACTCGACTTTTCAAATTGCGATAACTTCTTCATACGGTGTCGGTTTTTCGAACCATTCACGGCACTGGAATCAGGAAGATGAGATATATCTGATCGCTCAGGTTCAGAACACTTCTGAACACTTTGAATTTTGAGCTATCACTCTGGTCCATGATCCAGTTCTAATCACCTAGGCTACCTATACCTACACAACCCAATCTGAATCCGAACAACAAACAGGCATAGCAGGCTCCGAGTGGAGAAACATCCTATCCAGCTTATGTTGTGGAGATACAAGAGGTTAATCTCAGGTCAAGAAGGGTACTCCCAGAAAACCATCCTCCATCTCCACCTATAGAGGTTGAGGAGTAAAAGGAAGAAGGTGACAGTCAGATCCAACAACCTCTTTTTTTTTGAGCACTTGATCCACCCTATTCAACACACCCCAGAGGAGATTGAAATCCTGGGAGAATTGGAACATTTTTGTGTAAATATACCACTTCTTCATGCCATTAAGGATGTCCCTATCTATAATAGGCTCATCAAAGAAAAGTGCTTCAAAAAACCTGGGAGAATTGGAAAATTTATGTGTAAAGATACCACTTCTCTATGCCATTAAGGATGTCCCTATCTACAATAGGCTCCTCAAATAAAAGTGCTTCAAAAAACCTTGGAGAATTGGAAAATATATGTGTAAAGATATCACTTCTCCATGCCAATAAGGATTCCCCTATCTAAAATAGGCTCATCAAATAAAAGTGCTTCAAATAACCTAGGACAAGGAAGAGAGATACCCCCACCATCAATGTGGTAGGACAACTATCTGACCTAATGCTGGGGAAGGTGATATTTCCAAAGTACATGGACCCTGGTAGTCCAATTGTCGATGTGCATATAAATGGTGTCATAGTCCCCAACACGCTGATTGATATAGGGGTTTCCATCAATGTCATTACCAAGGAAACTATGTTGAAACTTAATCTCCAAGGGACTTTGAGGAAAACTACAACCGTTCTGCAACTTGCAAAATTGGTCCATAGTAACTCCAGAAGGAATTGTTGAGGATGTTATGGTTACCATTGAAACTTGGGAGTATCCTACATATTTCCCGGTCCTACAACCAAAAACCAAGTTTAATGGTTACCCCCTCATCTTAGGAATACCTTGGTAGCCACTGTAGATGCTTATATTAGTTGTCTAGCCAGAAACATGACTGTCAAAAATGGGCCTTTGTCTAAACAGCTAGTGTTATATCCTCCAGCCCAGCCTTCCATTGATCATGATATCCCTATATGGTTGGAAGATGAAGAAGATGATTTATATAACTCTGCCCCTATGTGTACCATAGATGATATTCTTAGGGGGGGAAGCTTGATGAAGATGAACTCATTGACCATGCTGTTATCACCCAAAAAAAATCAAAACATCATTATGTCAACACTATTTTTTATCATGGTCTCAAAATAGGTTTGAATGTCATTTTAGGATTTGGTTAAGGGTAGGTTAGATTTTTTATAAGTTTCAAAGTCATCATTGAATTCAAATAAAGTCTTTTAGAGGTCCATTCCATGATCAAATACTCACATTTTCTATTTAGGAGTCATTCCATAAGGTTTCGGGTTAAATTTTTGCAATTAGCCAAGAATCCTCCGGTTCGTAGCACCGCTAGTTCAAAAAAGTGGATTTGCGCTATGAAAGCACTAATACTTTCGTAGCACAAACTGGAAAAAATACACTGTGGGCGCTATGAAAGCATGGTTTCTTAACCGTCTTGTCAATTAAGCTGAAATCTGTTAGAATCCATTGGGAAATGATAGGATAGTGGTATGGTGAGTCAGTTAGTGATCAGATTCAATGCACTTACCTTTCTCACAGTCATCATCGTCATGATAGGGCATGAGTGAAGCATCATTCAGTTATGAGATAACATCTTAAATTCAAAATCTTGCCTAATTTGGTCATTCTCGTTTTCATTTGCCTCCATACGAGTGTCTAAGCCCTGAAGCAGTCAAGCTAAGCCTGTGGTTGTTCTATACAAAGGCTATCTTCGCCATAATCAAGCGAGGTTGTTCCATATTCTCAAGCGAGGCTGATCATATATTCAAGCGAGGCTATTCGATATTCTCAAGCGAGGCTGATCATATATTCAAGAGAAGCTGACATGTTCTTCTAAGAAGCATGGCAGAGGAAAAGAAATTCCACAGAGGGGGACATTGCTTAAGATATGAGCCTAAAAATATGAAGGCTATAATTGAAGATCAAATAGTGATGGAGGTTTTAGCAAAGCATGTTGTCTCTGGTTTGTGAAAAGCTACAGGGTTGCCACACACAGGTGTCTACATAATTTCCTTACACTTCAGTGGAACAACTACCAAAATTTGGATGTTAAATGTGACAGTCACACCTGATATTATTGCTTCTGTGACATAAATACCAAGGGGGCAGGAGACTTGGTTTAAAGGTTTTAAATTTGATATGGAACCATGCAAGGAATTCATGAAACCTAAGTATGCAGATATGGACCTCAATAATGCAATACCTAGAAGCTGTATCAAAGACACCTATGCAAATTTTTTGTTTAACATTCAAAGATACTTTACATGTGAAGGAAGATACCATAAATTTTATACTTATCATTTCAATCTGCTTCTACATTTCACAGGTATGATATCACTATATTTGCCCTTTTATTTTCATAGGAGCCTTGCCAAAATGGCTGATAAAGTACAAGCCAAATCTGATGGTTGTGAAACATCTTTGTTTCACCATGGTTTGATAAAGTTATTGGTTTTGAATGAGCTTCAAAAAATAAGCAGGGATTGGTCCTCCTTTTTTTTATGAATGGTTTTGAACTGGAAACCCTAACCCCAGTTAGGAACCCTAAAACTAAAGGAACTCCTTCACCACTAGTAGAAGAGTCTAGTCAGCCTTTGGTTGCAAAATCAAAGGGGTTTGTAAAGTTGAAACCAAGGAAACAATTTGAGAAAAGGACAGAGAAGACACAAGTGCTTGTTGCACCAACTCCATCACCTGAAAAACAAAGGTTAAAAAGTGTCAAAGGGAAAAACAAAAACAAGTTACCAGCAAGCAGGAAATCAAGAGAATGAAAAGAAGCCAAGCAGTGGCATCAAAGGGAAAAATAGTTGTTTCAGGTACAGAAGATATCCCAGTGATAAAGGGAAATCTAGATGACATCCTTCATGCAATTGATATAGAAGAGACACCTATCGTGCAAGCTGATTTCATTGGAGTAGATGAACACAAACAGAAAAAGGCTAAGTCAGCAAAGAAACTTGAATTTGAGGGTGAAAATGCAGCCTTTATCTTCCAAGCAAGGAAACCTTTAAGTAGGCATGCTAAGAATCTCAAGGAAGATAGAAAAGAGGTCTAATAAACTATTGAAATAGCCAGAGTCCCTGAAGAGGTGGTTGATCTCTCATCACCAATAGTGGAGCATGCAGCCAGCAGGACAATGGAGGGAAAAGAACACATGACAGAGTGTCAACATCTTGAAGAGAGATTGAGGTTAGAAAACAAATATATTGCAATGATGAGAAAGAGGGATAGAAAGTACAGTATTGAAAAAACATAGTTCAAAAGAATGACGGCACTTTGGGAGGGTCAAACTATTTCTAGGTCTGAAATTCCAAGCAGTGCAGAACAGTTTTTCACATGGACAGTTCTAGCCATCAAGGAAGCCAAATTTGTTAGAGTAATCAATACTCACTTGAGAGCCAGTAATAGAAGACTAAGAGATCAAGTGGAGGACTTGGAGCAGTAGCTGAAATTGACCCAGGATGAGCTAAAAAACAAAGGTGCAGAATGAAAAATCATTAAAAAGTCATAAGCTAAGTCAAGTGAAAAATTAAGAATGAACCTCATGAATATTGTGTTTATCAGTTCATATGACTTTTTTTTTTTGATGAAACCATTGGTATTCTAGAATTTTGGCACATTTTGGTTTAAATTTTGAAGAAATCTAGGCAAAACTACTCACTCAATAGTTTTAGAGCGCAAATAGTGCAAAAAGAATGAAAAGTGCTACGAAACTGCTATAGCAGCTTTTTTCACTCTTTCTCGTAAATTTTTGAAGGGAAAAAGTGTGGATTATGACCTGAAATTGATAGGGAGGTTTTTTTAATTGATAATGAAGATAAATCTGGAAGAAAGAAGCCAAAGTTTTGAAGGTAAAAGGGTTAAAAGGCTATGCTACAAAAAGCGCTACAAAACTTTGATGTTTTGTAGCGCAGGTCTACTTTAGTTATTTTGAACAGTTTGATGGTGGTCTTGGACAGCTAGCACTTAAGAATTTTTTTGGGCAGGTATTACTTTGGTTTATAACAGAAAAAAACCTCGAAGTGATGGGTTCATTATGGTCATAATTTCTCAAGAATACAAAGAATCCTATGCCTAGAAAACAGGGGATAGTTTCCTACTTTGATGGAGATCAGTGTTATGGTCATAAAGTGATGAAGCTTATCATCTGGATTCAACCTTATGGGAATACAATTGGAAAATGATGTAATCTAGTTTAGATAACGTTGTTATGAGTAGAGTTAAGGAGTTTGAGTCTTATTTGTAATAGGATTGTTTCTTAGATTTACAGTTGTCATTTTGTAATAAATACCATGTCATATGGTTAGGCAAGGTGTAAAAGGTTAGGAATTCGATGTATCTAGCTCAGGATAAGGTTATCCTAAAATATGAAGAAGTCAAAATGCCAAGGGTTGGACATTTTTAGAAAAAAGACTATTTTTATTGTAAGTGACTGGTTTCAGTTTAATACCGAGATTTCTACTTAACTAACTTGAGATTCATAAAGAGTTCTAGTGTGTTCTTGTTCCAATTGCATCTTTTTACTATCCTATTGCAGTGGTGTTTTCTTATGTTACTCAGAATTCATCATTGATGCTCTGACTTCCTTCATAGACAAACTAACTGTGTGTTTTATGGTTTCACATGTGTATATCTGGACTAGAACTCTGATATGCCTTGACTTCCATGTTAAGTAGATTGTTTTGTTTTACTGAAGCTATTTAGACTCCATAAGCCCAATGTGCACTTGCTACTGTGATTTACAACCAATATCTATCATTTATCTTATTATTACCCCACATAGAGTTAGCCATCTATATTTCTATCAAAAATCATTAACCCTTGAGAGAGCCCTCTTAGGTTGAGGAGACTAAGCCTCAATCAAAAGATTGGTTTGAAACAGTTACATGAGATTGATTTGGTTGGAGGCCTATCAAGTCTGATTTTGTGATAACATTTTCAAAACCAGTCCTCCACTGACATTCCTCTCGAAACCCTAGTCAAAGAGTCTGAAAGCCAACCATGGGTGGAAGTGCACTCAATTGAGTCAACCTCTGAATCCACCAAGGCGATTGAGTTTGGCCCATCTAGATCTATGAAAATCAACCCAAACCTCTCAAATGAGGAAGAGAAGTAGTATGCCAGCTTTTGAAAGAGAATCTAGATGCATTTTATTGGGATTACAAATACATGAAAGGGGTGCATCTTTCAGTGTGAAAACATCATATTTACATCAAAGAAGGATGCAAGCTTGTAAGACAATCCCAAAGAAGGATGAACCCGACTCTGAAGGACATAGTCAAAAGAAGAGATGCAGAAACTATTGGATGCATGGTTCATATATCCTATATCCAACAGTGAGTGGGTATCTCCTCTTGTCCTAGTCCCAAAGAAGAATGGGAAGTGGCGAATTTGTGTAGATTATCGAGAACTTAACAAAGCCACCAAGAAATACAATTTACCTTTTCCCTTTATAGACCAAGTCCTAGATGGCCTTGTGGGGAAGAAGTTATTTTCCTTCTTAGATGGGTTCAATGGGTACAATCGGATTCAAATCAGCCCTGAAGACTAGGATAAGACTACTTTCACCTTCCCTTGGGGTACCTTCACTTATAGAGTCTTACCCTTTGGGTTGTGCAATTCCCCAGCTACCTTCCAAAGAGTTGTCCTGGGCATCTTTTCTGAGTTAGTCCATGACTCTGTCAAAATCTACATGGATGATTTCACACCATATGGGGATGACTTCCAGGAAGCTCTCTCCAATTTGGGTAAAGTACTAAGAAGGTGTGCTAAGATGCATCTCTCCTTGAGCCCATAAAAGTGTGAATTCCTGAAGAAAGAAGGGGTTGTATAAGGACACTCCATATCCCAAGCAGGAATACAGGTAGACTCGAACAAAATCATTATCATTAAAAGGTACCTGCTCCTCAAAAGAAAAAATATTTACGGAGTTTCTTAGGCTTAGCTGGTTACTATAGAAGGTTCATCAAATATTTCAGCAAGATGGCTTTGAAATTATTTGGGTTATTGGCCAAAGATTCTGAGTTTATATGGTTTGGTCCTTGTCAAGAGCGGCTTTTGATCTCATTAAGGGGAAGTTGACTACTACCCCCATCCTCCGGGGTCCAAATTGGACTCTACCTTTCCACATCCACACCGATGCATCCGACAAAGCTGTAGGGGAAGCATTAGGACAAGTAGAGGAAAAAATCCCTTATGCCATTTATTTCATCAGCAAGAACTTGTCCAAGGATGAACTGAATTATATTGTTACTAAGAAGGAGATGTTAGCCATTGTACATGCTTTGAACAAATCGGGCATTATGTAACTGTATATCAGACCTTTGTTCACACTGACCATGTAGCCATCAAGTATTTAATAGACAAACCAGATGTTAATGCTAGGATAATTATATATTTGTTACTTTTGCAACAATTTGATTTGACTATTGTTGATAAACCTGGAAAGGAGAATGTTGTTTCAGATTTTTGTCCAGGTTAGCTCTCCCTATAGGTGAAGAAGGAATGGTGGATGACCAGCTGCTAGATGAGCATCTCTTTTCTATATCAACACTCTCACCATGGTTTGCTGATATAGCCAACTACTTGGTTTCTTGAAGACTCCCTCCTAATTTTTCATTCAGGGAGAGGAGTGAAATCATCATAAAAAGTGCCCCTTTCACATGGATTGGGGGGAAATTTTCAGGCTAGACCCTAATCAAATTTTAAAGATATGTGTGAGGGAGGAAGAATTTTTTGATATTCTCTCTGCATGTCATGACAACCCATGTGGAGGCCACTTTGCTGCAAAGAGAACTGCTTACAAAGTTTTGCAGGCAAGATATTATTGGCCTACTCTTCACCAAGATTCCAGAATATACACCAGCAGGTGTGACTAGTGCCAAAGGATGGGGAAACCCACACAAAGGGATGAGATTCCTTTACACCCTCAGGTGTCTCCTTAGCCATTTGACAAGTGGGGCATGGACTTTTTTGGACCTATTAATCCACCATCCGGAAAAAAGAAGTATATCATAGTCTGCATTGATTACCTGACAAAGTGGGTTGAAAAAAAAAGCAGTGAAGGTAGCAATCGAGGAGAAAGTAGCAGAATTTATAAGGGAGAATGTGTTTTACAAGTTTGGGTACCCCAGAGAAATATTCACTGATCAGGGAGCACAATTCACCTCTCACCTTATTGAGAATATTTTGAGGAAGCACAAGATTAAGCATAGAACTTCTACTACCCATCACCCTCAGGCGAATGGGCAAGTAAAAGTAACTGAAAGAGATTTAGAGAGCATCCTCACCAAGTTTGTGAGCAACATCAGAAAATATTGGGCAGACATATCAGTAGAAGCTACGTGGGCCTACAACGCTACTTGGAAGACCACAACAGGATTCACTCCTTATGAACTAGTCTATGGTAAGAAGGCTCTACTTTCAGTTGAGTTTGAATTCAATACTTTAATAATGGAAGTTGAATTAAATCTAGATCTATCAAATGCCCAAAAATATAGGTTGCTACAACTAAATGGATTGGATGAGTTCAGAATGCAAGCACTTTTTCACACAGAGGTAGTTCAGATGCAAAGGAAGGTATGGCATGACAAGAACATCAAAAAAAAAAACCTTCCAAGAAGGAGATTGGGCATTTTTGTATGATTCAAGGTTCAAATATTTCAAAGGAAAGTTGATGACAAGATGGTTGGGACCTTACACAATGGAAAAAATATTTTGATAATGGCACGGCTCAAATCATGACCATAGATGAGGAAGGAATCCCCTTGCTTGTCAATGGTCACAGACTTAAAATGTACAAGAATCCTTTTCCAAGGGCAGAGTTCATAAATTCAATAAGCAGAGAGGTGTATGTGATGGGAAACTCCATAGTTTCCCACACCTCCTAAAAAAAGGAAAGAAAAAGAGAGAGAGAGAGAGAGAAAATAAAGATCCATGGGTGAAAACCTCTCTCAGGCACCCAAGGCAAGTTTGTGGGCTGAAAACCTCGATGGAAGAAGCTCACTTTATCTCAAAAAAAGAAGAAGAAAAAATCAAATAAGAGAATAAATATCCATGGGTTAAAACCTCTTTGAGGCACCCAAGGCAATTTTGTGGGTTGAAAACCTTTCTTTCAAAAAAAAAACATTTGCATCTTTGTGCTTTATGTGTTTTCTATTTTGCAGGTTATTAATGGTTTTTAAAAACACAAGGAAGCATTCATATTCTCTCCCCTTCTATTTTACCATCCATCCCATCATTCACTCCATTCATTGAAGCATTCATCTTCTCTCCCCTTCTATTTTACCATCCATCCCATCATTCACTCCATTCATTGAAGCATTCATCTTCTCTCCCCTTCTATTTTACCATCCATCCCATCATTCACTCTATCGATTTCCATAACTTCTTCCATCACCTTCATATCCCATATTCCTCCATTCCTTAGCACAATGTAGCAAACTAAATCAAGCCACAAACTACTACAAACATCAAGAATTTCCTTCAAAAAAAAATTTGTTCATGGACTGCAATGAAAAACAAGAAAGAAAGTTGCATAATGGAATCTAAGGAAGTGATAATTCCACCCATGGCATCTTGAGCACCCCACGCAACATTTACAGTAGAAAGAAACAACAAGAAAAGACTAGCAGCTCACTCAGGAAGCTGCTCACTCAAAAAACAAGAAAATAAGGAAGAACGCAGCATATAAGAGGTTTGTCTCCAAATTCCAGCTCCTACAAATGCCTTGACAACAACAGGTAAACTCGGGTATAGCTTCTCACCCCTAGTTATGCATCCATAATAGCCATAAATAATTAATTTTGTAGACTTAGAGTTTAAGGGTAGAAAGGTGGCCAGTTATATTGCCCACCATCATGAAGTATGACTAGGGAGAATTGCAAAATCACGCCACCTGGGAATGCAAAAGAAAAAAAATTAAAACAAGAGGAGAACGAGGGGAGGAAACATGCAATCCATCATGAATTAATAGAGAGAAGGAAACAACTATCTACAACAGAAACTGGAGCTGAGCCGAGTTATATAAGCGCTCCAAAATTAGTTGCGAAATCTAATAAAAGGATATCCCATCTCATCCAAAACAGTGAATTGAAAATTTTTGAGGGAAAGAGACCGAACGGAGCCCACAGCACAAAAGTATCGAGAGTGGGATGCATATTTGGACAGCATGAAGTAGCAGCAGTAGAACAACATCACCAACAGTCGAGCTAGCTTCTGAAGTATACCGCATATCATACACAGTAGCAAGGGACCAAGGGAATTTTTTCCCCTAGCCTTAGAGAAGAAAGAGAAAAAGAAGAAGAAGAGGAAGAGACAATGGGCCAAGGAAAAATGAAGGAGATGGCAATAGAAGTCATAGAGGTAGTAGAAAGTGAGCAAGAAGCAGACTCACAGCACAACACCACATCTCCTCAAGACAAAGAGGTAGTTTCCACCTTAGCTCCTATGAGCGAAAAGAGAAAAAGGTAGACATGTATTTCAGAGCTGACAAGAGTCAGAGGATAAGTCAGAGAGAGCCAGAAACTCCTCCCACAAGCCTGAGTATCATTGAAGAATCACCAAGGGAGTAGGAAAGGATCGAAGAAATAGTTCTAAAGGAGAAACTGCATAATGCACAGGCAAAGAATGTAGCACTGAAGGATAAATTTCAGCAAAAAGGGCAGCAAGTAGCCACCATAGCAGACTTATGCATAGAAGCCCTTCAGCACAGATTCCCTTCTTAGTCATACATTGTGTACCTCAAGGAGCAATGGCTCCTATTTCAAATCAAAACCCTAGCCTCCCATGGATCTCTACCTTTCCAAGACTGTAGGCAATTCATGGATTTCTACAAGCATGCTAACATTGCTGATCAGGCAAAGATGGCAGAATTTTATGTGAATAACCTTGTGCTGAAAAATCTGGATACTTCGTGTTAGCCCCCCTATGAAATTTTTGACAAGAAAATAGGGGGCTAAATCATTGTTGAGTCTTCAAGGAATTCATTTCCTCTGAAAACACAGTCTCCTTGAAGCCTCCATGTGCCTTTTATCCTTTGATAAATTCCCCTTTGATGGTGTCCATCATAAAGCCTCTCTATCTGTGAAGAAATGCCCAAAGGCCTCCTTTCCCCTTTTATTTTACCCTCATTTAGCCTCTTTTTATCCCTCCTTGTCTCCCCTTCTATTTCCCTTCTTACCCTTCATTTCCCCCTAAAATCCCCTTTAAATTCCCCACCTAACCTTTGTTGGCCATTTTCCTCCCTTACTCCTCTATCGCTTCCCTCCTTCACCTTCAAAATCCATTAAAATGGGTTAAAAACCCACTTCCGACCTTATTAAAAGGCTTAGCCCCTTCCCCTTAACCACTTCCTCACATGTGCCCGTGCGCTGGGACCAAGCGCTTAAGTCCCGAGCGCTAATCGCAATCGGAAGCCGAGCGGGTGCGTATTTCCTTTGTAAACAGCAAAAAGCCCGATGCGATTGTTTATAACGTTAAGTCCTTTGCTTCGTTCTGCATCGTTGATCTGCTTCGATCGAACGGCGGAGCGCCAATCGTAGATCCTCGCCGATCGCAATCGTAACATGTATTGTGCACCCCCCGATTGATCGCATCGCGCTTCGATTGCGATCCTCCGATCTTTCCCCCACCGTTGATCCCTTCCGTAGATCAACGGTCCTGCGCTGATCGCACTGCCCCTCCGATGGTCTTCCCCACCGTTGATCTGGACTCGAGATCAACGGTCAGCGCTCAATCGCAACCCCTGTCCAATCGCAATCGCAACTCACAGCAGTGTCGCCCCGATTGCAGCCCTCCGATCCACTTCTCCACTGTTGATTTCCTCGCCAGATCGGATGGTCCAGCCTTAATCGCACCCTCCGCCCTTTCGCTGATCGCAAGTCCTTCTGTGTCCCCCCCCCGATTAAATCGCAGCCGTCCATCTCTCCCGCAATCTGACGGCCATCGCTCAATCGCATTGCCCCACCTGATCGCAATCGCAATTCCTTTCCTCCATCTCCCGATTTAATCACAGTCGTCCATCTCCCTGTTGATCCTACGGCTCAGCGCTAATCGCATCATCGCCCATCGCCCCTCCTGTTTCTCCCTCTGATTTCATCCCCGCCGTTGATCTGGACCTGAGATCAACGGTTATCGCTCAATCGCTTCCCCATTCTCAATCGCAATCGGAACTTTTTGAATGTGCATTGCGATTGCCTTTCGCTCCGACCTCCGATTGTGATTGCCCGATTTGATCTCCGCCGTTCGTCCTTTCCAGATCTGACGGTTCTGATACAATCGCCCTCCGCCTCTGCTGGGTCCCACTCTTTCATTCATCTCCATCGGGTTTCATGTGTTTTGTATATTGTTTTCCCGTTTCATATATTGCTACGCCGCTCAACCTCCACCGTTGATCTTTGTTCCCAGACCAAGATCTAACGGTCTGCGCTGCACTCCGCCACCATTCCTCCGCCTTCACTGCATTTCCTCCGCCACCACTGCCCGGGTTTTAAACAGGTTTATTTCAAAGTGTGCAGACATCACAGTGAGGTGTTTTCAGCATCGCCAGTAGATCGGCAGAAAGGATCCAAAGGGGTTAACACCTGTTATTGACATAATCAATGTTTAGCCCCCACTTTCAAAGGATTAAGGTTCAGTTTGAAGACTGATGAGTGCACCAGCAAGCCATTACTGCGCTACCTAACAGCAGATTCCGTTCTCTCCAAAGTACACCTTCCCACAGCGTCCTCCATGCTTCTCAAGCCCAGGAAAGTCAATAACACTGACAGAACTTCTCAAGAGATTGTCAAGCAGCATTAAAGAAGCATGGAGGGACCTGCAGATCTTTCAACCAGTTCATTTATTCCAGAGTGGCAACACAGAGCTCCAGACAGTGGAAGGACTCCAAAGAACATCAGAGGCCAAGTTCGGCCTGACAGAGACTCCCAGGCCATACCATGAGTATGCACGACGCTGCAGTTTGCCATTAAACAGAGTGAGGTGTGAACACCTCCGCCACTCTGTCTTAATGAGATTCATTTATTGTATTTCCCACTCCTCGTTGCTTCTCTTCTCCTATAAGAGATCCCCGAGAACATAATGAAAAGGTTGTTGTTGTTGTTGCATTTCAGGGCATTTTGCTATTAGAGGGATTCAGTTTGACTGTTAGAACAGTCGTGGGAGGGAGTAGCAGAGTAGTGGTATGTAATAGGCTGGGAGGAGAAGTCTGGACTATAACAGCCATTGAGCTTATTGTACATGACTGGTTTTGCATCAATTAATCAGAGCACATTTCACAGGATCCTGGTCTATTACTATTGGTGATGTTTTTCTCACTCTTTTATTTACATTTTCATACTGTTTCATGTTCTTCTGGGCTTGCATCAGAATAATGGTATAGGATTCACCCTTGTTAGGTGCCCTATGCTATATGCTCTCCTTGCCTTCAATGTTTTCTGCTTCATGTATATCTAAGAGTAAATTCGTGGAGCTTAACTAGTGCAGCGGATGTTATTGCCTGCTGGCTGATGTATGAGCTTGGGTGTTTACTGCTTGGATGTTTCTTTTTTATCCCTGTCTTTCCCTTGGAGTTGCTAAAGCAGACCTGGAGTTAAATGACCTCTGGTCCGATCTATAAGCAGCCCCTTAGTCTCTTTGAGAGCTGCCTTTGAGTATGTCCAAGCAGGTCTGGAGTTAAATGACCTCTGACCTGATCTATAGACAGAAATTGGGTTGTTCTCCTTCTTTCACTTTCCTTCCTTAATGTTCCACCCCACCATCTAATCTAAAAAGATCCTTTAGTATTAGATGACTTTCCCTTTGGAAGCCTTGGCTAGTGGATGCAAGTAATTTCCTTTCATGACTCCATAGCCCAATGGATGGCACTGTCTTAGCCTATTCTCTTTGCTGAAGCATCCTACTGCTATGTTCCCTTTCTCCCATTACTTTCTCAGCCTATGATCTCCTAACCAACCCAGCAACCCTTCAACCAAATCATTTTAAAACCCCTTGTGCTTCATAACTAGCCTAACATCTCATTTTGAGCTTTATAGATATATCATTCTTAGCTCTATTTGGAGAGATCCCTCTCCGGGTCCAGGAGGGCTATATCCTAGGGCCCAAAACTGGTTCTGATGTTGTCTCATCTTTTGGTCTTGCCAATCTGGCCAAAACATGGGAACCCCAACATAATGGCGACTCCACTGGGGAAGAATCTGAGAGTCAAGGACCGCTTTGCCTCTAGATTGGCTTTTAATTGCTGATGGTGGACAGCAGCCTACTCCAAACAGTCAAATTCATCCACCTGGAAACTCCACACTCCATAATCCTCGAAGACTCCAATGGAGGAAGAACCTGAAAGATGGCCAGACCTCATAGAAGGGTAGAACATACTGGTTGGATTTGGTTTAAAGAGTTTATTGTTTTTGTCTATCACTATGTCCTGTCCTTTTTCAAGCCAAATCGAGTGTAAAAAGATGAAACCCATGATGAGTATGGGAAAGATCTCAGGCCTCATTCTTCAGACCGTGAGCAGACCTATACCCCTGTGAAAAACCTGGTGGAACAAGAAGCTCATGTTGTATCTCCCACTCTTCAAGAAGCTTCAAGCAGCCATGAGCCCATTGTTACACCACCTACACCCACAAAGGTCATAGAAAGATATAAGCCTCTGGTTTTACCTCTTTTCTTCCAACCCCTGCCTGCGGAATTAATAAGCCAGCTGCCTCATTTTGATGGGGAAAATAAAGGGTCCACTGCTGAAGAGCATGTTCAAAACCTTGAGGATTTAATTGAATTGTATGAGATAGAAGAAGATGATGTGTTCATTAGAATGTTTGCCCTGTCATTGCAAGGAAATGTCAAGAATTGGCTCAAAGGCCTTCCAGTGGCAAGCATATTCAGCTTTCATCAGTTTTCTCAAGTGTTCCTAGATAGGTGGGCAGCCCCAAAGAATGCTTTCCTCATCCTAAAAGAATATCAGAATTTGAGAAGGCAGCCAGGGGAGACAGTGCAGAATTTTTCAGCCAGGTTCAATAAGGTATATGATGCAATGCCTTCTGATATAAAACCGCCTCTGGGATGGGCTTTATTGCACTATCCAAGTTCTTTTGACCCCGAGGTGGAATTCCATATAAGGCAAAAAGAGCCTTTGAGCCTGGAGGAAATGCAAGATATAGCAATCACTGTCAAATACAACATAAAGTGCAAGGAAGAGAGATTAAAAGCAGCAAGGAAGGACCGAACAGAGGAAACAGCGCAGATCTCTTTAGAGGACAAGCTGGAAAGACTGATAGATACTGCCAGTTCCTTGCTGAAAGCAAAAGAGCAAGAATATGAGGCTGAAACCAGAGAGGATGATTGGGAAAGAACTGCTCCTCGTCCTCAGAAGAGAAAAATCAGATCTCTACAAGACAGAAGTCGCATGCCAAGCATGCATGAGGAAACAAAGCGTGAAACAGAAAATAAAATTGCAGATTATGTTGAAGAAAGACTCGCTGAGAGTCCTGGAGACTTGATGGGCGAAGATGTTTGTAATTATGATTTTTCCAATGTTGATCTATCTGATGATAATTTTTTCCAAAGGGAAACTGAGCTTGCAGGGACATCTTCAGAAGATTCATGGGAGGAAGATCACGACCATCAACTTCAGGAAAGCGACGAGCTAACGCAGGCTATCTACGATACTGATGGAGAAGGCGTTGAAAGCATGATAGTAGACGAGGATTCACTGAATCTTCTCTCTATTTTATATCCAAACATCAGTTATACTTGCCAAGTGGACAGAAGCCAGCAGCTCTTCAGCGCAGAGGACGAGGAAGAAAGAGATGAAGAAAATCTTGAATGGAATGAATGCTCGGAGCCTTCTCCCGAAGGGATTGAGGTAATCAAAGAAGCCCCCGCTCAAGAATATGTTGATTTTTTCACAGAGTTTAGCCCATTGCAGCAGAACCGACCTGTGGTACTAGAGGACAGCACTGTTGAATATAATGAGCCCTCTAGCTCAGGCTGCGTTGAAGATGAGCGAGATCTCCTTCCCCACAGGCGTCTCGGCCTTGATCCAGAGGAAGAGGAGGTATTCCTGGTTGATGCCCATATGCCAAATACTCCCAACCAGGAAAAGGAGGAGTGTGATTATAAAGGCCTCACTACAGATGCAGTGATTGAAGCTGCCCAGGATGCAGACATCCTATCAGTCATGGTAGGCTTTGAAGAAAAAGGTTTACATCATGAGTTTGTTGATCCTGTGGCAGACTACATGGAGGCCCTGATTGGCTCAGCTCCACAAGCATCAATCCTTTGCAAGAGCCAAATACATCAGAATTGGTCACCGCCGCTGGTGGCCTCAGTTTTGAGGAACCACATGCAGAGCACCCTGTGGTTATCTCTGACAGGCATTCAGTGCTCATATCCTTTTTTGCTATTACTTGACTGGCTGCATTGGCATTATTGTATAACTTAGAACATCAGATGTTTCCAGTTAGGGTAGGGTAGGTATGAAAAGCTCAATAAAGCTCAGTACATGAGCAAGTAGATTAGTTGTTTTCATTTTCTGTTTTAGAATGTAGAGAAGAAACCTGCTAGACAGTCTAATCCTAGTAGGTAGTAGCGTAGGTAGGGAAACATATGAGACCAACAGTCTAATCTGGTCTCATGGAGTAATAAGGGTAGAAGTAGAATAGGTTTATTTTTCCTGTTTGTAAAAATTAATGATGTAAAAGGGTCTGCAAGTCCAAATGCACCCAAGAAGAAAAATGTTAGGACTATAGTGTGGGTAGGTAGTTGTGTGGGAGAATTTTACTGCTGATATGTTGTCTTCATAGCTTGTGGCAGCAGATCAGAGAAAGAGATGGATGTTTCAAGCAGCAGGCACCTGGCCTACACCAAGAGATCAATTTCTGAATTCTTGACTCCTCCAAGGAGAAGCCATCCCCATGTGGAGCCACTGTTAGCCCCCCTATGAAATTTTTGACAAGAAAATAGGGGGCTAAATCATTGTTGAGTCTTCAAGGAATTCATTTCCTCTGAAAACACAGTCTCCTTGAAGCCTCCATGTGCCTTTTATCCTTTGATAAATTCCCCTTTGCTAGTGTCCATCATAAAGCCTCTCTATTTGTGAAGAAATGCCCAAAGGCCTCCTTTCCCCTTTTATTTTACCCTCATTTAGCCTCTTTTTATCCCTCCTTGTCTCCCCTTCTATTTCCCTTCTTACCCTTCATTTCCCCCTAAAATCCCCTTTAATTTCCCCCCCTAACCTTTGTTGGCCATTTTCCTCCCTTACTCCTCTATCGCTCCCCTCCTTCACCTTCAAAATCCATTAAAATGGGTTAAAAACCCACTTCCGACCTTATTAAAAGGCTTAGCCCCTTCCCCTTAACCACTTTCCCACATGTGCCCGTGCGCTGGGACCAAGCGCTTAAGTCCCGAGCGCTAATCGCAATCAGAAGCCGAGCGGGTGCGTATTTCCTTTGTAAACAGCAAAAAGCCCCGATGTGATCGTTTATAATGTTAAGTCCTCCGCTTCGTTCTGCACCGTTGATCTGCTTCGATCGAACGGCGGAGTGCCAATCGCAGATCCTCGCCGATCGCAATCGCAACATGTATTGTGCACCCCCCGATTGATCGCATCGCGCTCCGATTGCGATCCTCCGATCTTTCCCCCACCGTTGATCCCTCCCACAGATCAACGGTCCTGCACTGATCGCACTGCCCCTCCGATGGTCTTCCCCACCATTGATCTGGACTCGAGATCAACGGTCAGTGCTCAATCACAACCCCTGTCCGATCACAATCGCAACTCATAGCAGTGCCGCCCCGATTGCAGCCCTCTGATCCACTTCTCCACCGTTGATTTCCCTGCCAGATCGGATGGTCCAGCCTTAATCGCACCCTCCGCCCGATCTCTGATCGCAAGTCCTTATGTCTCCCCCCCGATTAAATCGCAGCCGTCCATCTCTCCCGCGATCTGACGGCCATCGCTCAATCGCATTGCCCCGCCCGATCGTAATCGCAAGTCCTTTCCTCCGTCTCCCGATTTAATCGCAACAGTCCATCTCCCTGCTGATCCTACGGCTCAGCGCTAATCGCATCATCGCCTATCGCCCCTCCCGTTTCTCCCTCCGATTTCATCCCCGTCGTTGATCTGGACCCGAGATCAACGGTTATCACTCAATCACTTCCCCATTCTCAATCGCAATCGGAACTTTTTGAATGTGCATTGCGATTGACTTTCGCTCCGACCTCCGATTGCGATTGCCCGATTTGATCTCCGCTATCCGTCCTTTCCAGATCTGATGGTTCTGATCCAATCGCCCTCCGCCTCTGCTGGGTCCCACTCTTTCATTCATCTCCGTCGGGTTTCATGTGTTTTGTATATTGTTTGCCCGTTTCACATATTGCTACGCCGCTCAACCTCCACTGTTGATCTTTGTTCCCAGACCAAGATCTAACGATCTGCGCTGCACTCCGCCACCATTCCTCCGCCACCACTACCCGGGTTTTAAACAGGTTTATTTCAAAGTGTGCAGACATCACAGTGAGGTGTTTTCAGCATCGCCAGCAGATCAGCAGAAAGGATCCAAAGGGGTTAACACCTGTTATTGACATAATCAATGTTTAGCCCCCACTTTCAAAGGATTAAGGTTCAGTTTGAAGACTGATGAGTGCACCAGCAAGCCATTACTGCGCTACCTAACAGCAGAGTCCGTTCTCTCCAGAGTACACCTTCCCACAGCGTCCTCCATGCTTCTCGAGCCCAGGAAAGTCAAGAACACTGACAGAACTTCTCAAGAGACTGTCAAGCAGCATTAAAGAAGCATGGAGGGACCTGCAGATCTTTCAACCAGTTCATTTATTCCAGAGTGGCAGCACAGAGCTCCAGACAGTCGAAGGACTCCAAAGAACATCAGAGGCCAAGTTCGGCCTGACAGAGACTCCCAGGCCATACCATGAGTATGCGCGGTGCTGCAGTTTGCCATTAAACAGAGTGAGGCGTGAACACCTCCGCCACTCTATCTTAATGAGATTCATTTATTGTATTTCCCACTCCTCGTTGCTTCTCTTCTCCTATAAGAGATCCCCGAGAACATATTGAAAAGGTTGTTGTTGTTGTTGCATTGTTGGGCATTTTGCTGTTAGAGGGATTCAGTTTGACTGTTAGAAAAGTCGTGGGAGGGAGTAGCAGAGTAGTGGTATGTAATAGGCTCGGAGGAGAAGTCTGGACTGTAACAACCATTGAGCTTATTGTACATGACTGGTTTTGCATCAATTAATCAGAGCACATTTCACAGGATCCTGGTCTATTACTATTGGTGATGTTTTTCTCACTCTGTTATTTACATTTTCATACTATTTCATGTTCTTCTGGGCTTGCATCAGAATAATGGTATAGGATTCACCCTTGTTAGGTGCCCTATGCTATCTGCTCTCCTTGCCTTCAATGTTTTCTGCTTCATGTATATCTAAGAGTAAATTCGTGGAGCTTAACCAGTGCAGCGGATGTTATTTCCTGCTGGCTGATGTATGAGCTTGGGTGTTTGCTGCTTGGATGTTTCTTTGTTATCCCTGTCTTTCCCTTGGAGTTGCTAAAGCAGACCTGGAGTTAAATGACCTCTGGTCCGATCTATAAGCAGCCCCTTAGTCTCTTTGAGAGCTGCCTTTGAGTATGTCCAAGCAGGTCTGGAGTTAAATGACCTCTGACCTGATCTATAGACAGAAATTGGGTTGTTCTCCTTCTTTCACTTTCCTTCCTTAATGTTCCACCCCACCATCTAATCTAAAAATATCCTTTAGTATTAGATGACTTGCCCTTTGGAAGCCTTGGCTAGTGGATGCAAGTAATTTCCTTTCATGACTCCGTAGCCCAATGGATGGCACTATCTTAGCCTATTCTCTTTGCTGAAGCATCCTACTGCTATGTTCCCTTTCTCCCATTACTTTCTCAGCCTATGATCTCCTAACCAACCCAGCAACCCTTCAACCAAATCATTTTAAAACCCCTTGTGCTTCATAACTAGCCTAACATCTCATTTTGAGCTTTATAGATATATCATTCTTAGCTCTATTTGGAGAGATCCCTCTCCGGGTCCAGGAGGGCTAGATCCTAGGGCCCAAAACTGGTTCTGATGTTGTCTCATCTTTTGGTCTTGCCAATCTGGCCAAAACATGGGAACCCCAACACTTGGGACCCCAATCCTACAATGGGGGATATGCAGTTGATGGCTTTAGTATCTTGGATGATGAATGAGGACACTAGAACAAAAGAAATATGGTGGGTCATGAGAAGAATAAATATATAACCCTTACATATCAGACCAGAATTGTTCAGCCCAAGAGGAGTCATCCTTAACCATCGAGAGATTGAAAGGGACCTTGCACTAGTTGAAAGCTACCATCAGACTCAAACACAGGTAATCGGTAACTTTGATGATGTTTCTAGGAAGATATAAGATGAGTGCATTATGGCCATCTAGAGGAGATGGAACAGCCTCCCACACAACCTCAAGAATAGGGAGTACCATACTCCACAAAGACTGAGGAGTGCAATGGAAAGGGCACCATTATACAAGAGGGCCATGCAAGCCAAAAAGAACCAATGGTTGGGACTAAATCTCAGCCCACCTTTGTTGTTGGGGTTGAATGATGAAAAGGACACAGATGCACAAGATAGAGAATGTGAGAATGAAGAAAAGAGTAATGGTTTTACCCCTTTGGGGAAACTACCACACTTATTCCTCGGGAAATCAGGGGGGTTGTCAAAGCCTTAAAGGAAATGCAAGAGGAGGATTAGTTTCTTAGAGGATGAGCAACCATTCAGTAGGGGGGTGA
This sequence comes from Pinus albicaulis, assembly GCA_034641835.2. Classification (NCBI taxonomy): domain Eukaryota; kingdom Viridiplantae; phylum Streptophyta; class Pinopsida; order Pinales; family Pinaceae; genus Pinus; species Pinus albicaulis. Next base: position 1,303,146,197 of record CM076582.1, on the reverse strand, counting down.
TGATGAGCTAAATCATTAGACATATTTGGAGGGGTTAATGGTCACCTTTATGCCTTCTTAGATATCCTTTTCTTGAATTTTTATTATTATTTGGTTTTATGATGCTAGTATAGGTGGTGATTAAGGCTAGCATACTCGGAGTACCTAATATGAGGTTGAGTGCAGAAAATCATGATTTATTAAGCATTTTTATAAGGATTTTATCATAAAGACTTGGAGGAGTGAACTCAATATTTGTTTACTTGGATTCAAGTGGAATCAATCACCCCAAAGATTCTCTCCATCAATTCGATTTCTAGAGGTAGCCAAGCAACTCAAAGAGGAGTGAGCTCAATGTTTGTTTACTTGGAGTCAAGTAGACTCAATCACCCCAAATATTCTCTCCAGCAATTCGAGTTCCAGAGGCAGCCAAGCAACTCAAAGAGGAGTGTACTCGATCTTTGTTTACTCGGAGTCAAGTGGACTCAATCACTATTTTCTAGGGAACTGCTGGTAGCTGCCCTGTAGAATAAATAGAGTAGAGATAGGGCTAGGAAGAGATTCTGTTCGATTCTAGTTTGAACTTTGTTGAAAGCTATTGAGATTTTTATTATTTTACTGAGTGATCAAACTTTCAGAAATGTATGAGGTTATTCTTTTATGAAATGAGCAGATTGATTTCATTTTACTAAGTTTAAGTTTCAGAGAGCTAGGCTCGTGGGTTAGGGCCCAATCCATGTGCCTCAACCTCTCTGTTGTATTTTTTCTTTACGTTCTCTCATTCAATTAGTTTTGCTTCTGATAGTTTCATTGTTGTTTAGTTTTTCTTTTAGTGTTCTTTTGTAGTTTTTCATTTTCTTATGAGATTAATAGAATGGAGGAAAACCAAAAGCTATGGATCAAGACCCCCTTCTCATCTCTGTCAATAGTGCTGGAGGAGGGCGAACCTTCCCACAGACCCAAAAATTAATTTCTGTTCACTATTTATGAGATTAAAAGTAGATTTTCATTACCATTTTCATCCCTCCTTTTTGTATTGCATTTTCACACATTTGCATGTTTTTTTTGCATAGACCAACAGAGGTGTTTGCAGGAATTAGTGATAAAGTCCCATAGCAGCTTCGTGGTGCTCCCCGCTTCATTTTCAATCTCTATACTCACGACATTAGCATTTTTGTTACGCCCGCCATTACCTCTATTTCTTCGCTTTTTCTAATTGCCGCACCCACATTTCCCCCCTAAAACCACTTAAACCCTTCAGCTCGCCTTATTCCTTTATTTCTATTGGTTATGGTTTCCTTAATCATTTTAATGCAAAAACGCTTGAAAACCCATCAAAGTTTGACCTTCGCCTTTCCTCCTCGAACTTCCTGCTACTGTACATCGCAAATCACAATGTTTAGTTTCTTCCTTTAACACTTACTGCTATCATCTTCCAATTGCGATATTGCGATATCGCATATCGCACTTCGCACCTTTTCCATTTTTATTTTAAGACTTATCACTATCCCTCCAACTTTGCGATATTGTAATTGTGATATCGCACTTCGCACATCGCAACTTTTTTCCTTTTCTTTTAAGACTTATTGCTCCTATCTATTGATTGCGATATTGCGATTGCGCTCCGCCGCTGGTCCCATCGCCACGTCACCCATCGCAAATCGTAATGTTTATCCCCATCACATTTCGCACTTTGCATTGTTTAGTTTGTTTCCTTTAACACTTATTTCTCCTTTCCGCCGATTTTGATATGATCAAAGTGCTCTGCCACCTGTCCTACTACCACATCATCTGACTTATCGCATTTTTCATTTCACAGTTCTTTCCCATTGCATTTCAAACGTCACAGATTTTATCTCGTCGCACTTCACAACTTTTTCTCCAGCACATCTTCGCCATCACACTTTTCAAATTATTCTGCTCCAAAGCATTTTTGCGCTATAACAAAATTTTAATAAGTTTTAAACCCCTCTTTCGACTTCTAAGCCTTGTTTCATGTGTTAAGCCCTCCATTAGCCTCTTTAGCCCTTTTTTTCCTCCAAGCTACAATTAAACACTTTTTCAATTAGAATTAAGTCATGGATAGCTTAGCTGCATGGATAGAAGCATGGTAGATAGACCATAGGATAAGTAGAGTGCATTTATCCATTTGGCCAATTTAAGTGTGGTTTAGAATTAGTTTCCTTTCTGCCATTTATTTTTAGCAATTTAATTTAGTTTCTTTCTATCATTTCCTTTCTACACATTAAATTATTTTCATTCTCGGCATTTCATTTCTAAAAATTAATTTAGTTTCCTTTCTATCATTTCCTTCCAACAATTTACTTTTCATTTTTTATCATAGTTTAAGAAATAGCACCCTTTCGTAAAGCAAAAGAGGATTCCCTTCACAGAATGCATCTGTTGTGTATATAGCACTGTCACCTCCAAGTTTGTACGAACCTCGGGTTGATAAAGTAAATTAGGGCAGCCCCTGGGATTTCCAGCACTCTTGGTGCAATACCAGGGCTCACCAATCTAGCGGGTCCTCAATTATTTAAAGGTACAAGAGAGTGTGGTCCAGGCGAGTGTAGCACAAGCGATGATCCAGATTTATGCAGGAATGCAACAGAATATAGAAATAACCATAAACATAGAAATACAGCAGAAATAAGGCTTCATTTCTTTAATATCAAATCACAGAAATATGCTTACAAACATGATGGAAATAAAATAGCTAGGGTGATGGTAGTGAATCTCTGAGAAGAGACATGGCAGCTACATACCTCTGAACTATGTTACAATGAGGCTCGAGGGCCTATTTATTATGGAGAAACAATGGAGAAATCTAAACGTCTAAAAACCTAACCCTAGGATATGAAACGCCAAAACTATAGGCCCCGTTTGGGTAAATTGGTGTTTCAACTTCCCGGGGACATAACTTCAGCATACTATCTTGATTTGGGGCTTCAAAATGGCTCTATAAGTTCAGGACTCGAAAAAATACTAAAAATAGTAAGTTGTGAAAAAACTAAAAGAGACAATGGTGGGGCCCCAAGTGGAATAGGTGGGTGGCCACCAATATCCACCTGGATCATTCCTTCCCCCTTAGGAAGAAATGGTCCCCATTGGGTTGAGTTTTTCCATGAGATGAGAAAACTTCTGTTGAACTTGGTCCCTAGTGAACCACTTTCCTTGGTGAAAGAGTTGGCCAGTTTTGACAACTCGATATAGTTGGATCTTCTGTCGGCGATTGTTCTTGATTTGCATGTCCATGATACAGTCTGTGGTGGCCTATTCCATGCAGTTTTGGTTTAACTCTTTTGGTGTGAGTTCTTCTACAATGTCAGAGGTGTCCAATAGAGGTGGGAAGTAGGGACGAAGGCAGTCTACATTGAATACTGGGTGTAGACCAAGGAATGGTCGAATACTGAGCTCGAAGGCATTGTTACCTACAGCCTTGGTGATGGTGTACGGCCCATATCGGAGTGGGTGAATCTTGCGGTGGGGTCTAGTGATGCGCTCCTTCTGCAAATGTAGCCACATTTTTTCGCCCACCAAGAAATTGTGTGGCACCCGATGTTGATCATGTCGTTGCTTGTACTTAGCATTGGCTTTGTCCAATATGTCATGAACCTATTGGCAGATGTGTTGAATGCACTCAATGAAGTTGTTTGCTTTGTTAGCTTCAAACTGGACATGAGCCGAATCGTTCTAAGTAGCTGCAAATGGCATGGCTACGTCAATGGGACATAGTGGCTGGAATCCCAAGCCCACCTAAAGGGGGTTGTGGCCGGTTGAGTTGTGGAGAGCCCAGTTATAAATGCATTGTACATAGGTAAGTCTCTCATCCCATGTGCTTGGATTCTTTGAATTGTACATGCACAGAATGTGTACAATCATCCTATTAACGACCTCTGTCTGGCCATCAGTTTGGGGATGGAAAGTTGTGGACTTGGTGAGCTTGGTGTCCAACATTGACCAGAGGCTGGACCAAAATGTGTTGAGGAACCTGTTGTCGCGATTCGATACATGCGACCCATGATCCCAAAGTGCACCCACATCATTCAAAGAAGAGTTTATAGCGGGCTTCCGCCGTGACACTTTTCGCAGCCGCCATCATAATGTTACGTTAACACATACATTACCTGAACGTTTATTCCACCCATTTCTACCATTCTTCGTCACGTTATTTATTATAATTTATTATTTAAATCTATTTTATAATGATTTATGTTCTTATGAATGAATATTATTTATTCTCCTTTATTTCTAATAAATTGATGATTATGAATTATTTTATCAATGATAGTTTTAATAAGTTGGTTATAACATTATTCACCATTTTTAGCCTCCAAGGTAATTTCTAGATTGAAGATTTGATCATTAAAAGTGCCAACTCAGAAATGCGCCGGAATAAGGAGTGACAGTTTTGCGGTTGAGATTCTGAGAAAATGAAGATGAATCTGGAAAATCCGGAACATGGGTTTTGTCCAGAACGGACCCAATTAACTTTTCCAAAGAACGGTTTGCCCAAATTCGGCCTGTGTTGAGAGATTCGCAGAGTTCTTTAAGCACGATTTTCTCAGTTCTGTTGTTGCGGCCGTCCTCCAAATCTCAGCTACAAAGCCAAATTCGACTTGCTGCTGTTGAAAGATGGATGTAAATCTATTTTCTTGTTGATCAATTGGTTGGAAGAAATCCAATATTGTTATGGGAGATTGTATTTACTATTCAATTTCTCCTCCTTCTGATTATAAAAGGAGAACATGTATTATGTATTGGAGGAGGGAGAGACTTTTCTTATTGTAATTTGCAGAATTGTGCATCAGCTCTTGTTAAGAGAGTGTGAGCTGTTTGTAAACATTATTAATGCCTGATTAATAAAAGAGTTCACTGTTGTTCCATTTCTCAAGCGCTGGAGTAAAGCACAGCAACGCTTCACCGGTGGTTGAGGGCCTGGCCCTGGTGGAGCGACCTGCTGTTTGTATTTCTATTACTTTATTTCTGCTGTGTGAAGTATGTTTATTGTAATTACAGAATTGGTTTTTAATTGAATCAAATACAGAGTCATTGTTATTCCATTCTTTACAAGAAGCATGATTATGATTCAATTGTTATAAAATGTTGTTTTTATGTATCTAATTCCAGTTGTTATTCCTTTTGTTTATGAATTACGATAGTTGATTGTTGCGTGGCTGTCGACAGGATTAAAGAGTAGAAATCTAGTTTGCTTGGTTATGAATTGAATTCACTGTTTATTTTACGCTGCTATTCAATTCCTGTTTATTGCTTTTAGATTGTTGTTCCTTTCTAGTTTTCGTTTTAGATTTCATTTCCTTTGAGTTGTTTTCACTTGCTTTGAGATCTCTAAACTGTAGAAGGCAGAGCTAATCATTCCAGGTCCCCAGATTTGGTCGTCTCACATCGATTTCTAGGGGAAAGAGTTATGTGTATCGTATTCTCAATCGATGTTCAGCAAGGTTGGCGAACAGTTTTACATTTCGTCATTTGTAATTAGATTTTTTTCTGCTACAGTTCTTTTCGTTACCTATTATTTCGCCTTTGTATTTACACACATCTTCACAAACATTACTCTTGAGTAAATAGGATTCTCGTACCCATATATTCTTGAAACAAAAGTCGTCCCTGACTGAGCACTAATGTGAAGGCATTAGAGTTAAAGACACCTTTACCGGTCGACATTTTGGCGTCGTTGCCGGGGGGAGAGTAGCCATTTCTAAAGAGTAGTGTGAATCTGATGAGTGCCTGCTAGGGAAGAGTTGGATCTTAAAAACGGAAGGTAAGAACCTACGTGCGGAGCATGTAAAAGCCCTGCTCCACTGTCCGCTTTCCTAATAGATTTGTTGTTGCTTTGTTGGGTAGAAATAGATGTTTGAATTTTTAAATAGATGTTTGAATTTTTGTGTGAGTGACTAGGGAAAAAATAGAAATTTTGAAAAATAAATCACATGATTTCATTCAAGTGGTGATGTAAGCACCACCCATTTCACTAACCGATTGACAGGAACATTTGAAGAAGGAGCCTCAAAGAAACACATGAAGAACATCTTATATTATGGTAAGAAATGGCTCACGTTTCTACTTTTGAATTTCCTATCAAAGATCTAGGAGGAGTGACACAAATGCACATAATTCCCCTATCTTTACCAAATTTTCATGGTTTAGCAAATGAAGATCCAGATACATTCTTATTTGAGTTCGAAATACTTTGTAGAGGATATGATTATTGTACTAATGATCAAAGATTGGAAGTGTTTCCTCTTACTCTAAAAGGAGCAGCTCTCCGATGGTTCATGAGCCTAGGTGGGAATTGCATCCAATCATGGGAGGACATGAAGAACATATTCTTGAAGAAGTACCAAGACTATTGCAAATCCAATGAAGATATTTTCGGTATGATACAAGGGGAAGATGAAAGTTTGGAGGACTATGTAAATCGATTTCATTATAACCTTCAAAATTCAAAGCATAAGCATTTGGAAAAAGAGATCTTAAAAACACTCCTTCTTAAAGGAATCAAAGATGAATTTTTAGAACTCTTAAATCTGATAGGAAAAGGTGATGTTTTTCAATTATCATATGATGATGTTTGTGAGTTGTGCATAAGGTATTCAAGAGGAATCTCCAAGGCTGGTAAGAATTCTAGAGATGTTTGTTCTTTCTTTTCCAAATCTGCTACAAGAATAGGAGACATAAGAGTTGAAATCAATGACTTATTTGAAAATTTTAAAGTTGATTTTATTAGCTCTCTAAGCTCAAAATTGGACGTTTTGCAGGTTCATAAAAATGAAGAATTTGATGAAGTGTTTTTCCCTCATGACCGAAAGGAGCAGCCCATAGATACTCACTCTTCCTTATCTAGGATGGAAGTAGCATATCAAAGAGATAAGGAAGCTACAACAAGGTCAACAAGTATGGTTCAAAACACTTCTTCTCCATTCTCTTACTTGCATAATCCATTATGGAATACTCATGTTCTAGGGCAGCCATGTCAATTTCAATATAACCACCAATCTTATCTACAAGTTTGGCATGGTTCACCTTATGATTGGATGACTACTCTCCCTCATCTTGTAGCACAAGCACATTCTCCATATTCTCCACCAGCTCTTTCACAACATCCTGCTTGCATATCAAATTTATCCACTCAACCCAACCAAACACATCATCACAATGCTCCATTCCATACACAATTTCCTGCTCAACTAATTCCACACCCTCACCACAATAAACCGGTACAACATGCTTACAATGTTGATCTGCCAAATTTACCGACCCTTCCCACCCATTCTATCTCACATGTGTTATTAGAGAAAACTTACAATGAGATTCAGAATGTTTCAAATTCAAAAATTGTAGAAGCTATGGAAGCAAATGAGGTTTCTTCTAGGTTGCACCAACAAACCATTTTAAATGCTCAAGAACTTCATGGTATGATGGGAAATCAAGAAAGTAACGGATATATTGAAGATTGGTTTCACTCCATCACGTGTTTGCATCATCACTCTATGCTTCAACAATTTTTGATACCATTTTTTCAAGGGAAGTTGGCTTCTCATACCCTAATTTTCATTAATATGCATTTTTCAAATTTGGGTATGTGTATACATGAAGCCTTATTTAGAAAATGGCTCCACTGGAAGTACTCATATACGTAGTCATATTCATTTTTCAAATCAAAATAGGTTAGTATAAAACATAAAATAAATAAGGGAATAAATAAATGCATTTTGTTTTTTATGTAAAACTAGTTGTTTTTTTGTTGCAACATGCTATGCAAATCAATATTGGTGATAATTTTTTAATTCATTTGTGTATGTAGATGACTTATAATAGAAATAATAGCTCTACAAACACTCATATTCATTTTTTATCACCAATTTGAAAAAATGCTTGAATATCATTTTTTTGGCTTGCGGGCTTGATTAACTTTCTGGAAAAACAGTCGGGACAGTCATGTTTTGAGGGACCAAAAATGAATATTTTTAAAACCTGTTTCTACCCTAGATAGCCCTTGATGTCTACTTTCTAACCCAATTTGAATTAGTCAATTTGGATTTGAAACGAAAAGTTAGAACCAAAACATTGACCGGATGTCTAGCGGGCAGCTCAGGAACAGAGTTGGGACAGTCAGTTTTTGGAGGCCTAAATGACCATATTTTTAAAACCTGTTTCTATGGTAGATTCCCCTATGAATATAGTTTCCAATGCAATTGGAATCACTCATTTTCGATATCGTATGGGGAAGTTATGATCAAAATACTGACTGTCTATCGTAAATCAGCACCCTTAAAACTCTGTTTTTCCGGATGTTCCTTACAGTATTTCACCTATCAATTCTTATTTTCTTCAAAACATATTTCTATTGGAGATAAATAAATGAATCTACTTTCATTTCCAATTTTAATCATTCGAATCCGACATCAAACGAAGAATCTATGCTTAAAACATTCACTGTTGTTCTAAGTGGGGTAAGCGAAAATGACTCTGTTATGCAGGTTGTTCTAAGTAAAATTGACATATCATATCATTGAATTTTTAAAACCTGTTGCTATTGGAGATTAACCTTTGAATTAGCTCTCATTTTGCTTTGGAATCACTCAATTTGGACGAAAAACAAAGAAGTTGTGACTAAAACACTGCAGGTTAGCATGATTGGCCACTGCTCTCCCGCAGGTAACAAATAAATTTTACTTTGTTATTTTCTCCGTGGATTTGTTTTACAGAGTAACTACTTGTTAGTTTTTTGCATAATTCTTGGATTAGGGGAGCCCGCACACCTCTCTTTCTCCATGATTTAATGTTTTCTTGCAGGTAGACACTCGTTTTTTGCAGGTCTTGGGAAAATAAAGAAGGTCAATTTATGGACGAGTGATTTTTGAAAGAAATTTTATGAAACAAAGGAATTTCATCTAACTCATTACCCAACGGATTCGTAATAGAAGAAATGAAGAATTGATTTCAATTTGAAGATTCATGTCTTATCACTACATTTTTCGAATAAATCATTTTTTTGACATAACATCATAGCTGTTGTAACTTAATTTATTTATTTACATACTGTTTTTGTTGTTTTTTTTTCTAATTTCTTTTATATTTTGTGTTTCAGGTATTGCTTCATTCAAAGTGTAACTCATCCTCAGCATCAATACCGTGAACAACTAATTTGTTTTTTTGCATGTTTGCATTGTATGACTGTCCATTTTGCTGTTCCTTTTCCAAAGGATCGGCACTTGCGTTTTTGCTGTTCCTTTTCTAAAAGAACAACACTTTTAGTTTTTGTTGTTCCTTTTTCCAAATGAACGACATTTGCATTTTCACACTTTTTTTTTGTGTGTATTTTTTCTTTTTGGTGTGCATTTCCTTTGTTGTTCCCTACAAGGAACAACACTTTTTTTGAGTGTTTTTGTTGTTCCTTCAAAGAAGCAACACTTTGGGAGCAACCCTTCCTTCCTCTTGTGGGATTATTTCTAGTTCATCTCAACCACATTTTACTGATTCCCTTTCATGGCATGAAGTACACTACTTTTATGAAGACAAGAATTATGGATTCTATTGAAGCAAGTTAATATCTTTCATGTTATGATCTTTAACAGGACAGCTCCTTGATGATAGATTATTTTCAAAAGGGACACAATTATTTATATACTACTTTACTGCATTGTTTTCTATTGAACATGATGTTGATTGATTATCTTAATACCATGCTGGTTCCACCCTTCTGGATTATAATCTTCTCTGTCTGTAATAAATGAGATTATGGGTATATTTTTTTTTCTATTGACATGTTCCACTTCTTCCACCATCCCTGCTCTTAAGGAGTGCTGAGCCTCCCTCTTTTTATCATAAAAATGTGTAATAATAACAAAATTTTGTTCGCAGATGGAGGATAGGGGGTCTCATTACGAGCCAGCCTACCATGTTCATAAGGCTGTAACAAAGTGACATTCCCATTATGGTCACCACACCAGGGTTATGATCCATTGGATAGCCCAATTATCCTTGGAGCAGGAGGTCTCATCACGAGCCGGCCTGATCACTTTTGCTACATCCCAGTGAATGGCAGTGTGGTTATCTGGTTACCACGCCAGCACACTGATCTCTTCTGTAGAACAACAATGTAACTCTCTAAGTTATAAGTTGAGGATCCTGGCTCATATGGGTTAAAAGGCAACCCTGCCGAGGCTATGGACGCCTGCTGGCAGCAGCGGCTCTACTTATGGTATTGAAGTTATATCTTATCGTCAATTATTATTATAATACCCTTTTCTTATTTTTTTCTTTTTATCAGAGAAGTTATTTCCTTAAATTTTTCCCTGTTTTGAACCTTTATGCATGAGAAATTGTTTTATGATCAATCGCATCATTTTCAGCTAGCATACTATCAGTAAAGCATCTTTTTGGCATATTGTTGTTCTTTTTCTCTTTTCGTAACTTATCATCAATCCAAAGCGTCCTATCTCTTATTCATAACTATCTTTACACACTCTGCTCTCATTATAATCATAACTCTCGTTGTCCTATCATTGATATGTGTACTATGTTTCGTTTACTGATATATTGTTCATTCCCTTGCCTTGCCGTCAGCACAACACCTCTCATATGCTTTATGGTCATGGAATTCCTTTTTCAATTGGAGGGGGGAATGTATGCATTATGGGATTGCATGTGATATGATTACTGCACTCTGCCATAACTTGTTGATTTGATAAGTTTTTCTGATTGAAATTTTTGCATGCATCTTATCTATTGCTTACACTATGGATTCAAGAACATTGTATGCCAAATAGTGCTTTGTTTACAGGAGAACAACAAGTATGGGCAGAATTCTATTCATAGCATGACCACACTATTGCAAGTAACAGAAGAGGCTCGAGCAACTCGCGAACGTGAACAATTCTTCAGCCATGATGTGCTCACCTGGATTCCACCTTTTGCATCACTTTCAGCACCAACTCTGCTTCAACAAATGCCAGTCCATATATGTCATTCCACATCTTTGGAGGTAAAACTTGAGGTAAAATCGCATAATTTTCTGATTTATTACGAATTTATGAGAATTTCATAAAAATCCATTTTGAGCATTATTTATCATCCTTCATTCCACATCTTTACCACTTTCCCTTTTTCAGCAGCATATCATTTTCGAGTATGGGGGAGTGTTGTTTTCATTCATTTCTTTCTTATGACCATGTTATTCATCTTCTTTATCATCCATTGCTATTCTTATTCATTCTCAACACCTCCCTTATTCCATGTTGTTTTACACCAAGCATAGAATTCAACAGCTGGTAGCAACCACCTCAATTTTTTCTAGCATCGCATGAGGGCATGCTAATTTTTCAGAGAGGGGGAGGAATTACTACGCATGATGGATGTTTTCAATTTTCTTTCTCATTTAAGGCATACAATTTCATTTTTACACAATGCAGAAATTGATTTCCATAATATTTTAAAAAAAACCATGAACTCAATTCTTGTGATTTCTGGAAAACACAGACGTATCATTAATACAAACCCAGATAATTTCAAGATAAATTGGTTCATAAAATTTCGGAAATCATGCACTCTCACCTACAGCCATTTTGTTTATATCTCATGATCCATGCATCAAAACAGTCTGATTTTTGGATCATAAAGGCATTTATATATTATAAATCTACTTGCCAAATTTCAACAAAAACTGGTTTGTAGTTTTTGAGAAAATGGTTAATGAAGTTTGTTGTTACTTATATCATATTTTGTTGCAACTTCATATATACATATAGTTGAATGTCAATATAAAAATTATTATGCCTTCATCAAGATTACTAAAAGTGAATACTCATTAATTAAGGAAGCATTCATTTGTTCTCAAATTTTTATTGCTTGGTTAACACATGGGTTTTGTCTTGGGGTTGCATGAAGACATGCAATATATTCAGTTTTCGTTGCATGAGGACATGCAACATATTGAGTGTGGGGGTATGTTGGGCCGTTAATATGCCATTATTATTATCACTTGTGAATGCTTATTCCACCCATTTCTACCATTCTTCGTCACGTTATTTATTATAATTTATTATTTAAATCTATTTTATAATGATTTATGTTCTTATGAATGAATATTATTTATTCTCCTTTATTTCTAATAAATTGATGATTATGAATTATTTTATCAATGATAGTTTTAATAAGTTGGTTATAACATTATTCATCATTTTTAGCCTCCAAGATAATTTCCAGATTGAAGATTTGATCATTAAAAGTGCCAACTCAGAAATGCGCTGGAATAAGGAGTGACAGTTTTGCGGTTGAGATTCTGAGCAAATGAAGACGAATCTGGAAAATCCGAAACATGGGTTTTGTTCAGAACGGACCCAATTAACTTTAATAAAGAATGGTTTGCCCAAATTCGGCTTGTACTGAGAGAAACGCAGGGTTCTTTGAGCACGATTTTCTTAGATTTGTGGTTGCGGCCGTCCTCCAAATCTCAGCTACAAAGCCAAATTCGACTTGCTGTTGTTGAAAGAGGGATGTAAATCTATTTTATTGTTGATCAATTGGTTGGAAGAAATCCAATATTGTTATGGGAGATTGTATTTACTATTCAATTTCTCCTCCTTCTGATTATAAAAGGAGAACATGTATTGTGTATGGGGGGATGGAGAGACTTTTCTTATTGTAATTTGCAGAATTGTGCATCGGCTCTTGTTAAGAGAGTGTGAGCTGTTTGTAAACATTATTGATGCCTGATTAATAAAAGAGTTCACTGTTGTTCCATTTCTCAAGCGCTGGAGTAAAGCACAGCAACGCTTCACCGGTGGTTGAGGGCCCGGCCCTGGTGGAGCGACCTGTTGTTTGTATTTCTATTACTTTATTTCTGCTGTGTGAAGTATGTTTATTGTAATTACAGAATTGGTTTTTAATTGAATCAAATACAGAGTCATTGTTATTCCATTCTTTACAAGAAGCATGATTATGATTCAATTGTTATAAAATGTTGTTTTTCTGTATCTAATTCCAGTTGTTATTCCTTTTGTTTATGAATTACGATAGTTGATTGTTGCGTGGTTGTCGACAGGATTAAAGAGTAGAAATCTAGTTTGCTTGGTTATGAATTGAATTCACTATTTATTTTACGCTGCTATTCAATTCCTGTTCATTGCTTTTAGATTGTTGTTCCTTTCTAGTTTGCGTTTTAGATTTCATTTCCTTTGAGTTGTTTTCACTTGCTTTGAGATATCTAAACTGTAGAGGGCAGAGCTAATCATTCCAAGTCCCCAGATTTGGTCATCTCACATCGATTTCTAGGGGAAAGAGTTATTACTACTGCATCCCTAATCGATGTATAGCAAGGTTGCTGTAGTGTAGTCTTTACATTTATGTCATTTGTAATTAGATTTCTTTTCAAGCAAATTTCTTTTCAAGCATTTATTATTTCTGCATTTGTATTTCTATACTACATCTTCACAAACATTACTCTTGAGTAAATAGCCGCCTCAGACTGAGTACACTCTTGAAATAAGAAGTCGTCCCTGGGTTGATAATTAATGTGAAGGTAATTAGGAGTTAAAAATACACCTTTTTATCGCTCCACAAACCATAATGGCCATCTTTGAGAATCTGTCAACGACCACGAAAACACAGTCATTTCCATTCTTAGTAGAAGGCAGGCCCGACATGTAATCCATGGAGATGGATTCCCAAGGTCGACTAGGGTAGGTAGTGGAGTATATAGGCCTTGCTTCTTGATGGTCGGTTTGGCAATGGCACAAGCAGTGCAGGATCTGATGTGCTTCTTGACATCCTTTCGAAGGTTCGGCCAATAGAAATACTTCTATAGTATTGCTACTATTTTCTCGACCCCAAAATTCCCAACGACTCGACTGTAGTGTGCTTCCCATATCATCTTGGCATGCTCGCTTGAAGGAACAAAAAGGTGTCCCAGGTGACATAAAAGTGCATCTTGGAGGTGAAAATTTGGAACTTTCATACCCCCCAAGAGTGCCTTATCCAGGTAGCCGACTCCCTTGATTGCTCTTACAGAGAAACAAACAATCGAATCTCCCAGGTTTTACAATGTCTCATTGTGTTATGCCACTAGATGCCCCTGTTTAGTAAGAACTACCCCAATAGCATAGTCAGAGGCATCTGTCTCGATCTCAAATGGTTTTTGAAAGTCTGGTAATGTGAGCACTAGGGTACAACAAAGGCAATGTTTCAATTCTATGAATACCTTCTATTGAGATTCCGACCAAAAGAATTTTTCTTTCGCTCCTCCCTTAGTGACTTGACTCAAGGGCCAAGTGAAATGAGAGAATCCTAACACGAACCTGCAGTAGAAATTTGCAAGACCCAGAAAGTTGCGAAGCTCTGTTAGGGTGGTTGGGGTTGGCCAATCCCGAATGACTTGGATCTTGGCTAGATCCACATGCATCCCCATTTCACCAATAATGTATCCCAAATATTGAACCTGGGTCAGCCAAAAGTGCACTTCTTCAAATTGGTACACAACTTGTGTTGCCATAGTGTTTGGAGGACTTCTCGAATGTGGTGGAGGTGCTCTTCCCAAGTCTGGCTGAAGATAAGAATGTCATCCAACTATACCACTAAAAATGAGTATGTGAATGGACGTAATATGTCATCCATCAACCTCATGAAGTTTGCATGAGAGTTTGTCAATCCGAAAGGCATGACGAGCCATTCATAAAGGCCCTCCTTGGCTTTGAAGGCAACACACATCGCAGGGTTTGATTGGTACCGTGTTACCCGCACTTCAAGTCAGTATCTTGCTGAAATATTTTTCCTTTTGAGTTGGTCCGTGATACCCATCATCCGAGGGATCAAGTACCTATTCTCGGATGCTGATATTGTTTAGCGTTGTAGTGCCCTACTCTAGTTGATTGATAGTGATATGAATTTTAACATTATTTAGCCGAAAGGCCCGCACTTTATTCTTTGAGGACCTCAAGTTGAGGATCCGGATACATGACGCTTATTAGTGGATTTGATGGTTATGTATGCTCTTTATTAATACTATGATGATGATAGAATTAATGGTTATGCATGTTCTCTATTGATATGATTGTAGCATTAATGGATATGCATGTTCTCTATTGATATCACAATGCTGATAGATTTGATGGATAGGTATGGTTTCTCATTGATGTTATGATTATGATAACCATGATGGATGTGTCCCCTATGTTTGCTACTTACATTAGTTCCGATTCACAATGAAAAACGATGTGAATGACTAGGTCATGTTGATGTTGCTATTATGATAATGAGTAACAATGAGAAACTTTGTTACTAATGATTATTGAGTATGACAGGAAACCACCAGAGGCACTCACATATGATGAGTTCACGACATATGGTTTGATAGAAATTAATATTTTGTCTCAGAAATTCTAAGTCTAGTTTGAAACTTGCTATATATATATATATTCTTTGATAATATGTTATTGGTTTTAGGAACAAGATAGTTTCTTGGCCGAATGACTCGCATATGGGTGATGGGGTTATACAATTGGATAGAACAACATGGAAGGGGTGGGACAGTGTCCCTGATCTCACCCATTATCACTCCTATCGTGACTTAGGCTAGAAAGGTTGACACACCTTCGCCTTGAAGATCACAATGTTGTAGGGGCAGGTTCCTAATTTGGGTCACTCACAAAGATATTCATGGGGGCGCGCATCAAGGCGGATTCCTTGATCCCCATCACCATTAGTCTCACTATAGAATGCAACATACGATATGATAGCGGTCTTTGTCGCTGCACCTATAATTTCCCCTCGTAGCAACTGGATGCTTGAAGGGAAAGTGGCATGGCACCCTTGGAACTTCAAGATAAGTTCTTGAAGGGCACGACCGACTTGGCACCCTTGGCATCAGAAATAAACTGTTAGTTATAGCATCCTTGGAACCTCGAATGGAAGTTCTTGAAGGGCATGACCAACTTAACACCCTTGACATCAGTAAAAAGAAGCTAATAAATATAATCAAGATATGAAAATCCTACTAATTCATATCAAGTGGTAAATGATGTTATAACCAAGGAAATTAAATCAAGAATAAAAAATCAGTATAAGGGAAGAATAGGAAGAAATAAATATTTTACCCTGATAACTCTACCTTCCCATGTTAAAACAAAATATTAAGTGGATAATGTACATAAGTAACTTAATTAGGAAAAATAGGGAAAGAGGGACATAGAGTTAAGTATAAATATTAAATAGTAAATAGTAAAAAAAACTTCATTAAGAGAAGAGGGTGGTGAATTAAAATAAGATTAATAAATTAAAACTAGAGAAATTTAGAGAACCTCCATGTGGTAAGAGCCAACACAAGAATATCCATCTGAGAGGAAAATTGAGTTAAATTAGGAGGTACTTAGGGGACCAAATCTGAGACTTATCAGTGAACTTCAGTAATAAACACAAATTAAGGAGTAGGAAAGGGGGGATCAAGAGACAACTAGGAGACAAAATAGGAAACCTAGTTAGGGTGAGGAAAATACTATTTTAAATTAATATTTAAGTAAATGATTTTGGAGAGTCTTAGTGAGAGGGTGACACATGGGTGGGTGAATAATCAAATTTTGGATTAATAAAAAAAAATTAATTATGCATGAAATTCCAAGTGTCACCTATGAATCCTTCTATAAAAGAATGGACAAGCCATGGGGAAAAGAGCTTTTTTTCTTACCCTATTGTTGGATGGAGGTGATTATGTCTTTGTGAGTGGTTACGAGCTATAGTTAAGTTTGGTGAGGTAGAGGACTTTAGAGAGGGGACTCTTGAGCCAAGGAGTGCTCACCTCTATCAGCTAGCACATTTCCTTCATTGTACAACCCCATTGCAGCTCAAGGGTCCGCGGGGAAGGAGAGTACCCAAGGAGTAGGCTGGGAGGTCAACCGGTGGGTCATTATACTCGGATTAAGCACAACAACATTCACGCTTGGAGGTAGACGGTCCAACAAGGGAGCGCAAGTAGCGGAAAGTCAAGATTGAATCTCATATCCTAGTGAACGATACATATGTTATTTATAATGTTTTCTTTATATGACTGCATTGTGCCTATAATTAACATGTAAAATATGTGTATGTGCAATGAAGTTAAATTCATGGACGTTGATATAAGTGATTAATATTTATGAGTTTCCAATGTTGTATGCTTATGGTTTTATTCCTAGTTTACAGTATTTAAAAAAAGTAAAGCATAGTATTGGTCCCTACACTTGGTATCAAAGCTTTAAGTTCACACACTGGGCCTATGAACCCTTAACACCTTCTGTAAAATTATATAAATATATATATATATATATTAAAAAGAGGTGACATGATTCACAGACAGATTCTGTATATAAATCTATAAATACTTAGCTTGACATACATGGTTATCAGGTATTGAGTAACGAATTTGACTCTTGTTATCTCCCAACTCAAGATTTCGAGAAATAGCTCTCCCAAGGATCAACTCAGTGCTATCATCTCTACATTTTTGTTTTTGCATATACATGGCTAAAATAGCACATGTGATCTTAGTCTATCCCCAAAACCTCCATCAATATTGAGATTGAGTGTTGGTATTATCATAAAATGGATGAGACTATTTTGAAAGAGAAGTAACACTTTAAAAAAAAATGTAATGAACACTTTTCTAACTCATGATTGTAAATGTATAAGTTATTAATATGATCGTTACATTAGCATAATGGAATCAAGTTCATAATTGTGACTGGGAAAATATTGTAATAAATGAATGATTAATTCACTATTTTATCATATTATTTTCAAATAATAAATATAAATGAAAAAAATAATAAATTAATAAATTTATCTAAAATAAAATAAAATAAGTAAATAATTGAGTTATCTATATTTAAAATGATAATAAAACTGTGAATTAAAATTATGTTTTATTTATTTATTTATATTTTATATATTTTCATAGAGCTTTTTTTCACTCTTATATATATCTTTACTTTTCAAAGAATTTGTTTTCACTCTTATATATTTTATTATTCTCAGGAATTAAGAGTGAGTATGTGCATAGCTCTCTCGTGAAAATAGACCTCTATATTTATGGAAACCAAACCACCCGCCCACCTTTGGGCTATAGCCTCACTGACTCACTGAGTAAAGGTATTTCTTTGATTTCTAAATATTTCTAATAATCAAAATAAAGATGATTTGCCAAAATAATCACTGAAAAAGCAGGTATGCATAGTTTTTCCCTTGTTATCCCTTGCAGCATTTTCAGCCAACTCTAGCACCTCAGCTGCGAGATATTCAAGGACTGCAGCAATAGAATCATGAACAACACTGGACCTAGAATTTGCAGCTGCAGCATTAGAATCATAAACAAAGCAACCATGGACGTGGAATGGGCAGCTGCGGCATTAGAATGATTTTCCTTTGCTGAATAATGGAATATTTCCTACCACCATTAAAATCTTGAACTATATTGTTCATCTGACCTGCCATGACCATGTCGGGACCATGGAATGACTGCAAACATTAACATTAAAATCGTTGGTAGATTAATAATTTTTTTGAGCATTAATTAATGAGCTGGTGATCCACTTCCAATGTTTCCTTATGGATGGAAGCTGATACTTCATTCTCGCTCACCCATGAGCTAACTTCTTCCTTCACTAAATCGCTTGCACCTTCTAATTGCTTGTAAATGGGAGCTCTCCTCTGACACTCTCGGCATACCTTTTGTCTTAAAAAAAAACCTAACAATGCATCCTAAAGGAACTGAAGACCGATCTTTGAGCTCCAGGAAACAAATTTATTACATGAGTTGATTTCCCTCTTCCTGCCATTGCTTAAGCGCTAGAAGAAATAACTCTACTCCGTCTTCCTGCCATTGCTTAAGGGATGGAAGAAAATAAAGATACTCTCCATTTCTTAAGCACTGGAAGAAAATAGCCCTATTCCTCCTGTCATAGATTAAAAAAAATACTTCCTTCGAAGAAATTTTACGCGGCCATGGTAATGATCGAACCTGTCCACTCCACTGAAGTGACAGTGAATTTCTAAATGAGATCCTCTGCGAATATAGTGCTCAAAACCTTTGCCACGTTGTTGTCAGTAATTAATAAGCAATTGTGAAAATCTTGAATTCCAGATTTCAATAACTTGCCTACTTAAGGATAACTCCAGTTGCTTTAAATTAATATTAAAAATTTATGAAGGCGAGTCAAACACGTGATCATCAAATCTTCAATCTAGCGCTTGTTAACTTTGAATCAAACCAAATTCCTTGCTCTTCATAAGATCCACTGAGGTATGGAACTAAACGTTCCAACCAAACTTTGATCTGGAGTTATGTTCCAACCAAACTTTCTCATCTAGAATAACTCCACGGAAGTGCGAAAATAAATTCTCTAACTAAACTTTGTTTTTAATTAAATTCCACAAACTCTGTCTTTAATGAAAAAAAAAATTTGTACTGCTATGGGGGGCTTTTGCCACTGGGTAAAACTAAATTGAAATTGGTGTGTATTTTCAGAATAGTGACTATTTAAATTTTGGTGCATATTAGTGGTAATTGATTTAGTATTTAAAGTTAATTTAGTTTATAATTTTTGAAATGTTTTATGTAATTTGCAACTTAATTTCTCAAAATGTTTTATTGTAATTTTCAACTTACAAAGTACTTGATGATTGATTGGGTTTATAACATATTTGTGATTGTTTTTTTTTGTTTTTTTTTTTATAATTTTTAGGGATTTTTCAATCCAGCAAGGTTTAAGAGTAGATATTTTTAGAATAATTACATTTTAACCATATTTATGTGATATTTTCACAATTATTTGAAAATAAATAAATAAATGAAAAACATATAATTATTAAACGAGGGCTTCCCTATAATACAACCTTGTAAACAACTACTGTCTGAAAGTGAGCTTATGTACTCTTACATGGAGTAGTGTTATACTAGTTTTGGAATAGAATGTAGGATTATGTCCATATAAATGGTGGACTAATTATAAAAATTTAATCTCACATTCATGCTTTAATGGATGAAGGGTTCCTCTATGAGGGCTAAATCTAGCGAATCTTATTTTCTTAAAAGTTTGTTGGCCTATATATCTCACTTAATATGCTTATACTCACTTAGATTGAATGGAAAGTAACTTTTTAAGTGAATTAGTGGTATTGAGGTATATGTTGCAAGGTACGCTTGGTTTTAAAACTCTGGAGTTCTTGTCAAATATTTGCAATTATTCAGGTGGTATTATAATAAATTTTAACTATTTAGTTATATAAGATATCTCTATATATAAAATAAAATAAAAAAATTACAAACTTATTAAATAATGAATTTGGAATATTTTACTATATTAGTAGTGTATATTATATTGGGAAGGGTTAAGGGTGAATTTTAGTTTGAGGAAAAATGAAGTTATATGACTATCTAATTTAATTATTATTTTGGTAGAAGTACGTAGTGAAATCATTTATTTACTAGTGTATATTTTATTTTGGTAGAAGTAAGTAGGAAAAAAAATTACCAAGTTATAAGTATGGGACTTATAATGTCAATTAGTAAATCCCCCTCATTATTAAGAATTAAGAGTTAACTAAATTTATTAATGGACAAATGTCAATTTTACACCTTGGATTTAAAAGTAATTTATCCACCAATTAAGTTGAGATGAAAGTGAATGAAGATATACACTAAATTTAATAAGGATAATAATATTGGAATTCTTATATTCCAATGATCCATTATATTTACTATCAATTACTGCCCACCATAATTTGAGCAATTCTTTGGATAAATTAAGTACAAGTAAAAGGTAAATATGTACTACACATTATTTATAATCTTGTATTAAAGTGTGTTTACAAAGAGTTAAAGTGTTATTTTCTTCTTAAATAAAGTACTAATCTCTTCTTATATATTTACCAAGAATTATAATATTATTTGCTTCTTATATAATCTCCTAGATATGGGAGTTGTTATGAATGCAATTTCAATATTCCTAGTAATATAGTATGTATATATAACTAATTTATGTTAATATATACATATATATATATATATATATATATATATATATATATATATATATATATATGAGAATTTTACTATCATTTCAAAGTAACTCTATTATCCATGACTTAAATTTTTCAATTTACTAAACTTGAGTCACTTCAAAATTATTAAATTTATTTCTCTTTTATTTTCTTATATTTATTGATTTGTTCATACAATAGGATTATGAACCATCACCACCTATGATGATAATTATTATACTGTTAAAAAAAAAGAAAAAAAAAGAGAGAAAATAATTAATTTTAATGTTGGTGGAGACAAGTTTCATAGCTAGAAGAGGAGTCACGAGGAGTAGGGTTGCTAGAGGGCACATCATGGCACCACCACAACAACCAACTTTTGTCACCTCCATCTCACAAAAATCCCACCTAAATCCAAGGATATTTTTCCCAAAGAACTTCTTGGGATACCCCAAAAGGGAAATTGACTTCACCATTGACCTTAAACTAGGAATGGAGCCTATTGCAAAAGCACTATATCATATGTGAACTCCAAAATTAAAGGAGTTCCAAATATTATTAAAGAAATTATTGGACTTGGGTTGCATATGACCTTGCATATCCCACTAGGATCCCCTATAATATTTTTTAATAAGAAATATGGGACTTTGTGATTTTGCATTAACTATTGTTAGTTGAACAAGGTGACCATAAAAAATATCAATACCCTCTACGATGATAGATGACTTGTTCGATAAAATGAAGGGAGTTTCTATGTTTTCAAAGATATACCTAAGAATTGGATACCATCAAGGCAACATCAAGGAGGAATTTATTCAAAATACAACCTTTAAGACAAGATTTGGCCATTATGAATGTGTAGTATTACCCTTTGATATGACAATTTCCCTAGTTTTTTTTTTCATGATTTTGATGAATGAAATATTCTGATTTTACCTAGAAAACTTTGTACAAATATTTATCAATGATATTTTGATCTACTCAAATCCCCCATAGGAGTTTTACAATGTCTTAGAGAGAACCGATTGTATGGGAAGTTGTCAAAGTGTTCCTTCTACCAATCCAAGATCCACTATCTTAGGCATATTATCTCTTGGGAAAGTATTGCGGTAGACCTAACAAAGATTGAGGCCATCATTAAATAACTGGAACCAACCAATATTCATGAAATATGAAGTTTCAAGGGCATGGATGGATATTATCATAGATTTATTGATGGGTTTTCGAAGATATCAAATCCCATTTCCGAATTCCAAAGAAATAACAAAAGGTTTGCTTCGACTGAAAAATGTGAAGAGGCATTCCAATTGTTAAAAGTATTATTAATAATGGTACTAGTTCTGAAGGTACTAGATAAGGAGCAATAAGTTTTGGTTTTCACTAATGTCATCAAGGAAGGATTGGGTTGCGTATTGATGATAGAAGGGAGATTAATAATATTTGCATCAAGAAAACTTAGAACCCATGAAGAGGACTATGCCAACCATTATCTAGAAATGGAAACAATTGTCTACACCTTAAATATTTGGAGACACTACCTTCTAAGAAGGAAGTTTGAACTTCATACTGAACATTGTGGGCTAAAGCACATATTCACTCAAGAACACTTAAATGCAAGATAGAGATGGTGGTATGAGCTAATCAGTGAATATGATTTTGATACTACTTAGATAAAAGGTATGATAAATAATGTGGTTAATGCTTCAAGTAGGAGGCCTCAGATATTTTCAGTGATTCCCTTAAAGACAAACTTGAGGGAGGGGTTTCTCGACTTACAAATTGAGGACACATGATACCAAGAGGCTAGCAATATTTTGAGGGAAGATGAAATGATGATTCCAAAGTATGAAGGATACTCCCTTGATAACGATAGAATACTACGAGTTCAAGGGAGGATATATATGCGACCGAAGGAAGATATATGCCAATTAATATTGTGCGAAAAAGATAGAGCAGTATAAATGTCACACCCTGGTGTTAAGAAGATGAGTGCAGACTAGAAACCAATCTTATTTTGCAAAGGGATGAAGGAGCAGATTGTGAAATTCATAGCGAGATGCCATGAGATACCCAAACCTAAATAGGAAGTTATACCAATCGATTTCATCATGGGACTGCCAATGACCACAAGAAGACATAATGCCATATTTTTTATGGTAAACATGTTGACCAAGAGTGCCAATTTATACCAATTAAAACTACTTATAAAGCATCAGAGATAGCCAAAGTCTTTATTTATGATATTGTGAGATTACATGGAGTGCATACAAAGATCATATCAGATAGGGCAGCAATGTTTACAGGAATATTTTTGACTAACTTCCATGAAAACTTGGGAACCCAATTGAACTTCAGCACTGCTTATCACCCTGAGACAAATGGTCGAACAAAGAGGAGAAATAAAATCCTAGAGGACATGCTATATATGTATGTGATGGACAAAAAAAAAATGAGATGGGGAGAGTTCTTACTGCTACTATAATTTTCTTACAACAAAAATTATTAGAGTTCCATCAAGATGATGTCATTTGATTTCTTGTATGGGGAACCTTCTAGAACACCTCTCAGTTGGGACTGACTAGAGGATTAAGTATTATAGGGCTAGAAATGGTGCAAGAGATGGAAGAAAAAATGAATATGATTAAAGGGAGGCTAAAAGAAGCACAAGATCGAAAAAAGAGTTATGCTAACACTCATCAAATAGATCGAAGTTATGAAGTGGGAGATAGGGTGTTCCTTAGAATAAGGACCCAAAAGAGCTCTATAAGATTTGGAAAAGGAGCAAAGTTGTCTCCACGGTTTGAGGAACCTTTTGAAATCTTAGAAGAAAAGGGTTAATGGAATATAAGCTTTTTTTATCTCCATCTCTAGCGCAAATGCATGACGTGTTTTATTTTTCTATTTTGCGTTATTATATTTTAGATTCTTCGCATGTTATTGACTTGGGTCATGTGTTGGTTCCAGATAAGGGCACAGTGATGACCGAAAAAGTTCACATACTCGACCAACAAACTTTGTAGCTTAGATGACAATTAGTGGACCAAGTTAAGGTCTAGTGGGACAATTATAGTCCCATTTCAGCCACTTGGGAGGACACCAAGGAGATGCGTCATCGTTTTCCTTCCTTATTCAAAGGACTTCAGGACGAAGTCTATTATTAAGAGGGGGTGTATGTAGTGCCCCGCTCTAGTTGATTGGCAGTAATATGACATTAAAATTATTTAGCCGTAAGGCCCACACTTTACTCTTTGAGGACCTCAGGTTGAGGATCCGAACACTAGACTCTATTATTATTGGATTCGATGATTATGCACGTTATTTATTGATACTGTGATGATGACATCATTAATTGTTATGTACATTCTCTATTGATATGATTGTAGCATTAATGGATATGCATGTTCTCTATTGATATCATGATGATGATAAACTTGATGGATATGTATGTTTTGTATTGAAGTTATGATGATGATGGCTTTGATGGATATGTTAATTTCCCATTGATGTTATGATTAAGATAACCATGATGGATGTGTCCCCTATGTTAGCTACTTACATTAGTTCTAATTCAAAATGAACAATGATGTGAATTACTAGGTCATGTTGATGTTGCTATTATGATAATGACTAACACTGAGAAAATTTGTTACTAATGATTATTGAGTATGACAGGAAACCACCAGAGGCACTCGCATAGGATGAGTTGAAAACATATGGTTTGATAGAAATTAATATTTTGTCTTTGAAATTCTAAGTTTAGTTTGAAACTTGCTATATATATACTCCGATGATATGTCAGTGGTTGCAGGAACATATTAGTTGCTTGGCCAAATGACTCACATATGGGTGATGGGGTTGTACAATTGGATGGAACTGCATGGGAGGGGTGGGACAGTGTCCCTGATCTCACCTACTAGCACTCCCTCCATGACTTAGGCTAGAAAGGTTGAAACACCTTCACCTTGAAGATCACAATGTCGTGGGGGCAGGTCCCAAATTTGGGTCGTTCACGAGGATTTTCTGGGGGGCGCGCATCAAGGTGGATTCCTTGATCCCCAGCACCATTATTCTCACTATATCATGTGACATATGAGATGATAGTGGGATATGTTGTTTCACCTATAACTTCCCCTCATAGCCACTGGATGCTTGAAGGGCATGTGGCATGGCACCTTTGGAACTTCAAGAGAAATTCTTGAAGGGAACGACCGATTGGCACCCTTGGCATCACAAATAAACTGTTAGGCATGGCACCCTTGGAACCTCGAATGGAAGTTCTTGAAGGGCATGACCAACTTGACACCCTCAACATCAGTAAAAAGAAGCTAATAAATATAATCAAGATATGAAAATCCTACTAATTCATATCAAGTGGTAAATTATGTTATAACCAAGGAAATCAAATCAAGAATAGAAATTAGTATAAGGGAAGAATAGGAAGAAATAAGTATTTTACCCTGATAACTCTACCTTACCATGTTAAAACAAAATATTAAGTGGATAGTGTACATAATTAACTTAATTAGGCAAAAGGAGGAAAGAGGGAAATAGAGTTAAGTATAAATATTAAATAGTAAATAGTAAAAAACTTCATTAAGAGAATAGGGTGGTGAATTAAAATAAGATTAATAAATTAAAATTGGAGAAATTTAGAGAACCTCCATGTGGTAAGAGCCAACATAATAATATCCATCTGAGAGGAAAATTGAGTTAAATTAGGAGGTACTTAGGGGACCAAATCTGAGACTTATCAGATAACTTCAGTAATAAACATAAATTAAGGAGTAGGAAAGGGGGGATCAAGAGACAACTAGGAGAAGAAATAGGAAGCCTAGTTAGGGTGAGGAAAATACTATTTTAAATTAATATTTAAGTAAATGATTTTGGAGAGTCTTGGTGAGAGGGTGACACATGGGTGGGTGAATAATCAAATTTTGGATTAATAAAAAAATAATTAATTATGCATGAAATTCCAAGTGTCACCTATGAATCCTCCTACAAAAGAATGGAAAAGCCATGGGGAAAAGGGCTTTTTGCTTACCCTATTATTGGTTGGAGGTGATTATGTTGTTGTAAGTGGTTACGAGCTATAGTTGAGTTTGGTGAGCTAGATGACTTTAGAGAGGGGACTCTTGAGCCAAGAAGTGCTCACCTCTATCAGCTAGCACATTTCCTTCATTGTACGACCCCTTTGCAGCTCGGGGGTCCGCGGGGAAGAAGAGTACCCAAGGAGTAGGCTGGGAGATCAACCGGTGGGTCATTATACTCGGATTAAGCACGGCAACATTCATGCTTGGAGGTAGACGGTCCAACAAGGGAGCGCAAGTAGCGGAAATTCAATATTGAATCTCATCTCCTAGTGAACAGTACATATGTTATTTATAATGTTTTCTTTATATGACTGCCTTGTGCCTATAATTAACATGTAAAATATGTGTATGTGAAATGAAGTTAAATTCATGGACGTTGATATAAGTGATTAATATTTCTAAGTTCCAATGTTGTATGCTTATGGTTTTATTCCTAGTTTACTGTATTTAAAATAATAAAAAAGTAAAGCATAGGGTTGGTCCCTACACTAAGCATAGGGTTGGTTCCTACAAGCGCCTGATAATCAATACAGAGTCTCCAAGTCCCATCCTTCTTTTGTACCAACACGATCAGGCTCCCACAGGGCGATGAACTTGGCCAGATGTGACCTTTCTACAGCAGCTCCTGAATATGCCTCTTGATTTCATCATTATCCATAACAGAGAGCCTCTAGATCGGCCCATTGGGTAGCAGTGTGATGCAGGAGCATTAGATTTGGGAAAAACACTTTGTATTTTATTAAACCTAAGGGGTCTTATGTTTGTGAGAAAATATAAATTTTATGTAAATATTAATGGGATTTTTGAGAGATTTTAATTAATTATTGTGAGGATTTGTTAATGTTCCCAAATGATTTGGAGAACATGAGAGAAATTAGATTTGAGATATCTAAGAATTAATTATGAAGCCTAAGTTAGATTTGGTTTCAAGATTTTAGGAATAAAATCTAGATTGTAGGGTGTTGAGATATTTGAGGACTTTGTTGAGTTATTAAAGGGATTTGAACCTAAATTGGTTCATCCAAATTTGTATAAATTAATAAGCCTTAAATGCAAAATAGAGGAGAATAGATAGAAGGTGAGGTTTGGACAACAGAATTTGTAAGCCTACGGGCTTTTGTAAAAGGGCCATTGATTTGAAAATCAGGCCAGGAACGAATATTTCTGTAAGTAATTTCATGTTTATATATATGGAATTGGTTTTGAATTATGCGCATCAATTGATTAAAGTGTGTTGGTAAAATCCTGTATATGAAATGTATGCATGGTGTATGTTATTCAATAAACAAATGTATATTTGGTTCTGTAAGTGAGTTTGGTTTCAAGATTGACGTTGGGCATATCAGCTTTGGATAAAAAGAGAGAATCAATTTTAATATCGATTGTGTTTTGAATCTAATGAATTATTGCGCGTTATGAAAATATGTTGGATGCGTTAATAAGAACGCGGAAGTGTCAAGAATTGGACAAGCATTGATCGATGGTGCAGTGAAATTGAGGCCTTTAACTTGTGTGAAGGTGTTAAGGGTATCGACGAGGTTTGTTATAGAAGGCACAACCTAACCATTGTAATTTATCATTAATATGTATTAAATCGGTATTGGAAACCTGTTGGTGGAACTGTGTGTTGTAACAAGTGGGAACGCATGTTAAAATCTGAATAAACTATTGTAAATCCACATTGCATAAGAGGCGCAGAGTTCTGTTTTAAAACTCTGTCTATTTTAATCGATTGGAATATATTTTTATTGTATCACAGAGATGAGGAAGGGGTTGGTCGTTCTATCAATTGGAGAATTGAGAACAGAAAGGTTGAAGCTATTCGAAGAAATGAAAATTCATCGCACAACAAGGTGAGAGCATCAGCGTTAAACGCAGAATGGAAATGAGACTTGTAACAAGAATGGTGCAGTGGATTTATGGTGAAATCAAATTGCAGAATCCATGAAGTAACATGGTTTGATTGTGACCCTGTTGAAGGCGGAGGTTATACAATTAGAGATGCAAGAATTGGGCAGAATCCTAAGTCAAGGGAAGGAACCATTGTAAGTTACAGCAACGAAACGAGAAACGTTGACGTCCTGAGTTCATTGTTTGGATGGAATTGAGAAAGAACAGAACTGTGATGCAAATGCCAAGTTCAGGCATGGAGGCATTGACGTTAAGTCAACAAAGGTAAAGTTATACTTTCAATTGAAGAGTATTTCCAATGATCGTTGAAAAGAATGGTAAAATATTGGAACCAATTGCATTATTAATATGATGCGAATTTCATGTTGGCATGGTTGTTATAATTGTTGCTGGGTATTTTTGTGTGTTGGTGTTTAACTAAGGTTAAGTGGGGTGAGTTTTGAAAGGTCAAGGGCGCGCATATTTGAGTTGATACATTTTGGCAACAATGTATGTTGATAATGTTATCAAGACAAAAGTATATAATTGCATTCCATCAATGGATTGGTAAGCGTGACCAAGAACTGTAGGTTTTAACCAATTTCATTTGAACCATTACATTATGGGTTTTTATCATGAAGTTCAATTAATTATTTGAAGCTCAAGAAGTAAGAATGGAAGTTTAAAGTTGAATTTACTTTCAAAAGTTGTGGAATTAAATAATTTCATAAGTGGACGTAATATGGTTTCAAACCATAGGTTCGAAGATGAAAAGTAAAGCTTCCATATATAAAATGAATTGGTGTGTTTGGGTTTTTAAGCTTCTGCATGTAAAAGTTGTGAAATTTCCCAGACTTGGAGTTTTATTTGGGGCATAAATATGGAGATGCATTTTTATATGCATAGCTTGTTTTGAGAATGTGGGTTTGGCAGGGTGACCTGCCATCACAACGCACCTAGGGTCACGTCAATGGGGTGCTTGACCTGACAGTGTAGAGGCACCCCTGTGGGTGAGGTGAAGATGTCCCCGTACTCCTCCACAACCTTGTCCATTTGTTTTTGTCGTGTAGAGGAGCCATGTCTGGAGGTCGTGGCCACAGTCTTCTTCTTGCCCTGGGGGTGGATCATCAGGAAAAAAAATTTCCTGGTTTGGGAAATGAGCTTACTTCATTGTTTTGTAGTAACCAAAGAGATAGTGGGAGGCGGTGGTACCTCTGGTATCCTGTACAATTTATTTCCCAAAGTAACAATAACAGCACGAGGCTGGGACTCATACACAGCATGTCGCTTCCACAAGTATGGTTGGCATAATAATACATCAGAAACATCAATAGGAGCAATGTCACACAATACCTCATCCGTGAAGGGCTTGATGCTATAGAGAAGGTGGCACTACTGGCTGACGCGGAGATCCCATCCTTAGTGAAGCCACGTGATGGTGTATGGTTCTGGGTGCACTGTGGTCGGCAAGCCCAACCACTTCATGACATATGCTAAAATGAGGTTATTTTGGCTCCCATTGTTAACAATGAATCATAGCGGGGAACCCTTTACCCACATCTGGGAGTGGAAGAGACGCTCTGCCTCCTCTGGATCTTCTGGTTCCTCCTTCTGGATCTTCGTAGTGGAAACAGTGGTGTTGGGCTTTGCATCAATGATCTGCTTCCCTTTGTCATTCACCTTGTCAGGTTATGATTCAAAGTCGGAGCATGCATCTTATTCATAAGCCCTCATCTCAACCACCAGCGAGTGCTTGGCCTGACACTCACTTGTGTTGTGAGGGGAGCTCTTATGGAACTCACACCACTTTCCTGTGTCCTTCTTTGGCTTCGCAGTGTTGTTCTTTGCTTGTGTATTTGGCAGGTTGTCTTGGGTCTCCATGCCTTGGCTTTGTCCTTTGTTCCTGTGGTTTGGGGGCACCTTTCCCTTGCTTTTGATTCACAGATCAAAAGTCTCGCTTCTTCTGTTTGAATTTCTGCTCAATCTTGGCAGCATACCGGTATGTCGTACCAAGCGAGGAGATGTCGAGTAACTCCATTTCCTCCTAAATGTATCTGTGCAAACAACCGCGATACTTTAGCACCAAATGTTTCTCTGAATATTTGATACCCAACTTTGTGCGTAGGGTATGGAACAGATTCATTAGCTCATGCACATCTTGATCCCTTTGTTGCCGCAGCGTGGTCCATTTTATGTACTTTTCCTCATAGATCCCCATAGGATAGTATTGTTCCTTGATGGCATCTCAAAAAGAATTCCAAGTGGGTACTACTGAGAATAGAGAGGGTTTTGTCTCATCCTTTTTCTCACAGTAGGTTTCCCACCAGTCCTTGACATGGGGGGTAGCTTTGAGGAGTGCAAAAATAATCTTCTCTCGGTCAGAAAAGTCATGAACCGAGAAATATCCTTCTAATAAATTCAAGCATCTATCTATGGCATCTACATCTATTTGACCCTCAAATATGGGAATGTCAAAGTTTACTTGTACCTTAAAGGGAGTTGCACCTCCAGAGTGGCTGCTGGATGTAGATCCGCCGCCGGTGGGCAGTCGTTGAAGGATCTAGACAAAGTTATCCATCATCGCATTCCTTTGTTTTTCGAGGGCCTCCTCAAGCAATATTTTGATAGGATATCCTACTCCCTCATATTTATTTTCATCCCCCATGGGAATCCGTCGAGGTTTGCGAGGCTGATCTTGCAAAGGTTCCACCAAATCGAGCCCTAACACCTTATACCCCGACCTCGTTGGGGACATGCAAAGAAGGATCAAGAAAAAATAGACCGCTCTGATACCACTTATCCAGATTTATGCAGGAACGCAACAGAATATAGAAATAACCATAAACATAGAAATACAGTGGAAATAAGGCTTCAGTTCATTAATATCAAATAACAGAAATATGCTTACAAACATGATGGAAATAAAATAGCTAGGGTGCTGGTAGCGAATCTCTGAGAAGAGATGTGGCAACTACAGACCTTTGAACTATGTTACAATGAGGCTCAAGGGCCTATTTATTATGGAGAAACAATTGAGAACTCTAAACGTCCAAAAACCTAACCCTAGGAGATGAAGCGCCAAAACTATGGGCCCCATTTGGGTAAATTGGTGTTTCAATTTCTCGGGGACATAACTTCGGCCTACTATCTTCGTTTGGGGCTTCAAAACGGCTCTAGAAGTTTAGGACCTGAAAAAATTATACAAATAGTAAGTTGTGGAAAAATTGAAAGAGACAATGGTAGGGCCCCAAGTGGAATAGGCGGGTGGCCACCAATATCCACCTGGATCAAGCGAGCATGGCTCAAGCAAGCGCGGCCCCAAAGAAGCATACAATGCAACCAATACAATAGACGGTTCTCACGATGGATTTTCATGCTCTACAGATATCTAGAGGAGAATTACACTTTGAGATCATAGCATATCACAAGAATGTGCAGCACTGGCAAAACATTATTATAAATCTCACTGCGCTGCCCATCCCGACATTGCACGATTTTCATCAGGGAATTACAGAGGAAGCATGTGCACGGTGGTGAGCCCTGGTATTGCACCAAGAATGTTACAACTCCCAGAGGATACTCTACTTTAATTTATCAACCTCGGGTTCATACAAACTTGGAGGTGATAGTGCTATATACACACTAGATGCATTCTACTCATGTCATCCTCTTCTGAGTCCTACAAAAGGGTGTTATTTCTAGGGTTTCTGAGTGAAGTTTGTCACACTTTTGATTTAGACCTAGAACTACTAGTGACTCAAAATAATTACTCTATTAACCATCAAATGACTATTTTGAAGCAAGAAAGTACATCTAGTTATTCTGCAAGGAAAGAAATCTGCAATTTAAACTCTCGCAAGAAATAAAAGAAAACTAGGTATCTTCATGAAGTAAATGTCTAATCTACTCACACATTTTTGGGCCAAATGGATAAACACACTTCATATACTTCATGCTTTAACTATCATGTTTTTACTCATGCATCTAACCATGGCCTAATTATGCTTGTAAATGCATTCTTTTGCAGCAAGGAGGAGAAGGTGCTAAGGTGGCTTAGGAAGGTTTTGAAAAAATGGATGCAAGGTTGAAGGTCTCTTGATGTTTTTGGAAAGTCTATATGAGGTTGATGATTTTTTTTAAGGGCTTAAGGATAGGCCCACTGGTGCTGCTACCGGTTCTGCTATAGGTTTCCTGTAGTGCTACAGGAAAGTCCTGAATTGCTACAAGAAATAGTCCGAGGGAAATATGAGGAAAAAAATGATGGAGAAAAGCATAGGGGAGGTGGAGTGAAGTTTTACTTGGATGAATGGAAGGTGGCCAACCCATTTTCCAAGCTCATAACCTCTTGAGAATCTCGTCTTGCACTTCTAAGGTTGCTCACGGTGTGAAGGTGAAAATATTAAAAACAGGGTTGAAGGCGATTTGATGAAAATAAGGTTGATGATCGATGAGAAATGAAGTTAAGGGTGTTGTCGAAGTCCTCATTTGTTGTGCTACTTGAACCTGCAAGAAAACTACATATTCATGTAACAAACATTGGCAAATCTATGATGATGGAAAAGATGAGTTGAATTTGGAAATCAAACCTACTTAAGCATTCAAATAGAAATATAACTCAGCGTTCTAGATATGTTCATGACACTTAAGCAACCTAACTATTCTTTCCAAGAAATCATAAACTAAAGAGAAAATTTGGCTTGTGGTGAATATCTGCTCTCCTCAAGCTCCAATGAAAGAGATGAGAGAGGGAGGCTTGACACACATCTTTCTGAGTTTATAATCTATTCTACCAACATTTATGCAAGCTTAACTACAGCAAAGACAAATGGAAGCAAACTAAAAATAGTGGATTGAAATGTAAGCAAACTAGCTAAAAATCATAAAGAAAACTAGTTACAATGACATAAAAATAAGCATGAATACACAAGAGAGACTAAGGCCAATGGATTGGGCCCTAACCCACAAGCCTAACCCTCTAAAACTAAATTAGTGAAGGAAAATCTGGATGCTAATCTTATTGAAGAAAATAGTCTCATTTTATAAACATAAAAGTCTCAAAAACCTATTACAAAAGCTAAGAGTCTATTAGCTTCCTTCAAATTTTGAATCCTAATGAGCTCTTTCTCAGTCTTATTTAACTTAGAGGGTAGCTACCAACATCTCCCTAAAAAGTAGGTGATGTGTCCTCTTTGACTGCAAGAGAATTGGAGCTTTGGTGCACTTGATCTCCCACTTTCTTGGATGCATTTGATTTCGAGTTGTTGGAGGGAATCTGAGGATCCCTTGGCTACCTTTGGGAGTTAAGGAGGTGGAAAATCCCCCTAGAATCTCTCCTTGTTGTCTATTCTGAGCTTTAATTGCAAAATATTCATCAAAAGTGCAATATCTTCGACATTATTCTTCATTTAACCCATATTAGGAATTCAAAGTATGACAAGACTTAATCACCATATACACTAACAACATAAGACCATAATAAAATTTAAATGTGAGAAACGGAGACTTAATAAGGCTAAAATGGTGACAATTAACCCCTCTAATTATACCTAATGATGGAGCTCATCACTCGAGCAGTGTGCCTTGATATTACTCAAGGAAGTCAAGGAGTACAACAAGCACATGTTCGATGACATGCATAATGTAATATAGGACCGAGATGAGGCAACGACACATAGATAGTAACTACATGAGATCATTACTGAAGCTTGCAGAGAGTTGTCTGCGAGGTAGCCCCAGAAGAAAAGATTGAGAAGATTTCCACTACAATTAAAGAGTCCAAGAATGAGATGGAAAATTTCAAGTTCGAAATGCAGATGCAGATTCACTAGTTATAGTTGAAGTTGTAGCCAACTACACCACAATAATTCTGGGAGCAACACGAAGCAGATATGAAGGCTGCATTAGAAGGCATCGCAACCACAGTCAAGGACTATGGCCAAATATTTGAGGACACTATGTATATTTGGACCTCGTTGCAGGCATATCCCAATGTACAGCAGATATAAGATGAGATTTTAAACAAGTAGAAACAATTTGATGAGATTAAAGTGATAGCGTAGACCTTAGCACCTACAAAACGCTTTTCCCACCTACAAGCAGGGAAAGTTCTGCAAAGTCAGGTCGACGAGCTACAAAGAAAGGAACATATCATCAAAGCATGAACCTAGCCATGGCAAGATGAGGCCATGTATTTATCAAATACTATAGATGCCAATCTTAAGGAGATGAGGAAGAAGAAAAAAGATGTGCTTCAACAAATCGCAGGGTCGACTATACAAAAGTTGTTGGAAGAGGTGTGCCAAACACAGACATAGTTTGCAGAAATGATTCCACCATTGAAGGATGCATACATTAGCATCAAATCAAATAAATAGGGTGAAATAGCTGATTGACTCGGGATGAGTTACAAGTGAGTGTTTGGGGCCTCTTGGGCAGGGCCCAACTTGGTTCATTTTTTAGTAAAAGAATCCATATTTTGAGGAAATGGAGTGTGTGAGCTAGAAGAAAGAATTCAATCACGGGGATTTTAGGCTTCGCGCGAAGTTTTAAGAGTCTTAAGGGCTTTGGGCAGGTCAAATCCCCTCTTTTTGTAAAGGGATTGGGTTAATTTTGAATTTTTTGAGCTCCGCCCATGGTTTGCAGACCATGGTATTGTAAGAAATAATTCTATATAAGGAGATTTTTTAGGGATTCAAGTCAGAATATGAAGGCATAATTGAGAATGATGTTATGATCTAAGTTTGTAATTCTTTCTATATTTCTATGTTTTGGGTTTGAAGGAAGGTTCTACAGTTGTGTGTGCATAGGTATTATAATGTCTGCAGTTGTGTGCGCAGACACCTGCACCTGAGTGCATAGGGTGATAAGGGATTGTAAATAAAGGATCTTGTTAATAAAAGGATGATTTGAATACAGATCTATGTAATTCTTATGTATTTTTATGCTATATGTTTTATGAGTTATATGTGATGGATTAGGGTTTCTATATATTTACTCTGGGAATGCATTGTGAGGAATTAAATTTTTTTATATGATGAATATTGTATGTTAGAGTAGAAAGGCACAGTGCGCAAGGTGATTAAGTGAGTAATTGAATAAAGTTTTTCATAGCAAGCTAATGGTTGAGTGAAGCTTGAATTGATCCCTAAGTTGATAAAATCCTTAATGCCACACTCCATAGTCCCTCTGGATGCAAAAACCTAGTTCTAGCATCCCCTAATATTACCTCAGGTGAGATTGTGGTTTGTGTAGCAGATCGTTTCCAAAAGGATCAGTAATAGAGTGTTTTTTTGGTAGCGCAGCTACTTAAAACTTGGATCTAGACCCCCTCAAGCTAACATTGACCCCCGGATATTTATAAAGGACTACATTTGGGGGAATCCTCGGTATGTTGTGGCTTCAATAAACAGGCTAATGACCTTTTTTTAATCAACTATGTCAACTAATGACCTTGGAGTATTGAAACACCCATAAAGTTTGAGTGACTTCATGGATGATGACATGTCTATTCCATGCGTATGACATGTGTCACCAATATTTGGCCCTTTTGGGCATACAATTCATGTAATTATGAGTGACACACAGCACAATCCATGTGGAATTGGACACTACATAACGTGCCACATGTTAGGTGGTGATTGGGTGTCTATGATTAACTTGTCATTTTGAGTTGTCATATCAGCATATTGGGAGATCAGAGGATTGTCTCCTAAAATCCATTGATATCTTGATATTCCAATACACATGTCATGTATACCACATGTTAGACACATCATCCTTCACCACATGGTGGGTTGTGATTGGGTGGAAGAGTTATGAGGTGGTGTGTCGAGCTGGCCACAGGACTATTGTTTTATCGATGTTTTGCATAGGTTTTCAATTATAAATAAAATTGTCATATTTTTTATAATCCATGTTGGAGTAACATTATATTGGAATATTAGTGAATCTAGACGATTTATACCTATATCATCCATATAATCCATATTTACAATTCGTCATACCAGCATATCGACACAGTAGCACTTACTAATATAGTGGATATCATACCTCCATAAGTTATGGGACAAGGCATATAACATAGAAAATCTTCCATGTGGAAAGGTCTAGTATAACACATGGGTCAAGGACGTGGGCCAGTGCGGAGATGTTGTGTGGCTAGGGACATCCATGTGGACGTGTACAGATGATGATGTGGCCCTAAGGGGAAAAACTTCAAATGGTCATAGTTTTATTCCTATAGCTTGAATTGAGATGAAATTATATCCTTGGAAAATTGTCGATGAGTTAAATATGATGGAGGTATCAAAAAATTGATTTGAGGTAAAGGGAATAAAGAGGCTTTTTGGATAACCAAATTTTAATAATGTATCTTGAAGTTCAGTTCTAACTACACCCCACCACCCTAATAGAGCATTAGGGGGTTGGGCGTGTTACATGGACCTTACTCCTCGCCTACATGGGTTGTTAATAAATAAAGTTACCATGGCTTCGTTGAAACTACAATGTCATCCAATAGAGCCATCTCATAATCCATGACGATATCCAATCGACCTTCGGATGAATTGCATCATTGTTCATTGTTCATTTTTCTAGGCTTGTTCAAAAAAATTGAATGACAACTTGAAACACCTTAATTCATCTCAAAATTTTAAATGGTCACAAGATCCCATCTTGGCACATGATGTGTTCTCCGAAGGGAACTTCACTAATATTTCCAAAACTATCCCTATTTTCATCTAAATGAAACATGGGTTCATTGAAAAAATCATGACAGGTGTCAATTTCACTCCTGCTATGATCGCTACTTACAAGACCTTGTTGAAATAATTTCATGATTTTTTTCTTGGTTTTATGAAAATATACCTGGAATCAATTGTGAGATTGTAAAACATGAAATCATTACCTATGAAGAAGCCAAGCCAATCACAGAACGACTTTAGCTAGTCAACCCATGTAAAGCTACTACTATTAAGGCAGAGGTTGATAAATTTCTTAAAGTTGAGTTTATCAATCTAATTCCCTTGACAGAATAGGTTTCCAACATTTTTCCTCTCACAAAGAAACAAGGAACTTTTCAAGTTTGTGTTGATTATAGGGATTTGAATAAGGCATGTCCAAAAGACGGCTACCATACCCCATCCATTTATTACATCATCGATTAATGTGCCAGAAATGATATATTTTCCCTCATGGATGGAATTTTTCGCTATAATTAGATTCAAATCAAACCAGAAGACTAGCACGAGACAAATTTCATCTATGTTTTGAGTAAGTTTTCATATAGGAAACTGTCATTCGGTCTTAAAAATGTCAGCACCACTTTTGAGTAGGCCATGTATTATGATTTTCTTGACATCAAATGAATTATGGAGGCCTATTTGAATTACCTTGATACCCATTACAATGAAGGCCTAATCATCCAATGCATCTAAGAAAAATATTTATGCATTTTCGCTACTAGAATATTTGTTTGAATCCTCAAAAGTGCATTTTTTGTGTTAGTTTTGGGAAATTATTAAGACCCGTTGTATCCAAGTATGGGATCATGGTTGATCCTTTGAAGATTGAGGTGAAAACCAATCTTCTTCCTCCATGCACTATTAGAAAACTTCAAAGTTTCCAAGAGAATTAAAACTTATTACATCATCTTATTGCTAATTATGTTGAGCTCATGAAGGGTTCCATGCATCTTCTCAATAAATATATACCATTTGTATGGAGTAACCAAGAATAACAATCTTTGATTACTTAAAATAGGCCTTGATTTTGACCCCACTATTAAGCTAAGATTTCATCATATATCTCACTGCCTCTGATTTGACGATTGGTATTGTACTTTTCCAAGAGGAAAAAGGAAAACATGAACATATCATCTACTACCTTACTAAAGGATTAGTATGGGAATAACTTCACTATCTTTGCATTGAAAAGTTGTCCTCAGCTACCATCTTTGTCGCCTAGTAACTATGACATT
Source organism: Pinus albicaulis (assembly GCA_034641835.2). Lineage (NCBI taxonomy): Eukaryota > Viridiplantae > Streptophyta > Pinopsida > Pinales > Pinaceae > Pinus > Pinus albicaulis. Next base: position 1,303,108,235 of record CM076582.1, on the reverse strand, counting down.
ACATTCTCCTACATAAGGCTATCATGGTTTCCCACTCTAAGACAATTAAACATTAGTTAAGTCAATATATTATTGGGGGGGAGTAATCTAAATGGATCATTTATATTGCAATAATTCGATCTAGAGTTTGTAGCCATGAAATCAAAGAAATATTTGGTCATTATAAATGTGATATATGACCTTACCTACGTTAGTGATGGAATAATGATTATTGATCAATTTCTTGATGAATCTTTATTCCTTATTTGCTCATGTGATCCCAGGTATAGGGACATTTTACTCTGTCTCCATACACAACACTGTCACCTCGAATTGCCCCACAATGATTGTTGGTGCATGCGCTATCAATCCAGACAATATATTATTCTCGAAAACACACTTTATCATCATGGGTTTTATCTAGTGTTACACCGATTTTTAAGTCACAAAAAATTCGAACATTTCTTAAATGATTTCCATATTAGAGCATGTGGCATTCATATTTCTAGGTTAGCTACTTCCCAAAAAATCTTGTGTGTTGGTTAATTTTTGCAATAAAACTTCAAAGATTGTATCGTTTTGGTCTAGAAGTGCCATACATATTAGATATTCACCCAAAAAATGTGTTCCCATCCCTCTCCCCTTCACCCTATGGTTGTTTTTATTTCATTCACCAAATGGGTCTTGATTTCACATAGTGTAATCCTACCTTAGAAAATGGGCATAATTACATCACTATGGCCATTTATTACTTTACCAAATGGGTTGAGGCCATGCCTACCTTTTCTAACAATGGCACCAACACTGCAATTTTTTGTTTTTAACCACATCCTCGCTAGGTTCTATGTTACTATGCAAATCATGGAAAACCATGGATCTCACTTTGAAACCAAATGATGAATTAATTGGTAATCAAGTTTGGATTTCACCATGAAAACTCCACCCCCTACTATCCCTAGGTTAATGGTCAATTAGAAGCCAACAAACATGTTTTGAAGATTATGATTCAACAAATGGTATGGAATTTGTTATCACAAAATTGCACCTGATAGGCAGCTACTCATACAACTTCATGTAACTGTTTCAAACCAATCTTGTAACTAAAGCTTAGCCTCTTCATTCTAAGAGGGCTCTCTCAAAGGGGTTAATGATATTGAATAAAGATGTATCTATATGGCTAACTCTACTTGGAAAACAACTTGATTGTGATATGTGTAGGTTGAAAATAGTATCAGTCTGCAAACATTGGGCTTATGGAGTCAACAAGTTCAGTGATTTAGTAGTAAGTTCACTTGACATGGAAGCTGAGGCAGTTAAGTGTTTTTAGAAAAGGTAAGCACACATGAAACAGGAAATAACACATTCAAATCGTCTATAAAGGAAGTCAAAGCATTACATGAATGAATTCTGAGTATTAAATATGAAAACCATTGCAAATGGTACACATAGAAAATATAGATCAAATAGACACTAAAAAATCAATCATAATCTCAGGTTGGTCAAGAAACAAGTCCCTGTATTACTGAAAACAGTGAATTTACATAATGTTACAGTATTGTCAAAAATCTCCAACCCTTGACAAATTCGAATCTCTACCTTTTAATAGAATTGTTGCATGATGAGATGATCTTCCTCCTGGATAGATTCATAGAAGTTTCCCTAATGACACCTTGCATAACAATAAAATATCTATTTTAATGAGAAAATGACAGTTATTCTACTTGACAGTCCTTTTCCTAATAGGACTCAAACTGTTCATTATTACATTAACAACCTTATCTCCTAAAAACAATTACATCTTTGAACACTATTCCTTCACATGTTCAAATAGGATGTGATGGGACTCATCACTACATGACATCTTAATTGACCTCCTCTAAAACTGGAAACAAACCCTATTTTTAAGGAAACTGGTCCTTATTCTCAATGAATGGTTTGGTTGATCAGTTGGCTTCATCTCGTGATCTTCAAGTCTTGGATGATAGTTGACATAGTCCCTTAAACCTTTGAAAGTGTCCACCTATCCATAACTGCACAAAAACCTACTCATTAAGCTTCAAAATAGTATGCTATGAAAGTATGACAGTTTCGTAGCGTACTTTCGTAGCGTTACAAAAATGCATTTTGCCATCAATCTTTCTGATCCTTTCCTTCTGCATGATGTTCATTATGCCTTTATACTGTTAGGGTCACGTGTTTTAGCATATTGGTAGACCAAATGCATAGGATAACATAAGACCAGTCTTTGGAGTCCTAAGACCTAGCCTTCCTAGACTCAGAGAGGGCTCTCTCTATTGTATGCAAAGGATGTGAACTTGTTTGCATTAGACGGTTGATTTTAGGCTAGTTGTGAAGTTTAGGGTTTGTTTGTTTGTTTGGGTTGGGTAAAATGATCAAGTAGAATAGGTGGAGTGAGAGGTCATCAAATCATTAGATTATGGAGTCTATGAAAGTCATGGATATCTCAATAATGAGTCAAATTGCATCACAAGGAAAATCTAGTGTGGTCATTGGATCTTTTAGGGTTATGTGTGAAGTGAAATGGACATTAAGTTGGGGAAACAAGGTAGGGCAAAGGGAAGTTAAGAATCCTTTGTCATATACCCATAAATAATAAGGTCTCAAATACTGATAAGCAAAAGATAATAATCATGAGATAGGGAAAACCATTAACTCAATGACAATACTTAAACAAATAGACATTCAAGATGAACAATTTAGTGAAACACAGAAAGCAAGAAAACCTATCAAAATTTAGTGATTTCACCTTGAAGGTTTGAAAACATATAAGATGACAAATAACTTTAATCAATGAAGAGGGAACTCCTATACATCATCAATCAAGCTATAAAGAACTTTGAGGCAAACTTATCAAGCATAAACAAAGGGCATGATCAAAACATAGCCTCTTTGGCTAAAACTAGCAAGTAATCCATCAAAGAGAGATTCCAAAAACAGAGTTTAGATAGCATCAAGTAAGCATGGCTAACCATAAAACATATTTGGAAACTACCTTCTTAGACCATTAAGGAAACAAGCAAGCTTTGGTGGATCTAAGGAGTATCTAAGAATTCCTTAAACTAACACAGCAGAGGAAAACATAAATACAATAGTAACAGGAAGGACTAAGATGCCTCAAACAACATTTCTTAGCCTATACTTTTCCAATCTACTGCAACATAGAAGGATGGACACAATGATAAACAAGAAAACATGAACAAATTAGAGACACATAATCATTCACCAAGCTCGGGGATCCTGCAAGCAAGCTTTCATCATCATCAATCAAAGGAAATCATCCACAAGCTCCATAACACCAAATTGCTCTTCAACCTCAAAGAACCATGTATTTCTCTAAAAACTCATCAAATGCCAGCATTAAAAATGAATCCTAAATGCTCTATTTAACCAGCAAGGAGGAGAAAAACCTAATAGAGTATCTAGAAGCCTATTGGCTAATCATAAATGTCACTATTGTCCTTGCGACCTTGCAAGGCCCAAGGCACAAAATATCTAAAACAAAATATCTTTTCAAGCAATTTTAGCAAATAAATTGATATTTGAGGTCTCACAAGCCTCCTAAAACTTTCCAAGCATACATTGTTGACTTTTCCTCTGCTAAGGGCACAGCTCTGTGTTTTAGGATGAATTTCCAAGCCAAGGGCGTAGCAGTGGAGCAGGAAAACTGGGTCAACTTGCAGCAATGTTTTGAGAGCCTTCCCGATGTCAGAATAGGCTCCATGATGACTCGTTGGAAATCCTGTTAAGACTACTTTCCATATATACCCTTGGTTCTCTGATTGGACCTCTAAAAAATTCTCAAAAAGCAAAAATTTGAAGGATGGTAAAGGAGCAGCACATACCCTGAAAAGCAAGCAGAATGGTGAAAATTAGGGTGTTTTTGACCCTTTTGGAGGACCAAAACAACTCCAATTGATCTTAAACTTTGTGAGCATGCTATATTGAGGATTCCAAAAATGTGAGAATTTCCTCCTGAAGATGCTTTGAGAAAAAGCATAGCACCATGTGTACTACCCCCTTGGCCTCAAAATTAGCAAAAAACCAAAACTTGTCAAAATTCTACCAAATTTGGTGAATGAGTGCCTCATGGGTTTCGAGAGACCTGTAGGGAGTCTTGTGCCAAGATCTCAAGCCTATATTGTCCTTTTTCGTCTTTTAGTGCTTGAATTTCAATGAGGGCTTCCTTTAGTTTGGCACAAGCAAGTTTGTTTTTCATGGCATAATGTTTGGTCATATTTTTATGGAGAGCAAGGCCCCTTTTTATCTTCTTAAAATACTTGTGCTCATTCTTGTAGTATTTAATGACACGTTGTGCCATTTCAAAGTCTCTCTCCCACTCCCTAATTTTTTCATATTTGCTTTGGAGTAGTAACCTAGTGGCCATCTCCTCATCTTCATTATCACTGTCAAGGTCAATGAATTGGGGTTCTTGTTAGTTTTCTTGCCTCCCTTACCTTTCTTATCCTTTTTCATATTTTCTTTGCCCTTTTCAAGCCTTTGAGCTGATGTAGATGGCAAGGTCCCTTGCCTTTTGGAGGCAGCAAACACTTGCCTTGATCCTCTTTGATATATGAGAGGGAGAAATTCAAATTTTTTTACTACAATGTTCTTACCATGACTGATATCAAGACTGCCTTTCTTTTCATCAATGATCTCTACACTTATGTCTCCTGCATTGTGTTCTTGGTTGCCCTCTTGAGAATCACTTGCATTTCCCTCCATGCTAGCATTACTGTCATGATCTTCACCATTGTCATCAACTTTATCATTGTCATCCTCTTCCTCATTGTTCGCCTCTTTGTCACTGTCCTTTTCATCACAGCCCTGTTCACTACCTTCTTCTTCCTCTTCATCATTATCATGGCCATTATCATTTTCTGTGTGGTCACTGTTAGAGGTGTCTTTATCAGTTTTTTCAATTTCCTCAACCTCTTTACTATCCTCTGTAATGTACTCACTGTTTTAATTTTTATCCATGCTACCTTTAGCTTCTGCACTTTCCTCACTGTCATCATCCTCATTAATGTTGGCTTCTTTGTCACTTTTCATTTCATCACTGCTCTCTTCCTCCTCTTTATCAACAATTGCATCTGCCTCTTCACACTATCTGTTACCTCATCCTCACTGTAGTTTATCTCATTAGTATCAGTGTTGCCTTTGGTTTCTGCATTATCCTTATTGTCTTCATATTTGTCCTTGTCCTCTTCTTCATTTTCTGTTTCTGCCTTTTCATAATTTTTTGTCTCTTCTTTTTCATCATTTTCTGTCTCTGCCTCCTCCCTTTCCTCTTCATTTTCTTCAACATCCTCTTCCCCATCATCATTTTCTTCCTCTTCTTCCTCATCATCATTTTCTTCCTCTTCTTCCTCATTATGATTTTTTTCTTCATTGCTAGCCTCTTTGTCACTGTTCTTTTCATAACTTCCTTGTTAACTGCCTTTAGCATGTAGATTGACGAGTGCCCTTTGTTTAGATTGCAACAAGATGATGAGCTTAGTGGAAAGAAGTCACCTTCACTAAGTGGGCCCGCAGGCTATTTTTGGCGCAAAGTCTATTTTTAGAATATGTCTATTTTTAGACATGTGGATCATATTCTATGAGTTGCAGGATGCTACTTGTGGATGGTTGGTCAAGTTGGAAAAATAGATGGATTTCTATTTTTAGACATATTGGGCGGAATCTATTTTTAGATTGCCAGTCTAAAAATAGATATGTCGAATATTATTATCTCTTAATAATATTTGGACTATAAACCATTAGGGGAATTTTGAGGTCTAAAATGGGCCTCCTAAGGAAATAATAAAATAATAGCTAAACCAATAAAATAATATTTATGAATTTTCAATTCACTTTTTGCACCACAATTCATGTAACTATAGTTAAATTCATTTCAAAAGTTGTACCAAAATAAAATTAATAAAAAAATTGTATTGATGTGACTCTAAATAAGAATGAGTTTTTCAAGAAAAATTCATTATCATTGAACAACTAATGCATTTGTCCTTTGTACTAAAATAACTTAAAAGAAAATATAAATATAAATTCATAAATTCTTAATTATATTATATGTTATTAATTAAAATTTATATTATTTAAATTGTATAATAACATGTAATTAATATACTATATAAAAATAATATAATACAATAAATGTATAGGGATATGCATTGTTACTTTCAAGAAATATGAAATGACAATAATATATTTTTATTCAAAAATTGTGAAATGACATTTATTATGAGTACTTTACTTTGACTTTAAATGTACTTAGAGCACTACCATGGTTAACCATGAGGTTTTATCCACCATTGAGAATGTGACAAGTAAGTACCTTTAACTCAATCAATGCCACCTCAACCATTAGGGATGATGTCATCCCCTAAAATGTGATTGATTCTCATAAAGTGAATTTTGATTGTACATTTTCCTTAGGAGGCCCATTTTAGACCTCAAAATTTCTGTATCGATGAGCCTTATTCTTTGGAGCACTTCACTTAAGTGCACAGATGTGGAACAACACGTGACAGAAGGAACTACACTATTCCTGAGGGTTTACTGGAGCTAATGCATGAGGAATTCAGTTAGAACTCATGTGACAGAGTTTGGTGGAGTTATAGAAGTAGTTGGTGGAGTTGTATTTAGTTTAACTCAGTTAGACTCAGTTGAGCTAGTTGTATCTAGTCTAACTGATTGATACACTAGTGAGAGTGGTGTGAATTAATTAGTTAATTAATTCACTAAATAATAACTCATTAATCAATTGAAGAATACATCATTAATTCACATGAAGTAATGGTATGGAGACCAGTGAAGAGATAGGTGAAAGAGCAGTGTGACTATCAGTTGTGACTATATTGTTGCATGATTTGCAACAACCAGTGATTGGAGATGCCAATGAGGATTGCGTAGTACAAGCCAGGTGGTTCGAATTTATTTATGAGCCATTATTCAGCATTGATTGCGCAATAGAGGTAGGCTATCAAGTGGCAGAGATTGGAGCATGTGTTTTGCTAGATCTAGCTTGATTAGTGTGTAGCAATTAGAGATTGTACTGAGGGCTTGTGAGGAGCTTTGTATGATGATTTTTACATGATCTCTATGAAATATAATATCCAGATAGTTGGGGGTTTTCAGCTTTAAGCTTTCCCATGAAATATTGTGTTCATATGTGTGATTGTTTATGGTTTTAATGTGTGCATGCAATTGATTTTATTTTCGCAATTAATGATCAATGGTCGAAGAGATTATGTATTGTGCATGAATTTAAAATAGTGTGTGATCAAGAGAATCTCGGAGGATAACATATCAGTTATTCAAATTTCTACATGGTATCAGAGTGATATTGATCATTGGAGAAATTGCAAAACATTGAAGCAATTGAGTTTTGAGCTGGTGGAATTTGAATTTGCAATAGTGTTTTCTTGGTGTCGAAGTTGAGATGTCTTTCAACGGATTACGATTGGAGTATGCCCTTGAGGGCAGCTCAAATTATATTGCATGGAAGGATAGGATGGAGTCGGTGCTGAATGACAATGGGTTGAAGGAGTTTATAGATGCAGAAATTCCAAAACCTACTTCTAGTGATGCTGCTGTACTTGACTCATGGCAAAAGAAGACAGCAAAGTGTTGAAGGATTCTGTTGGAAGGTGTGAAGGATCACATAGTGTCCAGCCTTCATGGTAAATCTTCTCCATTCTTGATGTGGAAAGCTTTGACAGATTTATTTCAAAGCAAGACACTGCAGGTTGTTTCTCAAGGATAAACTCGAACATAAAAATGGAGAAAGGCAACAAAGATGCCCCAAATCCTCACAGTCTATCCAATGTAGGGATAAGCCGGGGAGTGTGGGAAAGGTCGTTGATGACAAGGATCAGTGAGCTTGGCTCTCCTTGGGCTTCCAAAGAGTTGGCATTCCTATCAGAACTCTGTCAATGGTCGGGAGAAATTGCCAGGATGGGAGCGACTTTGGTCGGATCTTGTGCAAGAGGAGATAAGGCGAAGTACCAGGGACGGATCTTCATCAAAGAACTCAGATGAAGAAAATTGCGCTTTGGCTGCTAAAGCAAGGAAGGGGAAGAGCAAGAAGAATTCTTCTAAATCTGATGCAAAAGGCAAGAGGCAGGGCATGTCCAAGGTGAAGTGCTGTCACTGTCACCAACATGGACATCACGCCACTAATTGTCCACAGAAGAAGAAAAATAAGCAGGTTGTTGGATCTGCAGCTGGAGAGGCCTTAGCCTCACAGTTTAAGCTGGATTTTTTGCTGATCGCATGCTTGGTCTCAAGTGTGATGGGTTCAGTGTGCTTTCTTGACAGTGGTGCGTCTTTTCATATGACCGGAGACAAATATTTGTTTACTAATCTGGATGAGAAAGATCTTGGAGTGCACATCGAGATGGGCGATGATGGTAGATACAGTGCGACCGGTATCGGTACCATTTCCTTTGAGAGGGAGTCTGGTAAACCCTTCGTATTGAAGGAAGTGATGTGTGTTCCAGGATTGAAGAAGAATCTTATCTCTGTGGAGATTTCAGAAGACAAGGGATATGATATTGTCTTTAGCGAGGGAAAGGCTTTCCCTATCGTGCGTAAGGCAACCGGTGAGACCCGTAGGATAGGGTTCAAGTTAAGAACTCTTTGATTTTCGAATCGTAGGTTGATGGATGTGCAAAGAATGGCAGGCAAGGCAAGGAGTGGTGAGTTTTTGATGCAGGCGGGCATAGGGAGATTTGGCCACCTTCACCATGGAGCTTTGAAAATTTTGCAGCAGATTTCTAACGGGCTTCCCAAAGGTACACTTGCGCAGTCAAATCAGTGCAAGGGATGTACTTTGGGAAAATTTGTGAAAGCCACTTTTTACGAGAAGGATAGTCACGCCATGATGATCCTTGAGAGAATTCACACAGACTTGTGTGGACCTTTCTTAGTAGCTTTGACAGCAAAGCACAGGTACTATGTGATATTTGTTGATGATTTTTTCTCGTAAGTGCTGGATCTTCTTCACAAGAAGAGCGATACATTCGCGAAGTTCCGTGAGTTTAAAGCACCGAAGCAGGCACTGGAGGAGTTGTGCCGAAGGCTCTTAGGAGCGACAATAAGGTGACCTACCGTTAATTCAAGGACTTTTGTAGCGCAGAAGGAATTTGAAGAGAGCTCATAGCGCCTCATAACCCACATCAGAATGGGGTTGCGGAGCGAAAGAACAAAACGATCATGGGTGCTGCACCGACGAAGCTGCATGATCAAGGCCTTCCCATACACTGCGGGTCGTAGCATGGCAACGCTCGCGGTTTGTGCAAACCGTTGTCTCATGTGATGTTTCTGGCATGAGTACACCCAAGGAGGTGTTTTCCTGCAAGAAGCCCGATATTTCTCATTTGAGGATTTTTGGTTCACCTGTTTCCATTCATGTGACGAAGGATGCCAGGAAGAAGCTGGAGCCGACTGCAGAGGTTGGGATATTTGTGGGGTACACTGATACACCCCACAACTATCGTGTGTATTTTCCAGACAGTCGCAAGACTGTTGTGCGACGGGATATCAAATTTCATGCGGAGAAAGCCATGAAGTGTTCGCTTGAGAGGGAGCCACACTTGCATGCAGATGAGGAGCTATTAGTTCCTAAGGATGAGCCTCAGGATGTGGATCAGCCACAAGAGGAGGTTCATGGAGTGGAAGAGACCACTCATGCAGCGCCAACCATCAGAGGGCGGAAGCGCACTACAGAAGCTGAGCAACTGGCTCAAGATGCAGAGAGGATTGTAGGAGCACCTACATCACAGCGCAAACAGAGACAGTCACCTGATCAGTATACTAGATACATGGCTCTTATGTGCAAGTGTATCATGACAGAGCCATCCTCTTTCGACGAAGCTGTGGAGGATCCCGCATGGGTAGATGCGATGGTGGAAGAGTATGATTTGATTGTCAGAAACAGTGCATGGGAGATTGTCCCAAATCCGGAAGGGAAATCAGTGGTGGGTTTGAGATGAATCTACAAAGTGAAGCAAGCAGCTGACGGGAGTGTGGAGAAGTACAAGGCAAGATTTGTTGCTCGAGGCTTCTCACAGATTGAGGGGATTGATTATGAGGAAACCTTTTCACCTGTCGCAAGGTATTCTTCCATACAGACGATCCTAGCTCTCTCAGCGCAGATGGGGTGGAACATTCACCAGATGGATGTGAAGACTGCGTTCCTCAACGGGGTGATTGAGGAGGAGGTGTACATAGAGCAGCCCGAAGGTTTCGAGATCTTCAGCAGTGAGTCGCATGTGTGCAGGCTCAAAAGAGCGTTGTATGGGTTGAAACAAGCACCTTGTGCTTGGTACACACGGATAGACAGTTATTTCACCGGACTTGGATTCTCCAAGAGTGAGGCGGATCCGAACCTATACCAGATTGTGGTGGAGGGTAAGTTGTTGATCATTGTACTTTATGTATATGATTTGATTGTGATAGGTGATGAACTGTTGATACACTCATGCAAGGCTGATCTTGCAAAGGAGTTTGAGATGAAGGACTTGGGCCTCCTTCATTATCTCCTGGATTGGAAATTTGGCAGCATAGTGATGGACTGTTTGTTTCTCAAGGCAAGTATGCCCGAGAGATACTGGAGAAGTTCAACATGCATGGTTGCAAGCTTGTTGATACTCCTCTTCCTGGTGGATGGAGGAAGGAGGATGCTACTTCAGCAGAGGTAGTGGATGCCACTGTTTATCGACAGTGGGTGGGGTCGCTTATGTATCTGGTCAATACACGACCCGACATATGCTATGTTGTTAACCAGATTTCACAAGCTATGGTTAAGCCTACCAAGCTCTTTTGGAAGGCGAGGAAGCATGTATTGAGATATCTCAGAGGCACATCGGGATATGGATCATGGTACAGACAGGAGGATGAGTTGAGGCGGCATGGCTTCACGGACCAATATCATCATATTAGATATTGTGTGCAGCGAAAGATCATGTTACTTTCATACATTCCCGCGGAGGATCAGGATGTTGATATCTTGACGAAGGCGCTCACCAGGAGCAAATTCGAATACCATAGAGGCAGGATAGGGGTGGCATATAATCCTTATCTTGTTGAAAGGGAGTGTTGATATTGCAACAAGATGATGAGCTTAGTGGAAAGAAGTCGCCTTCAATAAGTCATTAGGGGAATTTTGAGGTCTAAAATGGGCCTCCGAAGGAAATAATAAAATAATAACTAAACCAATAAAATAATATTTATGAATTTTCAATTCACTTTTTGCACCACAATCCATGTAACCATAGTTAAATTAAATTCAAAAGTTGTACCAAAATAAAATTAATAAAAAAATTGTATTGATGTGACTATAAATATGAATGATCTTTTTAAGAAAATGTCATTATCATTGAAGAACTAATGCATTTTTCCTTTGTACTTAAATAACTTAAAATAAAATATAAATATAAATTTATAAATTCTTAATTATATTATATGCTATTAATTAAAATTTATATTATTTAAATTGTATAATAACATGTAATTAATATACTATATAAAAATAATATAATATAATATAATAAATGTATAGGGACATGAATTGTTTCTTTCAAAAAATATGAAATGACAATAATATTATTTTATTCAAAAAATGTGAAATGACATTTATCATGAGTACTTTACTTTGACTTTAAAAGTACTTAGAGCACTACCATGGTTAACCATGAGTTTTTATCCACCATTGAGAATGTGACAAGTAAGAACCTTTAACTCAAGCAATGCCACCTCAACCATTAGGGATGATGTCATCCACTAAAATGTGATTGGTTCTCATAAAGTGAATTTTGATTGTACATTTTCCTTAGGAAGCCCATTTTAGACCTCAAAATTCCCCTAATGGGGCCTGCAGGCTATTTTTGGCGCAAAGTCTATTTTTAGACTATGTCTATTTTTAGACACGTGGATCATATTCTATGAGTTGCAGGATGCTATTTGTGGATGCTTGGTCAAGTTGGAAAAATAGATGGACTTCTATTCTTAGACATATTGGGCGGAATCTATTTTTAGATTTCCAGTCTAAAAATAGATATGTCAAATATTATTATCTCTTAATAATATTTGGACTATAAACATTATGTTATTCTCTTGGAGCACTTCAGTTAAGTGCACAGATGTGGCACAGGAGCTGACAGAAGGAATTACGCTATTCCTAAGGGTTAAGTGAAGCTATTGCATGGATACTTCAGTTAGAACTCATGTGAGAGAGTTTGGTGGAGTTGATTGAGGAAGTTAATGGAGTTGTGTTCATTTTAACTAAGCTAAACATAGTTGAGCAAGTTGTATCTATTCTAACTGATTGATACACTAGTGAGAGTGGTGTGAATTAATTATTAATTAATTCACTAATTATAAACTCATTATTCAACTAAAGAATACATCATTTAACTTCAGTGCATGGATAGTTTCAGTGGAGACCAGCGAAGAGATAGGTGAAAGAGCAGTGTGACTATCAGTTGTGACTATATTGTTGCATGATTTGCAACAACCAGTGATTGGAGATGCCAATGAGGATTGCGCAGTACAAGCCAGGTGGTTCGAAGTTATTTATGAGCCATTCTTCAGCATTGATTGTGTAGTAGACGCAGGCTATCAGGTGGCAGAGACTGGAGCAAGTGTTTTGCTAGATCTAGCTTGATTAGTGTGTAGCAATTGGAGATTGTACTGAGAGCTTGTGAGGAGCTTTGTATGATGATTGTTACATGATCTCTATGACATATAATATACAGATAGTTGGTGGTTTTCATCTTTAAGCTTTCCCATGAAATATTGCGTTCATATGTGTGATTGTTTATGGTTTTAATGTGTGCATGCAATTGATTTTATTTCCGCAATTAATGATCAATGGTAGAAGAGATTATGTATTGTGCATGAAGTTAAAATAGTGTGTGATCAGGAGAATCTCGGTGGATAACATATCAGTTATTCAAATTTCTACACCCTCTTATAAAAACCTTCAAGAGGTACCAAGCAGAGAATTTGAAGAGTTTGGAGGAGTTTGGAGGCTTTCACAGGCGTGGAGGGCTTCCTAGATAAATGTGTAGCACACGAGCATAGCAATCGGGTCTCTGCACGGCTTTCAAGTCAGCTCTGAACATCCCTATGCACAACGCTCGGGCAATTCGGGCCTCTACACACACTATCAGGTCGGCTCTGAATGTGCTTGTGCGCAGCACCCGGGCCAGTCGGGCCTCTGCACACTGTCGGTTCGGCTTCCGATTCTGTACACTGGCAAACATGAAGCATCTGTCCACATGCACACAGCGCTTTGTTGAATTTTCAAAAGGAATCACCCACAGGCACGCAGCACAACATCCCAGCAGCACAGCACAGGGTATTTCTTGCCCGAAATTTGCTAGAACGCAGGAATTTTCTTTTGAAGGCTTCTTTCTCTCTTTTGCAAGTGACAAATGGAGTTAAATGATAAACCAAATTGGCTTTTATAGTCTTAGGAAGATATATTTATATCTTACAAACCCACATTCTAATTTTTTTTGGCCTTTTTATCATTTCACTGATATTCTGTTCACTTTTGCAGGAGGTGACTTAAAACACAAAAAATGATCTTTTTTTGTGGGTGATCTGAAAATATAATTTCTTCCCCTCTCACTGATTTTGACAGTGATATATCTATTTTGAAAAAGATTTTAATTCATGTCCACTATGTCTTCTCTTGGCCACTTTTGTTTTGCTGCAGGTGCCATCACACAAATTATTTTTGTCTCCTTTGTCATTCTTGGAATTTGACAGCTTTAGTTACTCAACAGAAAACTCATGATTAGCTTGGTTTTCCATTTTGAAACTTAACCCTATGCCTTCTTTCTTTGACCATTTGATGGAAATTGATTGCTCTTAAAGACTTGATCTCTATCACACTGATACTCTTTGCATTCTCCTCCCTTTGATGCAGTGAAGCATGGTTACCTTGGAAAACCCTAGAAATTACCTTCAAGAGCCTATTAAAATTATCTTCCTGTGGTGATGGTTTGCTGAGGAGATGAAGATGTCTCCTTTTTATCTGTGAAGGTATAGGCACTACTGAACCTCTCTCTTTATTGAGAAACTAAGAAAAACATGTTTTTATACCCTTTTGAAATCTTCGAGTGTAAGTGATCCAAACATGTGTTTTCCTTACTATTTTTAACAGTGATTCATTTACTTTGACAAAAACTATAAATCAGGTCTTCCATGTCTTCTCTTGGCCACTTCTGATCTTTGCAAGTGCCTATGACACAGTGCTTTGGTCTCTTTTGTCATGGTTTGGAGTTTTGAAAGTCTTAGTTACTCAACAGAAAATTCATGCTCAGCTTGATTTCTCTTTTTGACACTTGACCTTATGATTTCCTTCCTTTGACCATTTTGAGGACAATTGACTACAGTTGAAGGCTTAGTCTCCCTCACACTGATACTCTTTGTATTTCCCTCCCTTTGATGCAGTGAAGTATTGTTGCCTTGATAAACCATGGAGGTGACCTTCTGATATCATTCTTCAAAATTCTACTTGTTTTCATCGTGGAGATTCATGGTCTTAATTTCACCTCTTTTCCTACCTTCTCAAACTTTAGGCTTTAGGGCTTTTTTCCTTCTTCATTTATTATTTCTAGAAATCTTCAATTCATGCTTGGTTAGGTTGTTGTGATGGTACTTAACCTTCAATATGCCTAGAGTACCTTCAGCAAGAGTACGAGAGTAAATTGAGTGTTTTTAGGGTTGAGGAGGCCCTCCTACCCAAGGGTGTAGCACCACCTCCCAGGCGCACAGCACCATGTGTAATTTACATGGGAAAACATTTCCAGGGGCGCAACACCAACTCCTGAGCTTACATCACCATTTTGCTGAGGCCATTTGGAAGCCTTCCTGGTGTCGTAAGTGGGCCTGTGATAGCGCGTTGGAATTATTAACCTGTATACTTTTAAAATATACCATTTTTTTCCTGACTGGAGTTGATTTGCCTTGTCAAAAGTTGATTTTCCCAAGACTAGTCAAAAAGTGTCGAGTGATGGTGCAGAAATGCAGAGTGCTGGTGCATACAACTTTTGGACGCCTTCCATAACTCCAAATTGAGCTCATGATAGCTCATTGGAAATATATTTCAATCTCATTGTTATTTAGCTCATCAATAAAGTCATTTGGACACTCCATCTATGAGAAAATATGATTTTCCCAAGGTCACTCCAGAAATGCAGCAATTCTCCTGTGACATCTGTATTTTTGACATTGCTCCCAAACCATGATAACTGTGTATGAACTGAAGGAGGTTTTTCTTATTAGACCTATTATGGACAAAAATCTCTCTCACTTTGGTCAAATTCATCTCTTTTTGGTTAGAAACATAGTTTGAATCAAAATTGGCCCTATGAGTGACAAATGGCTTGACTCTTGGAATGATTTTTTGGAAAATGATGGAGGCATGATGTTTATGAGTTGGTATGGCTTTATTTTTGCTGATATGACCTATCATGTGGATCATTTTCTCCTATTCCTCTTTTCCATTGCAAACCCTAGCTTAGTTGGAAGAGGAAATTAGTGTTTGGTGTAGGCAAAACAGGGGATTTTAGGACTACCTTGTAGAGGGAGGGAATGAAGGGGTTAAGGCTTTTCTAAATTCTTGGGGAAATTTTGGGGGATAGGGATAGATGTTAGAGAGTAGGGGAAAGTGAAATTTCAAGAATTGAGTGACGGGAAAGGGTCCAAAAGTGAAAAACACAGGCCTAGTCTCGAAAAGTGTCCAATTGTAGCAATAGGCTAGGTTTTGTAGAAAAATGATGAGTTTGAGGGATATGAGTGATTGGGAGTGTTTATGAAGGTATATTAAGGATAGTAGGAGGTGCATCAATATACAAGCCTTGTTGATTTTTTAACCATGGAGGTCATGAAACCAAGAAAAATGCCCTCAAAAACGCTAGATGGACAATGAAGTCATAGGCAAGGGACAAACAGAGTAATGAGATTATGGGTAGGAAAAAGGATGGAAATGAGAGGCACAAGCCATTTGGAGTCTATAGGAGTTACAAGGTGATCTTGAAATGGAAAAATGGTAGGATAGTGAAAAAAAATTCTCTAAGGATAATGAAGGCAGTGAGATTTCTAAAACTCACAATGTTCATGGAATTTTGTTTTTAGAAATCTAGAACCAATATTTAGTCATCTACGGATAGTGAAAATTATTGATGACTAACAGTGGCTCCACTTGGGGAGGGAAGCTCCTTTTTAGGAGGTGTCCAGGACCTCAGAGCTCGAAACTCTGAGTTTTGAAGACCAGTGCCTTACTTGCACTCTACAAAACTCTCTTCCTTCATTTGATGATGTTCTCTTGAAGCTATGATCTTAAAATATGAAAGACATGATTGCTTCAACCTAATTTCTACCTACCCATCCTACTTTGCCTAGAATTGTTTCTTCCTAGGGTGCACTTGGACTGGCAAACCCTTGACATTCTTTTCTTTTGAAAGCAAAAGCAAACTATCTACTTGTACCCTTATCACTTACAAGAGTTTAGATTATGCTAGTGAGCTCTTTTATTCTCTACCTAGACTATTTGACTATCAAGATTAAGTTGTTTGACATACTTCATTCTCTAAGATATTTACATGAAATTGAAAACATGGTTTAAATCAGGGTTAGGCAATCTGATTTACCATGGGTTGTGGCATTAGGACAAGCTACACACAAACATTATTTTTGTACAAACAAAACTAGAAATACGAGGGTTGTGATCTATCATTTGTTAAGCCTCCCATATTTCTCTTCTTTGGTTCAAATTTGAGCATGTGGAACCAAAAATATTTTCTTCCTAATCTATTGCTACTGACAAGTCAATTTTAGATGTTTTGACAAGCTCTCTTTCACTAACCTATCAGCACAAATTCAAAAAATGTTCAACCATGTTTAGGCTAGGTGACTGAACAAGAGTCTCTTTTTAACAAGTAGTGGCATTTAGGCTCGCACACTTTCAACACTACTATTTTTTTGGGTATGGGGTTGTACCTCTTCTTTAAATCTACCCTCTTTTTTCAACTTTTCTCTGTTTTTTGAGTTTTTGTTTTTTTCATTTTGGATCAGCATTCTAATACTAAACAAATAGAAGATGCTCATAGTACTGAGCTTATTTGAATTCCTATCTATTCTAATCTAACTTATACATGATATACATTCAGCTGGTGAACTCTCTTTTCCAATACAACCAATCAAGTAGATGATTCCATGAGGGATCGTGGTTTATCTCTTTGAGGGTTTTGAAAAAAGCAAAAGGCCACTCCCACCTCACTTGTGTTTGAATAGTAGTGCCTAAACTTTTCTTTAAACCTTGCATCAAACTTCTCTTGACATATTTTACTCCCCCTTCAAATGTCTCTAATAAATCAGCAAAGGGATCTTGAAACAATACCTAAATGTGAGGATTTAGAAAATGAGCTTGATCCAGGACTACTTCTTCCTCCACTTGGTTGAACTTGGGACTTTTTTGGGAAAGACACTCCACCTCTCCCTCATGATCATCTGCACTATCAGACTCATCATATATTGCAATGTTTTCCTCTAACAAACCTGATGTGCTTTGATAGAGTGAGATGAATTATGTGTGAAGGCCATCATTTTGATGAGCGGGAGCACTCTTTGGAAATAAATCTTCTTGAGAAGGCAGTGCAACAACTCTCATGTGATTATCAACTTCTATGCCTTCATTTGCAATTTTTAATTCAATGGAACTTGGTTGTTGCAAATCTGGGGTTAAGGAGGATTCCATGTCCCAAATGATTTCCTCAACCATTTCAGGACAAGGCTTCTCATTGAAAACTTGCTCAAGAATTTCATCATCCTCCTCAACCTCAACATCGAAACTAAAAGATTGTTGATTTTCAATTACATGAAAGTTATTTCTGATGGACTCAAGTGAAGTAGAGAAAAGAGTCAGAGACTCCTCACTTGCTTCTAAACTTTCAAGGCTTTCCTCATCAGTGTCATAGGTGACCTGTATTGGCTGATTACCTTTTTCAAGCTAATGATAGTGAACTTCATCCCACAAATCAACTGTTGATGACTCTGCAAGGTTAGCTTCTGTTTGGAGCACATGACTATCATCATACTGATCAAACTTTGGAAAATCATCAAAATAAGTAGTGTTACCAATCAAGCAAATTGGATTACAAATTTTTTTTCTTTGAATTGATCTACAAGTTCACATTCTAATTTATAGTAGATGGGATTAGTAGGAGAAAGACCAGAAATGTTTGGTTCATATGAAGGTTTAGAGGTTGGTTGTATGTTTAGCATCTGATTTATTTCCTCTTCAGTCAAAAGAGGAGGCATTTTTCTATTTTTTTGGATAGAAGTACAGCAGTTTTCTTTCTCTTGTGAAGGTTGATTTTGGGGTTGAATGTTTTCTTGAGCCTCACCTAGAAGAGATGGTGAATCATCACTTGTGCCTCCAGAAATATCTTGTGGGTTTTCTTCTATTTCTTGATTGGGTTCTTCCTCAACTAAATCCTCTAGGCTGTCATGATAGCTACCTTGAGAATGAAATTGATGAATGGCTTATAATAGATCCTCAAGATGCCAATTTCCTAAATCTTCATCAATGTTTACAAGGTATTGTATGAGATCTTCATATTGATCACAACAATTTTCAGCTAATGATAAAGATGAACAATTTTCTTGATAATGCTCATAAAATACCTTCTGGAAGTCCTTTAAAGAAAACAAACTACCAGGCTTCAGCCATTCATACCATTCTCTTGCCTTGCCCTCTAATGTTGCCATAAACATTTTCATGAGGCAGTCCTCATGCCATTCAACCTTTAACCTCCATACATTTATATGAAATTTGATGAGATGTAACAAGGGGTCATCACAGTTTTTATCTTGAAATATAGGTAGGTTTTTTATCCAATTTATCTGAGGCATTTTATGTGGAAATCCATGGATATGGTCTCTGTTCATCGGAGCATATCTCCTTTGTATCCTTGGATCCATGTTTGTAAATCAGAAAGGGTCACTGTATCTTTTCAACCAGCCTAGAGTTCTCTACCAGTGGAGTCTTTAGGTCTATTGAGGGTTGTGGAGTCGCTAGGTGGAAGATTTGAACTTTTTTGTCCACCATCAGCATGATTGGGATTGCTCAATGCATTCCCAGGGGAGTCTATAAGAACTAATGGGGTAGTAGGCCTAGTGGAGGCTACTGGAGTTGCCAGGTGGATGTTTTCAGTTTTTTTGAGGATGTGTATGTATGGTCCACCACCAATAATTGACAAAAAACCAATCTAAGGATGTTTTGGGGTTTTTTGAGTTCCTTTATTTATCCCTAAGGTTTGTGAGAGTATCCTATAGCTGAGTCATAATTTTGCTAGGATGGTGAAACAACTAGATTCTACTCTTTGGCTGACAGTTTGAGTTCTCTATGATTTGATAAGTGTCTCTGAAGTTCTAAGGGATACTTAGATTGTCACTGACTCAGAGGGTCCCACCGTGATCGCCAATATTTTAGGAGATGAGGTGGCGATAAATCAATAGATAATGTTTGACAAGGGCTTCTAAATTTTCTAGGATGTATAAGCTTGTTACTTACTCAGAAGGTCCCACCGTGATTGCCAAAATTTTAGGGTCCCGTGATTTAGCAAATTGGTAGACCAAATGCACAGGGTAACATAAGACCAATATTTGGAGTCCTATGATCTAGCCTTCCTAGACTCAGAGAGGGCTCTCTCTATTGTATGCAAAGGATGTGAACTTGTTTGATTTAGATGGCTGATTTTAGGCTAGTTGTGAAGTTTAGGGTTGTTTGTTTGTTTGGGTTGGGTAAAATGATCAAGTAGAATAGGTGGAGTGAGAGGTCATCAAATAATTGGGCTATGGAGTCTATGAAAGTCATGGATATTTCAATAATGAGTTAGAGTGCATCACAGGGCAAATCTAGTGTGGGCAATGGATCTTTTGAGGTTATGTGTGAAGTGAAATGGACATTAAGTTTGGGAAACAAGGTAGGGAAAAGGGAAGTTAAGAATCCTTTGTCATATACCAATAAACAAGAACGTCTCAAATATTGATAAGCAAAAGATAATAATAATGAGATAGGGCAAACCATTAACTCAATGACAATGCTTAAACAAATAGACATTCAAGATGAACAATTTAGTGAAACACAGAAAGTAAGAAAACCTATCTAACTTTAGTGATTTCACCTTGAAGGTTTGAAAACATATAAGATTAAAAATAACTTTAATCAATGAAGATGGAAATCCTAGACATCATCAATCAAGCTATAAATAACTGTGAGGCAAACTTATCAATCATAAACAAAGGGCATGATCAAAACATGGCCTCTTTGGCTAAAACTAGCAAGTAATCCATCAAAGAGAGATTCCACAAACAGAGTTTAGATAGCATCAAATAAGCATTCCTAACCACAAAAAAAAATTTGAAACTACCTTATTAAACCACTAATGAAACAAACAAGCTTAGGTGGATCTAAGGTGCAGCTAATAATTCCTTAAACTAACCTCAGCAGAGGAAAACATAAAGACAATAGTAACAGGAAGGACTAAGGTGCCTAAAACAACATTTCTTAGCCTATACTTTTATGATCTACTGCAACATAGAAGGATGGACACAATGATAAACAAGAAAATATGAAAAAATTAGAGACACATCACCATTCACCAAGCTCAGGGATCCTGCAAGCAAGATTTCATCATCATCAATCAAAGCAAATCATCCACGAGCTCCATAACACCAAATTTCTCTTCAACCATGTATTGCTCTCAAAACTCATCAAATGCCAACATTAACAATGAATCCTCAATGCCTTATTTAACCAGCAAGGAGGAGAAAAACCTAATAGATTATCTAGAAGCCTATTGGCTAATCAGAAATGTCACTATTGTCCTTGAGACCTTGCAAGGCCCAAGGCACAAAATATCTTTTCAGGCATTTTTAGCAAATATATTGATATTTGAGGCCTAACAAGCCTCCTAAAACTTTACAAGCGTAAATTTTTGACTTTCCCTCTACTAAGGGTGCAGCACTGCGTTTTAGGATGAATTTCCATGCCAAGGGCATAGCACTAAAGCAAGAAAACTGGGTCAACTTGCAGCAATGTTTTGAGAGCCTTCCTGACGTCGGAATAGGCTCCGTGATGGCTCGTTGGAAATCCCTCTGAGTCTAATTTCTAGATATACCCTTGGTTCTCTGATTGGAACTCTGCAACCTATTCACAAATCAAAAATTCCACGGCTGGTAATCGCACAGCACATGCCCTGAAAAGCAGGCAGAATGGTAAAAATTAGGGTGTTTGTGACCCTTTTGGAGGACCAAAACAACTCCAATTGATCTGAAACTTTGTGAGCATGCTATATTTAAGATGAGGATTCAAAAAATGTGAGACTTTCCTCCTGAAGATTCTTTGAGAAAAAGCGTAGCACCATGTGTGCTACCCCCTTGGCCTCAAAATTAGCAAAAAACCAACACTTGCCAAAATTCTCGCAAATTTGGTGAATGAGAGCCTCATGGGTTTTGAGAGACCTGTAGGGAGGCTTGTGCTAAGATTCCAAGTCTATATTGGCCTTTTTCTTCTTTTGGTGCTTGAATTTCAATGAGGGCTTCCTTCAGTTTGGCACAAGCAAGTTTTTTTTTCATGGCATAATGTTTGGTCATCTTTTTTCTGGAGAGAAAGGCCCCTTTTTATCTTCTTAAAATACTTGTGTTCATTCTTGTAGTATTGAATGACATGATGTGCCATTTCAAAGTCTCTCTCCCACTCCCTAATTTTTTTATATTTGCTTTGGAGTAGTAACCTAGTGGCCATCTCCTCATCTTCATTATCACTGTCAAGGTCAATGAATTGGGGTTCTTGTTTAGTTTTCCTGCCTCCCTTACCTTTCTTATCCTTTTTCATCTTTTCTTTGCCCTTTTCAAGCCTTTGAGCTGATGTATATGGCAAGTTCCCTTGCCTTTTGGAGGCATAAAACATTTTCCTTGATCTTCTTTGATATATTAGAAGGAGAAATTCAAATTTGTTTACTACAATGTTCTTACCATGACTGATCTCAAGACTACCTTTCTTTTCATCAATGATCTCTGCATTTATGTCTCTTGCATTGTGTTCTTGGCTGCCCTCTTGAGAGTCATTTGCATTTTCCTCCATGCTAGCATTACTGTCATTATCTTCACCACTATCATCAACTTTATCATTGTCATCCTCTTCCTCATTGCTGGCCTCTTTGTCACTGTCCTTTTCATCACAGCCTTGTTCACTGCCTTCTTCTTCCTCTTCATCATTATCATGGCCATCATCATTTTCTGTGTGGTCACTGTTAGAGGTATCTTTATCAGTTTCTTCACTTTCCTCAACCTCTTTACTGTCCTCTGTAATGTACTCATTGTTTTCATTTTTATCCATGCTACCTTTAGCTTCTGCACTTTCCTCACTGTCATCATCCTCATTAATGTTGGCTTATTTGTCACTTTTCATTTCATCACTGCTTTCTTCATCATCTTTATCAACATCTACATCTTCCTCTTCACCACTATCTGTTACCTCCTCCTCACTGTAGTTTATCTCATTAGTATCAGTGTTGCCTTTGGTTTCTACATTATCCTTATTGTCTTCATATTTGTCCTTGTCCTCTTCTTCATTTTCTGTTTATGCCTTTTCATAATTTTCTGTCTCTGCTTTTTCATCATTTTATGTCTCTGCCTCCTCCCTTTCCTCTTCATTTTCTTCAACATCCTCTTCCTCATCATCATTTTCTTCCTCTTCTTCCTCATCATCATTTTCTTCCTCTTCTTCCTCATTATCATTTTTTTCTTCATTGTTGGGCTCTTTGTCACTGTTCTTTTCATAACTTCCCTGTTCACTACCTTAAGCATGTAGATGGATGAGTGCCCTATTATAAAAACCTTCATGAGGTACCAAGTAGATAATTTGAAGAGTTTGGAGGCGTTTGGAGGCTTTCACAGGCATGGAGGGCTTCCTGGCTAAACGCGTAGCACAGGAGCGTAGCAGTCGGGTCTCTGCACGGCTGTCAGGTTAGCTCTGAATGTCCCTATGTGTAGTGCTCGAGCCAGTCAGGCCTCTGCACGCGCTATCTGGTCGGCTATGAATGTGCTTGTGCGCAGCGCCCGGGCCAGTCAGGCCTCTACACGATGTCAGGTCGGCTACCGATTCTACATGCTGGAAAATGTGTAGTGTCTGTCCATAGGCACGTAGCACTCTGTTGAATTTTCAAAAGGAAGCACCCACAGGCGCATCCCAAGAGTGCATCACAGGGTATTTCTTGCCTGAAATTTTCCAGAACACAAGAATTTTCTCTTGAAGGCTTATTTCTCTCTTTTGCAAGTGACAAGTGGAGTTAAATGGTAAACCAAAATGGCTTTTATAGTATTAGTAAGATAGATTTATATCTTACAAACCCACATTCTAATGTTTTTTGGCCTTTTTATCATTTCACTGATATTCTATTCACTTTTTCAGGAGGTGAATTAAAACACAAAAAATGATCTTTTTTGTGGGTGATCTGAAAATATAATTTCTTCCCCTCTCACTGATTTTAACAATGATATCTCTATTTTGACAAAGATTGTAAGTCATGTCCACTATGTCTTCTCTTGGCCAATTTTGTTTTGTTGTAGGAGCCATGACACAAATTATTTTTGTCTCCTTTGTCATTCTTGGAATTTGACAACTTTAGTTACTCAACAGCAAACTCATGATTAGCTTGGTTTTCCATTTTGAAACTTAACCCTATGCCTTCTTTCTTTGACCATTTGAGGGCAATTGACTGCTCTTGAAGACTTGATCTCTATCACACTGATACTCTTTTCATTCTCCTCCCTTTGATGCAGTGAAGCATGGTTACCTTGGAAAACCCTAGAAATTACCTTCAAGAGCCTATTAAAATTATCTTCCTGTGGTGATGGTTTGCTGAGGATATGAAGATGTATCTTTTTTATCTATGAAGGTCTAAGCACTTCTGAACCTCTCTCTTTACTGAGAAACTAAGAAAAACATGTTTTTATACCCTTTTGAAATCTCTGAGTATAAGTGATCCAAACATGTGTTTTCCTTACTATTTTTAATAGTGATTCATTTACTTTGACAAAAACTATAAATCAGGTCTGCCATGTCTTCCCTTGGCCACTTCTAATCTTTGCAAGTGCTTATGACACAATGCTTTGGTCTCTTTTGTCATGGTTTGGAGTTTTGACAGTCCTAGTTACTCAACAACAAACTCATGCTCAGCTTGATTTCTCTTTTTGACACTTGACCTTATGATTTCCTTCATTTGACCATTTTGAGGGCAATTGACTGCACTTGAAGGCTTAGTCTCCCTCACACTGATACTCTTTGTATTCCCCTCCCTTTGATGCAGTGAAGTATTGTTGCCTTGATAAACGATGGAGGTGACCCTCTAATATCATTCTTCAAACTTCTACCTGTTGTCATCATGAAGATTCATGGTCTTCATTTCACCTCGTTGCCTACCTTCTGAAACTTTAGGCTTTAGGGCTTTTTCCCTTCTTCATTTATAATTTCTAGAAATCCTCAATTCATGCTTGGTTGGGCTGATGTGATGGTACTTAACCTTAAATATGCCTGGAGGACCTTCAGCAAGAGTTTGGGAGTGAATTGAATGATTCTAGGGTTGAGGAGGCCCTCCTGGCCAAGGGTGCAACACCACCTCCCAGGCGCGCAGCACCATGTGTAATTTACATGGGAAAAAATTTCTAGGGGTGTAGCACCAACTCCTGAGCGCATAGCACCATTTTTCAGAGGGCATTTGGAGGCCTTCCCGGTGTTGGAATTGGGCCCGTGATAGCTCGTTGGAAATATTAACTTGTCTACTTTCAAAATTTACCATTTTTATCCTGATTGGAGTTTATTTTCCTTGTCAAAAATTTATTTTCCCAAGATTGGTCAAAAAGTGCTGAGTGATGGTGCAGAAATACAGAGTGCTGGTGCAGACAACCTTTGGAGGCCTTCCATAACTCCAAATGGAGCTCAGGATAGCTCATTGGAAATATCTTCCAGTCTAGTTATCATGTGACCCATCAATAAAGTCATTTAGACACTCCAGCTATGAGAAAATCTGATTTTCCCAAGGTCACTCCAGAAGTGCAGCAATTCTCCTATGACACATGTATTTTTGACATTGCTCCCAAAAAATGATACCTGTGTAAAAACTAAAGGAGGTTTTTCTTCTTAGACCTATTATGGACAAAAACCTCTCTCAATTTTGTCAAATTAATCTCTTTTTTTTCTAAAACATAGTTTGAAGCAAAACTGGCCCTATGAGTGACAAATGGCTTGACTCTTGGAATGAATTTTTGGAAAATGATGGAGGCATGATGTTTATGATTTGGTATGGCTTTATTCTTGGTGATATGACCTATCATGTGGATCATTTTCTCCTATGCCTCTTTTCCATTGCAAACCCTAGCTTAGTTGGAAGAGGAAATTAGGGTTTGGTGTAGGTAAAACAAGGGATTTTAGGACTGCCTTGTAGAGGGAGGGGAATGAAGGGGTTAAGGTTTGCCTAAATTATTGGGGAAATTTTGGGGGATATGGATAGATGTTAGAGAGTAAGGGAAAGTGAAATTTCAATAAATGAGTGAGGGGAAATGGTCCAAAAGGGAAAAACACAGGCCTAGTCTCCAAAAGTGTCAAATTGTAGCAATAGGCTAGGTTTTTTAGAAAAATGATGAGTTTGAGGGATAGGAGTGATGGGGAGTGTTTATGAAGGTATATTAAATATAGGAGGAGGTGTAAAAGCATCAGGATACAAGCCTTGTTGATGTTTTAACCATGGATGTCATGAAACCAAGAAAAATGCCCTCAAAAACCTTAGATGGACAATGGAGTCATAGGCAAGGGACAAACAGAGTAATGAGATTATGGGTAGGAAAAAGGATGGAAATGAGAGGCACAAGCCATTTGGAGTCTGTAGGATTTACAAGGTGATCTTGAAATTGAAAAATGGTAGGATAGTGAAAAAAATTTCTCTAAGGATAATGAAGGCAGTGAGATTTCTAAAACTCACAATGTTCATGGAATTTTGTTTTTAGAAATCTAGAACCAATATTTAGTCATCTACGGATAGTGAAAATTAATGATGACTAACATATACATCTTCCATACAATTTTCACCTCTTGGAAGCTCCCAAAAATGGTTCAAAATGCAAAAAATAAAGCTACAGTAATTTCGTAGTGTTTTCCTGGTTTTCAAGCCTAGGAATGCTACAAAACTGCTGAAAATAGTCAAAATTCTAGATTTATGTATGTTGCACAACATTTTGTCACCGTCCCTGCAATCCCTTTCCCTGCATATTGGAGGGTCATTCCCGTGACTTGTGAGCAGTGTCATACTTTGCAAACACCTTCTTTCCATCCTTCTGCATAAGGACATCATTTCTCCTGTTGGACATTTTCTCAAAAAAGCACACAAAACCTATGTTTTGGCCTTGGTGCAGATAGCCAGTTCACCTCTCGCGCCGATGTGGAATATTTGCACTAGAGCCCGCGCCACCTAGCGCTCTGTCTCAGTGCAGTGCCCGCACCAAGCTGTTTTAGGAATGTTTTATAAAAATTAGAGGTGGAAGTTTCCTTCTAACCACCTCAGGGATGAGTCATTGGAAGAGGTTAACTTGATCAGCCATAGATCTCCCTCTTTAGACAGTGGTTTCCATCTCTCCATGTAACACTCCTTGAAGATAGGCCTCCCTTCCATGATTATAGGGATCCTAACTTCTCCCTCTCCCTCTATATAACCTTCTCCCTTTATGAAAGCTAGTTGAACATATAGCCAAGGAGCTGAACTTGGAGAAGGATACTATAGCTGAGTAATTGCTATTAAGAAGGTAGAACCAAGGAGAATTTTGTAGAGAGAGTCCCATCTGAATTCCCGACGAGCCTTTGTGAGATGCGCTCCGCTTGAACCCTATTGGAGGAGACCGCAATGTCGAAGCTTGGTTGTACTCTTCCTTTCATTTATTAATATACTCGACTATGGTGATGGTTCCATCGTTGTGTTGTGTTGTGTATGTAATGCAATTGATTTAGTCCTCTTCGACTGACTAATAGTTACGAATGTGAATTAGTATGTTGTACATTGTCGTTGTTTCTTGTGTGTATGTAGGTATCCGAGCGTGAAAGCGAGCGGATCATGATCTGTCCAACCACGAGTGAGGAGCAAGCCACTCTTTTCGACGACAACCACAGCATAGGACCTTCGGTAAGTCATCTATCGAATCTCCATTCATTCGTCAACTAGGAATCAATATTATAGCTTGTCTTGTTTGTGGCTAGACCCACTCTGGGGCTAGTGGGATTGCCTTTGTCCACAGAGGGGATTTACCTCACCAACAAATTGGTGACTCCACTGGGGATTAGTGCGAGTTTTTCTTTCATCCATTAGGTCTTCTTTTTGGTCTTTGCTTGCTTTTTTTTCCTTTTCTAATTATTTTGCTAAGTCTAAGACCCTTGTTCAGCCCCAAAGGATCAAATCTGACCTCTACCTTTCGAAATTTTCCCTTTTTCCTGAGTGAACTGGCTTGGTGCATTTTATGTTTAGACAGACATGCCGATTGGCACTAGTTGCTAGTGTTGCACCCGCGCCATCCCCTGTTTGGCACTGTTTACAGCCAAACAGCCGCACTGACCCCTGTAGGTTTTAAAGTTTGGTATGTTTTGAAGTTTTTTGGTCAGTGCTTGTGCTTCTGGATTATTTTTATATATTTCTTGAGTGTTTCAAGATTGTTTTTTATTGTGATTATCTTTCTTCCTTTAGTTGTTCATCCTTTTCTTATCAGCATCGTAGCCTTAGGGTTTTTTTTAAGTGCTTTGGTATGCTGAGCCTCTTGTAGGAGTTTGAGTATTTTTGTTTCGCAGTCAACTTCATTCCTTATTTGGTTGCATTCAGCTCCCTTGATCCGTTTGAGTGATTGCTTTGGTTGAATGATTTTTGACCCTTTCGTTCAATTTTTCTTCTTGTCACTCCAAGCACAGATCACACTACTTGTATGGGTCTGTTATGGAATCTTTCTTCAATTTGAGAGATTGCAACATTGGTTTGAGTTTTGTTATGTTTGTTATGGATTGATTGAAATTGTTTCGCTTCAACCCTCGCATTAATGTTCCCAAACTAGTGTTTTGATTTGTTTTTCATGTCATTTAGTGCATTGTTTTCTCTATTACATTCAAAAACCAAAAAAAATTGTTTGCATTCTTGTTTGCATTGTGAAATTGAAAGTCTTTCGCATATCTAGCATTGGACAATTCTAGGAAAGATTTCTCATTTTCATTAGCTTGCATCGGACCTTGTAGTGGATGCTTCTACGTATTGTAGTGGATTGAAACTCCTAAATTTCTTGTAGATATATTTTCATCAAACGAAATGGTATCTTTTGGCATGTAGCTTGCATTTATGGATTTTTGAGATCCAACTTTTGGTAGGACCTTGGAATTGAAACATAAATACAAGATCAACTTAAAATTTACTCAATTAACCTAAGACAACATTAAAACCTAAGGAAACATCTAGTGGTCTAAGTTAGAGACATGTTCTGGTGTCTTTTAAACCTAACAGTTGTCTCTCACCATCTGGCTTTAGGCAGCACTAGTACAGACTTGCGCCCCCCGTACCGTCGAGTATATAAAGGGAGACCCCTCTAGGTTGCAATCCTTTTATCCGTAGGAAGCCGAGTCTGCCGCCTTGTAACCGTGATACACCGGACACAGCATTCGAGCAGAATACCTACACGTATGTCAAGTCCTTGGTCATTCTTCTTTCATTTTATTATCAAGGTGTATATGGAAGTTCACGGAAACTGGGTACACCCTTTTACCTAGACTACCTGAGCAATCATTTTCGATCTTTACTGACTCCATAAATTTGAAAATATCATCGAGCACTTGTCCTTTCACGCTTACTTAAAACTGAAAGTGACCAGAGTCATATTTTTCTTGTTTCTTGACTCTTAGAACATGAAACAGCGAATTTTGGTTTCAATGTGGTAAAATAAACTACCTATGATTACACACCCATTAAAGTTGGATCGCTTGGCCTGTCTTTATTTGCCTCAGTTTTTGTCCAAGAGTTTTCATTTTCGATCTCTTTTCCTTTTCTAGTGTGTTACAGTCGCAGTGGCGGAACCATCAGTTTTGTCTAGTGGTAGTCCTTTCTTGGACGATTCATCTGAAACTTCTCAATCCTCTAGGTCTTTCAAGCTTCAGCAGCCTATTCTCCCATCAGAGTACCCCTTTGGAGAACCAGATTATTTCACTTGGCCTCTTTCAAATGCTTGGTTTGGGTTTGGGATCGGGGAGCATTTTCCCCTCTTACATTAGAATCACCATTTTCGGCTGCTATCATACCTCCTAATCCCCGTAGTCTTTTACAAGATCTCACGGCAGATTCAGACATGGACTTGTCTGGTCCTATTGGCAGTGAGGGGATTCCTGTTTCTGATGAATAATACCAACTTTTTCCATAAAACATCCCTCAAGATTCTGCTCAATCTTCACCATCGGTGTCGCTTCCAGCCGGATATAGGTCTTTGGGCCAGATTATGGCCGGTATTGCCTCCATGGCAGCATCAACTCCGTCGAGGGGTCCGGTCCTTCCATCATTAGCGATGTTTCCCATGACACCTATCTCATCGACGCCTTTTGTTACATCTGTCCCAACTAGACCTATTTTCTACGTGGTTGCATCGGCACTGGTTGTCACCACTCAGTCATCGGGGGCTTCGCCTTCAGTAGAGACTTCAATTTCCATGGCGATCCCCGAAAGCTTGTCTTTTGAGGAGCGTCGGCTGGCTACTCAGCAGTAGAGCTCCCAGACTTACCAGTCCCCTCAAGATTATGGTGAGCCTTATCTTTCTCATTAAGACGTGGTCGGTAACCCCATTTATGCACTACCGTTTCATTATGATGAGTACAACAACCCTATCTATTTTCCTGCTCCGGAAGCTTATCAGTTCCTTTTCGGTTTTATACCTACCTTGCCTGTGCAACCTTCTAACCAACAAGGACAACCCTTTTAGGGACAACCTTCGTTTCAGCAAGGGTATGCTTATCACCCACAAGGACAACCCTTTCAGGGACAACCTTCGGTCCAGCAAGGGTATGCTTACAACCTGCAAGGACAACCCTTTCAGGGACAACCTTCGGTCCAGCAAGGATTATTTTATGGTCTGCAAGGAAAGTCTTACAATCCACAAGGAAAACCTTTACAAGGTCAGCCTGTGATCCAACCTGAGCAACCCCAAGGACCTGCTGGGCAACCAATATATCAACCAGGACCTTCATACTGTCCTGGGGGGAAAATTTATCCATCTCAAGGACAACGTTTTGTGCAACCACAATAGCCATACCTTCCAATTGGTCCAAATGTTGCACATCCAGGGCCATTTTATGGTCCTGCTCTAGGTCAACCTAGTCATCAAGCACAACCTGGCCCGTCGCAGCCATCAGGCCAACCTGCTCTGCAAGGGCAATGCAGCGGCCCTCATCAGTCAGGTCAACCTGCTCAGCAGGGACAACCTGCACAGATAGTTCACCCTACTCAGCAACCGCTCTACTCCATGCCACAATCGGGTCAACCAGTGCGCCCGATTTATTCAGCTTAGCAGGGCTCTACTTATTAGCAGCCCGTTCGACCCCAAGGTGCTTATTACCCTCGAGGTCAATATAGACCAGTATACAATTCGCCTCAAGGTTCTTCTTATTACCCTCAACCGCCAGGCCATACTTAAATTCCACAGCAAAATATTTATGCTGCTCAATCGGGACCCTCATATGCTCGGCATCAGTATCCTAGTCCTCAACCTCTGTATCCTAGTCCTCAGCCGAACTATCCAGCTTATACCCGTTATGGTCCGAATCCTTTGGGACAGAACCAATGGGGGCATAGTTACACTCAACCAGGATGGAATGTGAGTATGGGTCCTTATCGAGGACCTACTATGCCTTTCAACCTTCAATTACCTTTTCTCGCCACGTTGGAATTACCGGATGTGTCCAAATTAACAAATGATCCAATCCTTCATAATCTGTATTGGCCTCCAGTTCCAACCAAGGTTCCTAGTGATTGTCCCAAGTTTGAGGGCAAGTCTGGAGAAGACCCCCAAGCACACGTTATGACATAACATTTATGGTGTTCTTCCAATTCTTGGGTGGATTACTCTATTCAATTCCGTCTTTTCCAACGAGATCTCACTGGAGCTACTGCTAAGTGGTACATCAATTTGTCTCACGGTATCTTTCAAGATTTCAACTCTCTCACTATGGCGTTCCTTACTCATTTCCAATTACCAGTTCATTATGAAGCCGGGACGAATCTCCTAACATCCTTGAAATAGGACCGGGCTACCCATATCTCAGACCACATTTATGAATGGAGACGTTATCGTTGTCTGATCAAATTTGAAATTCCTGATTAGCTTCTTACCCATTGGTTTACCACCTTTTTTTTCAATCAAATTTCAAAAGACATATCCATGGGGGCATGTGTCACTGAGGAATAGGCCATTACTCATACCCAGTACCTTGATTTAGTGTACTCTCAATCGAGCATTTTGTATGACATCTTGACTGATGCCCCGCAACCTAGGACCTCTAAAGCACCGGCCACCCCATCCGTCGATGGCGTTATTTGTTCCGTGTCTCAGACTTCATGTAAGTCTTCCAACACTGGGAAGCAAAAATAAAATTCATTTAATGATTCTGCTCCTCAGCCTAACCCGGATTCTGGTAAAACCTCGGAGGTCAATGCCATCCAGGACAATCCTGCGGACAAGAAATCCAAGGGGAAAAAGAAAGGAAAAGGCAAGGCCAAAGCCGATGCCCCAAAACTAGAGTCATCTAAACCTCGTGCTGATGATGGTTCACAGCGCAAGCCAAAGTATCCCTATCTGATTTGTGATGAGGAACACTACACTAAGGATTATCCTAGACAAGCCGAAGTTAGTAAATTGCTCAAAGGCACTAAGGGAACTCCGTTGTCCTCAAAGAACCTTTTCCATCTCAACAAACACAGATGGTTGAGAACCTACGCCATCTGCACCGTTTGGCTCTCAAGTGTTCATGATGAACGGTTCTGCACCCATTTCCATCGCTACTCGGTCAAAAGATTATGTTGGATCACTCCAGGCAGCTGGGAAAGAGATCACTAATGGTCCTCCTCCCCCACCTGCCTCTGGTCCTCTTGAGATTGAAAGGCCCAGTGCTGAACCCGATGTACGGCCACCTTCTAAAGGTGTTCTCTGGAAATCTTCTTATAATCCTAACGCCTGTGCTACTCGGCATTACAGTATTGTTGAGGATTTAGCATAGGCACCATCTGTGATGTCTGCATTAGAAGTGCTTCAAATTTTTCCATCTCAGCGGAAAGCATTATTATCTGTGATCGGAGGGATTGATCCTGCTGATTCTAGCCTTCTCTCTTTCAACTTAGAGAATTTCGTCCCCCAAATTCCACACCAGATTGCGCTTGTCATACAATTCAGCATTAGCGGCCTCAACATCCATAGAGTTGTTGTGGACAAAGGTGCATCCACCTATGTCATGTCATCTACTTGCTGGAAGGCTATTGGCTCTCCAGCCCTAACTTCGTCACCCAATGCCCTTGAGGCATTTGATGGAAGGGAATCGAAACCCTTGGGTATTCTCACCAGCTTGCCGATCAATTTGCAAGGAAAGACAGTCAATTTCGAAGTAGAAGTAGTTGACGCTAAACTGAATTATAATCTTCTACTCAGTCGCAATTGGACTCACGCTATGTTGTGCATTCCGTCCACCCTCTTTTGTCTTCTGAAGTTTCCACACGAGGGAAAAATCATTATTGTCGACCAGTTGTCATTCTTTACCTCATCTTCTGAGAACAACATTCCATATGTGGATCAGATTCCTTCTCCCCTTGACAGCATAGGGCCGGGTCTTTTCAAAGACCCCGCCCTCATGGGTATCTTTCCCCTTCCACCACCAAATACCTTTCAAGTTAATATGATCTCTCGGTCGTATGACCCATGGATTGTCCCTTTACCTTAAAAGGTTGATTCATTTTTGGATTCAATGCCGCTCAGTCCAATTGAAATCAATTATTGTGAGCTTGTAGCTGCATCATATTCTTCCCCTTCTGAAATGCTCCTTTGAGCATGTCTCTCGACGTTTATTCTCAATCCCCCTGGCCCGGCGATA
This sequence comes from Pinus albicaulis, assembly GCA_034641835.2. NCBI lineage: Eukaryota > Viridiplantae > Streptophyta > Pinopsida > Pinales > Pinaceae > Pinus > Pinus albicaulis. The sequence goes on along the minus strand of CM076582.1, from coordinate 1,303,075,021 downwards.
CAGATTCGCCTGATCCTTTGAAAGAAGTGTTTCCATCCGATGAGGCTATCATGGAAACCATGTCTCTTGAATACCTACCATGGAGCGATGGGCATCATCGTTCCTTGTTTATGCCCAGCCTCGGGGCAATGTCTAACTGTCTTGAGCGTTTTTCCTCTCAAGTTCCTTCTCCGCCACTTCAAATGCCTATCTTGACCCACGAAGTCTTCACTGGAGGTAACTTGAGTAACATCACCCTGACGATGCCTATCAACATTTTCGTGAAACCATGAATTGTCGAGAACATCCATGTCAGAGTCACTTGTTCTTCCGATAAAGTCCAAGTGTACACTAGCCTCTTTCGCGAATTCCATGATGTTTTCGCCTGGTCTTACGAAGAGATGACTGGAATCAATCCCAGTATTGTAGTGCATGAGATTCCCACCTACCCCGGTGCGAAGCCTATTTGCCAACGTCTTTTTCCAGTGCATCCTCGGAAAGTCGCCGCCATAAAAGCTAAAGTTGAAAAAATTCTTAAAGTGGGTTTCATTTATCCGATCCCTCTGACGGAGTGGGTTTCTAACATTTTTCCTGTGGATAAGAAGTAGGGAAAAATTCATGTCTGTGTTGACTATCACGATATTAATTGGGCCTGCCCTAAGGATAACTATCCCACCCCTTTCATCGATCAGATCATTGACGATTGTGTAGGGAGTGAGAATTTTTCCCTTATGGATGGATTTTCTGGCTATAATCAGATCAACATCCTCCCGTCTAATCAACACAAGACCGCTTTTATCTATCCTTGGGGAACGTTCACGTATAAGAAACTCCCTTTCGACTTGAAGAATGTTGGGGCTACGTTCTAGTGTGTGAGGTCTTATGCCTTTCACGATATTCATCATATTGTTCAACCGTACCTGGATGACCTTCCGGCTCATTCAGCTACGCGAAAATACCATCCGGACCATCTCCGCAAGATCTTTCTTCGCTGTAGACGCTACAAAATTCAGCTCAATTCGTATAAATGCATCTTCTACGTTGATTCCGGTAGAATTTTAGGGTTTATCATATCCAAAGATGGAATTCTCTTTGATCCTCGTAAGGTTGAGGCTATTGTTAATCTCCCCTCTCCATCCTCATTACACCAGCTCCAGAGTCTCCAAGGGAAAGAAAATTTCTTACGTCGTTTTATCCCGAATTATACCAAAGTAGCCAAAGGGTTCACATGAATTTTAAAGCAGGACGTCCCTTTTTGTTGGGATGAGATTGCTCAGCAATCTTTTAATACACTTAAGACGTTGCTTGTCAATGCTCCTCTATTACGTCCTCTGAATTATCATTGTGATTTCACCCTCTATCTAGTTGCCACCTTCAGTTTGATCGTCATGGTTTTGGTTCAAGATGATTATGACGGTAACGAGCAAGTTATTTAGTACTTGTCTCGAAACCTTCTCGACCCTGAAACGCGTTATGCACATGTTGAGAAGTTAGTGCTGGTTGCGGTCCAGGCCGTCTAGTGTTTTTGTCGTTATATCCTTTTACGAACGGTAACTGTGATTTTTTATTGTAACCCCATGACCTATATTCTATCTCGATAGTTGCTGGGGGGCAAATACTCAAAGTGGATCGTTATCCTCCAAGAGTTTGATTTGGAATTTACTGCCACCAAATCAAATAAATCACTCATTGTCGCTGATTTGATTTGTTCTCTTCCCGCTGACTCCACTCCTTATTCCGAGGATCATATTCCAGACGAAACTCTTTTCTTGATTAGCACCCTCGATCCATGGTACGGTGATATCATCGTGTATCTCCAAACTTCTACTTTTAGATCTGATTTGACGAAAGATGCCCGATGTTGCATTCGGCATCAGTCACAACCTTATCTTATTATTGGAGATACCCTCTATCGTGTTGGAGTCGATTTCGTGCTCTACCGATGTCTAACCCTCGAGGAAGCTGAGAAAGTTTTAAATGAATGCCAAAATGGCGCCTGTGGTGGTCACATGTCCGATTATGCCACCACACAGAAAATCCTTCGTGCTGGCTATTTCTGGCCATCCATTTTTAAAGATTGCATCGTCGCAATACGCAAATGTCATGCGTGCCAGATATATCAACGCAAGATGTGTGCGCCACCTATTCCTTTACACCCTGTCATTATCGTTGGTCCTTTTGCCAAATGAGGCATCAATTTTATGACGTATAACCCTCGCTCGGCCGGGGGGCATGCCTATATTATCATCATCGTCGATTATTTTACAAAATGGGCTGAAGCAACGCCTACACTGGCTGTGGATGGTAAGACATCAGTGCAATTCATATTCAATCATGTTATTACTCGATTTAGTGTCCCTCAAGCTAGCATTACCGATCATGGTTCACATTTTCGGGACTATATGATGGCAGAGCTGATGTCTAAGTTGGGTCTGTGTCATGACAGCTCAACGCCATATTACCCTCAAGCTAATGGCCAGGTTGAAGTCTTAAACAAATTTCTTGTTGCGATGCTTCAACGAAATTTCGATCCATAAATCAAATTGGCATCTCATGTTGTTTTCAGCTCTATGGGCTTACCGAACGTTGATTAAGAGTGCAACCGAATTCACCCTATTTCAGTTGGTATATGGTCTGGAAGCAACTCTTCCGATTGAGTGTAAAATCCCTTCACTCAAATTAGTTGTGGAATTACTGCCTAATACTTCACCTGAGGAAGAGCGTCTCCTCTATTTAGAGAGATTGGATGAAACTCGTCGCTTAGCTTCTTTGGTCATCGAAGCACAAAAGAAGCAACTTAAAGCTCACTTTGACCAAACAGTTTCCCCTCGTTATTTTATCGAAGGTGACCTCATCCTCCTGTATGACCAAGCTGATGACAAGCTGGGGGCATGTAAATTCCAACCCATGTGGCATGGGCCCTACATCCTCAAACATGTGTTACAGAATGGGGCTTATGAGCTTATTGATTATGAAGGTTATCCCTTAGCACAGCCCAGAAATGGGTTGTATCTGAAAAAACATTATGCTTGAGTCATTCATGCATGATATGTGTATATAGGTGATTTTTTCATTTTTGTGCATGTTTAGGTTTGATGTGCTTTGTAAGCTTTTTTCTGCTTATTGGGTCTTGTTGGTTATGTAGATGTCTATTGCCCCTTATGTCGGTTTCGCAGATGGTGCTTCCTGCAGTACGAGGAGCTTGTCTTCGGCAGCCTAGGTAATTTATAATCCTTCTAGTGAGTTGATTAACCTACAAGGTATTTGTCTAAGACAAACTGTTAGCCACCTATAAATTTTGTCAAAGAAAACAAGTGGCTAAATCTATGTTCAAGCCTTCAAGTGATAATTTCCCTTGAAAATTTATCCTCCTTGAAGCCTTGTGATGTCCTTTTCCTCCAAAATTATCTTCACTGTTGTTTCCATTGATTAGCCCTAAAGTTTTGTGAAAGAAACTGTTTTCAAAAGGCCTCCATTTTCTCCTTTTCACTCCCACAAAATCCCCATTTTCATCCTTGTTTCCTTCAAAAAATCCCTCAAAAAACATCCTCATTTAACCTCTAAATCCTTCTAACATCTTAAAACATGATATTCCCCCTCATTTGGTTTTGAAAATTCCCTCTTTCATCTATCGGAATCATTACTTGGCCTTAAAATTCCCTGTTTTTTGGCCTAAAAACACCCTTTTGCATTATAAGTTTTTTAGCCCCCGAGGGCTTATGGATTTTAGACCCCCCACCTCATATGACTATAGCCCCACAACCGAGTGCTTAGAAACACAAACCTCCGCTTTAAAAACCTTTCTTTCCCTTTTAAAACAATCTTCCGCTCTATAAAGGTATTAAGCCCCCGAGGGCTTAAGTCACCCGCTAGCCCGGGTTCTTTCCCTCCATGAGACCACACCCGAGCGCTTATCCCTAAGCCCTCCTTTCCTCATATTTCTCCGCGAATGCACCTTTCCCTTTATAAATTTCTCACCTGACGTTTTACCCCCTTTTCAAAACCTTCGCCTCTTGATTAAATCTCCACCGTCCGATCAAATGATCCAATGGTCGGGACTCAACCTGATAGCCCAACACCTTTCCACTGCGCGACACACCTGCTGACGTAACTAGGCCCCACCATATGTTCCGCCCGCACACATTGTTTCCTATCGCGTGCAACCCGGGCCATCCGATTTGACACTCCAGATCCGACGGTCACTACCCAATATCTCGTAACTTTTACGCCCAAAGTTTAACGTTTCAAAATTGTGCGATATGGGCGGTTTTAAAAATACACACATCACTCACTAAGTGGAATCGCGTTCCAAATGCAAATACCACCTCCCCCCTTTTTGTTGCGCGAAAACCATTCCCGGTTTCCACCATACCACCCTCCGCAACGTAATTTTGCTTTTAATCCTAGCCGTCAATCTCTGAGATCGAACGGCTTGTGTTGTATCAAAACCCCATTCATTTTCCATTCATCCATTCTCCCAAATGACTTCATCAAGCGATCTCCACCGTAGATCATCCTGATCTAATGGTTCATGTTCATCCTCACACCCAAACCTCCATGACCTAGTTAGCTGCTCTGCCAGGGTTTTTTCCGATTTTCTGCTGCAATCACATTCTCCCTCACTGCCCCTCCGCCACCCCAGAGCCTCTGCAAGCAGTCTAAACCAAGCCCGCAGGTTTTTATAATATTTTGTCGTGTGTTTGCAGGTTTTTCATGGCTGATGAAGGATAAATGTTTTACAGTTACAAAGGTGACACAAAATCTCAGATGGAAATCTCAGGGCCATGAAACAACATCAAAGGGAACCAAAACAGGAGGCGAGGTCATGTCTAGCAATGGATCAGATCCATGAATCCTCAGTGACCCTCCAGCTTAGCGAAACCCTCCACTTGTACACAGAACACTCAAAGATGGTAAAGATCACATATTTAGTTGCAGAAGGCACAGCATAGAAGATTAATAAAACCTTAGAAGGCATCGATATAGAAGAAGTCTGAGCAATCAGCAAAGTGAAAACATAAACAGAGCTAAAACAGGTTGAAGTACAAAGAGGCAGAGAAGCTATTAGTGCAGAGATTTGACTGATAGACATAGCCCATATCCATGCACACAAGCCTGCCAAGCAGTTATTACACCAAGGGAGCTACTACAAACTGTCAGAAGAAATTATTTAGAAGTATGGGAGTCCTCATAGCCCATCCTTAACTTAACTCACACCAAAGAAGATAACAGTACCACTGCAGATGTTTTTCTTCCCAAGGACACCCTGTGGGTGATTTCTGTCATATCAAAATAGTCTCAACAAGCAACAAAGTTACTAAATCTGTCCAAAATTTAATGTTATGTTTATGACACAGAATGGAGCATTCGACTGCCCTCTCCAATCTCTGATGATCATTAAAACCTCCTCTACCTACTTTTCCTCATTTTTCCTATAAAGACTCTTCGAAGTCTCATTGTAAAAGGTTGGCATTTGGTGATTTCTAAAGTAATACATATTGCTAATTTGAAGAAGCATTGGTGTTCTGAAGGAGTGTGGAGTTTTTTGTTTTTCTATTGATGAAGGAGGCTGGACCATTGGATCCCTGAGCCTAGTTTTGGTTAATTACTTCTTATTTTTAATGTTATTTCCTATTTACCACTTTGTTCCATCATGCTTTGCTTACAATAGGATAAAAATTTTAGGCAGAGAAATGTATCTTCGAAGCACCTCTGACCTGTTCTTCCTTCACTGTTTATATGTTTTCTGCTACTGAACATGACAGGGTAGTCTAATAGCTATATTGAATATTTAGTTTGTTTTATCTCAGAAATGGTTAATTCAATTGTGCTAAAGACTGTTTAGGCGTTCCCTCTTTCTTTGCCACTGAATATTGTATCTGAAATCTCCCTTTGATTATTAATGCTTGCAGTTTGACTGAGAGGTTTGTTTCAATCATACCCTCTGTTTCTTATTGTGGTTATTGTGTTGAAGGTCCCTATAATTGTAGTCCTAGATGTCTAAGTTGTTCCCTCTTCTTTGAATGCAATTGTATGTCTTTGTTGATTAAGCTCTCAACAGTGAACTTATAGGAGGAAATAGGGCGTTCCCCGAATCCTATAATTCATTAAGAGGGTTTAGTCTACATTTCTCCTCTTTTTTAAGTGTTTATATTGATTAAGTCCAAAGCAGTGAGCTTACTGGAGGAAATAGGGCGTCCCCAAATCTTTTAAGCCATTGTGAAAG